>OX463769.1:570709-874253 GCA_949825005.1 Gasteruption jaculator | reverse complement strand
GTTCTGATTGGGGTTGATTTTTCAATGTTACTTTTTGTTATAAAGTATTTGTTATAAATTTGCCAAATATTGCCGTAATATTTCACCTGAACAGAATTATTTAAATGCAACGGAAAAAATTAGATTTGAGATACAAAACAACTAACAATATTTTGACGAAAATCAAAATATGCAATCACTTTGGAAAATGAGATTAAAAATTTTAAACTCAAAAAATCTCATTCAAAAATGCTTCAACAATTTTTTTTATACTTTTTTCTAAAGAGTACATGAAAAAACAAACATTTTGAAAAAAAGAAGTTTAAATTTCGACCATTATTAAAGAAGTTATCAGCGAAAAACTAAAAAAAAAGCGACTTTTTTGAAAATTTCATATCTTTTAAACGGGTAATCAAAAAAATCTCAAAATTTACCAGAAAAGGTTTTTCGGTAGGTACTAAAAAATATCAGAAAATTGAGGATATCAAAAATCAAAATTTTACGAACCGTCCGATTTGGCGTGGAATGCCCCATATATATATATATATATATATATATTGTAACGTTCCACCAACTATCGAATGGTAGAACGTTGCATAATTATAAATCCATCCATCTATCCATCCATCAATCCAAAAAGAGTAATAAATAATAAAATAACTTCTAATTCTGCCTCACAGAATTAGAAGAAATTCGAAAAATATTACTCACCAGTATTACTCACCAGGTATTACCTTTGAATATTGCTATAAACTTATTAATTAAATATTGTTCTTCTTGCATTAATTAAAATCTATTTTTTTTAAATATTGAAAATCACTTTCTTCTATTAATAAAAAAATAAAATATTAACTTTGTTGACGGCTGTCAGCCATCCGCTAACAGCCATCTTTAAAACTAAATTAAAGTAAGATCTATTTCCGATATAGATCAATAACTCCAATTCCCAATGATGGATAACCGCTGGACAAGTTTAGCTATTAGCATATAGCGCGTCCTGGCGAATCTGAGGGAAATTAGAACAAGTCCAATTAGGACGAATCGAGTTATCTATCACGCGCTATCCTTAAGATAGGCGTGAGCCCCATCTCCCACGAGTCCTGGTCTGCCCCCACATGGCTCCGAAGGCAGCCTATAGCAGGCGCGGGGAGCCGTGCCTAACGGAAGGTATTTCGAAATGCCCCAATGTGACGCTTAAGCGCGGGGAGCTCGAAATATACCCTCTCCGTTAGGAAATCGCCCCTCTCGAGGAAGAGCCCCCGAGAGGTAGGACAAAATCGGCTCCCGCATGCCATCAGGATGTCCTATAAAGGCAAGACCAGGAGCTCTGAGGAAGCAGATGCTTCGTCTGTCTCATATGAGCAAGAGCTCCGAGAACAGCAATAAGCGCAAATCTCAATTTAATTAGAGTAGTCCCACGATCAAAGCGATCAGGACGAATTTACTCTTAAATTCCAAATTCCTCTTCGAGACTTAGAAGAAAAAGCCACTAACATAGCGTTAGCCCTTTTTCAAAGTCTCGAAGAACCTCCTATCTAGCATTCGAAAAAGGCTACTAACATAGCGTTAGCCCCTTTTTCGAATTGCAAATACCTCAGAAGCCACCAGCACAGCGTCTGGCCCTTCACACGAGGTAAAAATTAATCCTTTCCTATAAAGGGAATACAGTAGAGAGCCACTGGCATAGCGTCCAGCCCTTTCTACTGTGTTTTATTTCTGGAAGCCACTGGCATTGCGTCCAGCCCTTCCAGAAAGGAAATTCATTTTCCAAATTCCGCATTTGGAAAAGGCCACTGGTATTGCACCAGCCCCTTTTCCAAATTGCAAGTACCTTCGGAAGCCACCAGCATAGCGTCTGGCCCTTCCCAAGAAGGAATCCTTTCCATCACCCTTGTGACGAATGTAATACGGAGCCACTGGCATCGCGACCAGCCCTCACGATTGCATTCGAATTCCCAGAAGCTACTAGCATAGCGTCTAGCCCTTCTGGGAGGCAAGGTGATTCCTTTTTCTTCAGTGCAGCTGATCAAGAGAAGCCACTGACATCGCGCTCAGCCCTTCTCGAAGTCAGTTTTTCGGTATCAAAGCCACTAGCATTGCGTCTAGCCCTTAGATACCGAATCTGCACGAAGAGAAACCTCTAATCCTGGGGAAAATTTATTTTATTACATTATTAGTTTAAAAAATTCAATTTTTTTACGAAAAATTAATATTTTTACATTAAGTAAATTATAAAATGTATTCCGGAGATTCAATAAACGAACATTAGTAGTTTAAAGAATTCTCTGGTCTAAATTTATTTGTATTTTCTTTTCTACGACTTTCAAACCCGTCCAGCACACGAATCCTTTTTAAGATCCGACTGCACTCCTCTCGCAAGAATCGTAGGTAGCAGCCGAATCGTCTCAATATATATATACATATATATATATATATATATATATATATATATATATATTGGGCGCCAGCCAGGGTCCCCCTGGCCGTGCTGGGTGCTGAAAAGCTACGGAAAACAAAGTTGCAGACCGGAAAATAAATGAAAAAAAGAACTCCCGGAATCGTTTTAATATCACAAAGCCGGATCTTTATTTCCCGGTTAACCGGCAAAGAACATGAACAAAAAGAAACTACTAACTAAAACAGGAACGCCGGTTTAATATTCTTTAACAGCCGGGGAAAAAAAAGATAGTAACAATAATCAGAAAAATATTGATGATAAAATATTACTAATAATCTGATTCCGGGAAAATTGGAACCGTTGGATTCTACCCGGCGTATCGCAAGATGGCGGCCGGGACGCGATTGGCTGGCCCGCTTCTCTCTTAAACTCACACACGCTCTCTCTCTCTCTCTCTCTCTCTCTCTCTCTCTCTCTCTCTCTCTCTCTCTCTCTCTCTCTCTCTCTCTCTCTCTCTCTCTTTGCGCACGCATGTAAGTACTCAACAGTCAATCATTTCATTGCTCTATCTTTGCTTTGAATCCTTACTGCTGCTCTCTGCCTTCGGGCCTTTTTTTCTCGCTCCAGGCTTTGCTTAGCTGCTCTCACACGCTATCCATTATTAGCAAAGCCGGGCCCTCTCGGTGCATGCGCTACTTTTGCACTTTTATACACGTCTCCTGCACGACCTAACCTCATCTACCTGGGTCTTGGCCATCAGTCTTCGCGCCTTTCCGCTGAAGTCGGGCGGTCATTGGTCCGTCAGCATGGATTCAGCCAAATGCGGCAAGTGCGATCGGCGGGCAGTCAACGCTAGAGTCACTTGCCCAGTCTGCCGCACTACCTATCATGCCAGCTGCGCAGTGGACTACATTTCGCGAAGCACTCCGCGCGATTACTGTAAGAAGTCTCTGCCGCCTTTAGTCAGGACCTACTTGGAGTCAAAGTCTGGACTCACGGACTATACCTCCTCAACCGATAAGGCTGGTCCCCATCGAGTCTCCGCGGTTCAAAGCGTCGCCAGCGTAAGTGCCAACGCGCCTTCCACCTCCCTCTCTCTTACCACATATGGTCCCACTCCCATCTCTGCCTCGGCTCTCACCACACCAACTGCTAAACTAGCCACTGCTACCTCTACCACCACTACCACCTCTACCATCACTACTACCACCACCTGTGCTACTACTACCGCTACTCCAGCTACCACTACCTCAGTTGCTTCTACCATCACATCAGCGCTCTATACATCATTTCCGGACTCCCCCACGACACGCAGCTCTCAAATGACGACCTAGTATCCCTTCTTTTTGGGACCCTTGGTGCCTCATCCTGGTTGCCTGATGTGGTTGGGGTAAGGAAAATGTCCAGGGCAGCCACCGAGGGTTCAAATCTACCCCCTTCTACCAGCACTGGCCTTCCTTCATCCTCGACTTCTATACCGAACACAGCCCCACATCGACAGCCGCGGATCTCCCTTGTCGTTCAGCTCAGGTCCATTAATGCGAGAAATTCCATCATTGACCTTAAGAGGAAACATGGTCGGGTCCAGGTCTCCCAGCTATTTCCCAATCTTCCCTCTTCCTCTCCTTCTGGCGTGATTAATATTAACGAAATGCTGCCATCATCCAGTTACTCCCTGCTGCGGCAGGCCAGAATCAAGGCTAAAGCAGCAGGCATCAAATACGTATGGGTACGCGATGGCATTATTCGCGCCAGAAGGGTGGACGGCGGAAGCGTTTCAACAATCAACTCCCTGGCGGACCTGGACGCTCCTCGCTGACAACCAAAGTCAGACCATCTTAGCCAGACAGTCACCTCAGGCTCCCGCTAGAGGGCTAGGGGAGAAGTTCGCTGTGTTAGAGGCTCCTCTATTTTTCTTGTTTTTCACTTATTTATACTAAAGTGAATACCAGTTTGAGTGCTGATCTAGTGTAGTATGTGCATAGTTCATCGCATAACTCATTGAGCTGCATTCAGTGCATGGTGAGTCTTTATCATAAATCGTGCTTGTTGTTGTCGTACGAATAGGTGACAGTTCTCCCAACGACCATTTCGTGACGTCACAACGCTCTAATCGGTTAGATCGGTCAGTTCGTTAAGTTACCGAGAACTCTCGGTGTTCCGGGAATGTCGGCGAATACTGGTTCACGCCTTGGAAGTGGCAGCGGCAAGAGGGATCGCGTCACAGTTCCTTCTACCACTGCCACCACTTCCAATTCCCCTTCCATACTGAGAGCTACGGCGATCACCTCTTCTCCGTCTACTTTTACAGCTCTCTCCTTCTTACCAGCTGACAATGATACGTCAGACTGCTTGCCTATTTCAAACGGCCAGATAAAAGAAATGAGGGAGAAGCTGTTGAGGCATGACATTTTATTTAATAAA
This sequence comes from Gasteruption jaculator, assembly GCA_949825005.1. Classification (NCBI taxonomy): domain Eukaryota; kingdom Metazoa; phylum Arthropoda; class Insecta; order Hymenoptera; family Gasteruptiidae; genus Gasteruption; species Gasteruption jaculator. Next base: position 869,452 of record OX463769.1, on the reverse strand, counting down.
TATTTAGCCGTTTCTACTGAATCTGTCGACAACAAAACCCTTCTCAGTGAATTGTTTTTGGCGTATCAGACGGCATTTAATTCTCTTGTGACGGGCTATTCTACGCTTGCTCAAAAAAATGTCACGATTGAGCAGTTTTCCAAAAGTGTCATTAAAACTAATGCAGGGCTGATCCGTAACTGCGTAGGCAGTGTTAAGGACGTCATTGACACCATACCGGAAGTGGTATCCAACTCGGTACAGGCGTCTAACGTCCCAAACACTACCCCCTCCTTCTCCGAAGTTCTTAAAACTTCCAAGGTTCACATACCCAAAGGCCCAATCGTTGAAATCTCAAAGACGAAGGATTTCATAATAGCACCCAAATCAGCATCTGACGAGACTCTTAACTCGGTCCCTAAAGTCAGGGAAGCTCTCATCAAAACTGTAAAGCCTTGTGAGGTTGGTTTAAAAGTTGAAAGACTTTCGAGAGCTGGAAAAAACAGCGTCCGGGTTGAAGCAAAGGCAGTCGATATAGAAAAGCTTAGGACTCTCCCTTCTCTTGCCCAAGCTGGTCTGGTGGTCAGAGATGACTTTAAATACAATCCCAGGCTACTGGTCTCGGGTGTACCCTCGAATCTATCCAAAGAGGAAATTAGGGAAGATCTTATCGACTACAACCTAAATGGAATTAACAATCCGGACATCAAAATCATTTATGTTTTTCCAGCAAAACCAAACCGAACTACCACTAGATGCGTAATTGAAGTCCCTCCAGAAGTTCGTCTCTCTCTTAAAAAGGATGAACGAATCTATTTAAGATTCACTTCATGCACTTTCCAGGACCACACAAAGGTGACTCAATGCTTTAAATGTCTTAACTTCGGGCATATTGCATCGGACTGTCGGTCTACCCCTCATTGTGGTCACTGCTCAGGTGACCATGAAAGGAAAGATTGCAACAAAGTAGAGAGTACGCTAACTTGCTACAATTGCAAAATCTCTAAACTGTCTGATGTGTCTCACTCCGCGTTCGATGGAGAGAAGTGCCCTCTTCTTAAAAAAAGGATAACTGAAAAGGTGAGGAAAACTAATTACGGATGAAGTCTTCGCCATCACTCGAAAATCTCCGTGTCTGTCATGTGAACTGTCAATCACTAATTGGACACATTGAAGATTTCAGGCTTCTTTTCACGAGTTCAGGATTCCATGCTATCTGTATGTCTGAAACATGGCTCACAGATGCTATTAGCGATGATTTTGTCAGTCTCACAGGATACAGTCTGTTTCGCTGTGACAGAGTGGGTAAAAATGGAGGTGGTGTAGGTTTTTATCTTCATAACTCCATCAAAGCTAAAATCTTGGCTAACTCTGGTGGACTGTACTGCTACAAACCTGAATATATAATAGCAGAAATCATCACATCTGACTCGAACAAACTTCTCCTCGCCACAGTTTACCGACCTCCTCGACTAGGATCTCTACAAGAATTCGAAGACTGTCTACTAGACCTTTTTTCCTCGTACTCGAATCTTATTGTGATGGGTGACTTCAACGTAGACTTATGCCAATGCTCTCTGGATGCTCGACATCTGAAAAATTTCGCCGAAGCATCTAATCTGCACATTGTCTCCTTCGAACCCACTCACAATCTCAAGAACTCGAGTACATGGATTGATCACTGTCTGGTAGACACTACAGACAAACTGAGGGAGTGGGGACAGCAGCCGGTGTCTCTGTCCTCACACGATCTCATTTTTGTAGAGTATAAATTTCCGGTAGAGAAATATCAAGAGAGAAACTTCAGCTGTCGTGATTTTAGAGAATTTTCCACCACTGATTTCCAAGTCGATCTGTTGAACCAAGACTGGGACGGTTTTTTCGCCACCACTGACACTAACGTCAAAGTAGAGATACTGAACGATCATCTGCATAGGTGTCTTGATTTACATGCCCCGTATCATACAGTAGCATCCAAAAGAATACCCGCCCCTTGGTTAACACAGTACCTTAAGGATAAGATTCGGGAAAGAAACAGGATACATCGATCCTGGCGCAAATTTAAGACGACACACCTGTATAACTTATACAAGACACTTAGAAATGAGGTTAAAACTTTAATTAATACAGCTAGACAGAAATATTATGTTAAAGTATTTGGCAAATTAAACAATTCCAAAGAGGTTTTCACGGAACTGAGGAAGCTACACTTAATTAAAAGTAAAGCCACTCATAGCAAACTTGCGGTCCCCATAGAATCTTTAGTCAACCATTTTTCGTCAGTGGGACAAAACAGCCGTCCCCATGGTGAACAGATCTTTATTGGAGACACTGGATACAGTGACGATAAATTCTTCTTTCGTGAGCCTTCGTTAAAGGACATTCAAACTGTCATAAACTCCTTCAAATCAAATGCTGTTGGAGTTGATGGGCTGAGTATATCAGAAATAAGAAGGGCCCTTCCTTCTCTAAATATATTTCTGCAACATCTTATATCTTTTTCGCTCATCAACGGAGTTTTTCCTACTCTTTGGAAATCGGCATTGATCTGCCCTATACCCAAAACGAAGTGCCCTACCTCTTGCAACGACTATAGACCTATTTCGATCCTCTGTGCACTCTCTAAAATATTAGAGAAACTTGTAGCAGATCAGGCTACTGAATTTCTTGATGGAAAAAGTCTGCAAGACACTTTTCAGTCAGCTTACAGAAAGTACCACAGCACTCAAACTGCCCTGATCAGAATCCTGGATGATATTAAGCTTGCCATAGATCACCAGATGGTAACGGTATTAGTCTTTTTCGATTTCTCAAAGGCTTTCGATAGAGTTGACCACTACATCCTCATTCAGGAACTGAGGAAACTCAATCTTTCAAACTCAGCCCTGAAATGGTTCTGTTCCTACCTAACTGGTAGATCTCACGCTGTCAAAGACGTAGACGGTTCCTCTTCATCTTGGAAAACCCTCCTATCTGGAGTTCCTCAGGGATCGGTGCTTGGCCCCCTCCTTTTCTGTTTATATGTTTCAGGGATTAGCAGTCAAGTCAAGTACTCGAAGTACAATCTCTACGCGGATGACCTTCAGATCTATCTGGACACAGAACAGGCTAACTTAGAAGACACGATGTACAAACTCCGTGAGGACATCAACGCCATATGCAGCTGGAGCTCGAAAATTGACCTTGTTCTCAACCATCAAAAAACCAAGGTCATGATTGCTGGTACGAGTAGTAGATTAAACTCCATCGACTTCTCAACTATACCTAAAGTGGTTGTCAATGGAGTCGAAATTCCGTTCTCCAACGAATGTGTGCATCTCGGAGTAACAATCACCAGGAATCTTTCGTGGGAAACTCATATCAGAAGCGTGTCCAAAAGAGCTTTTGGAATTCTGCACCAACTGAAGCTATCTAAGCACCTGCTACCTCTGGAACTTCGTACTCGGCTAATTACGACATTAGTATCTCCACACCTGGACTATTGCTGCGTAGCGTTATATGGAAACACCAAAAAGGATGACAAGACACTCGAAAGAGTGATGAACAGTTGCATCAGGTTCATTTTTGACCTCCGCAGAGATGAACACATAACGCCTTACCTAATAGAACTAGGCTGGCTCAGAATCGAAGAAAGGCGCCTATATTTTCTTGGAAATTTAACGTACTCTATTCTGAATAGCAAGCAACCTAAATACTTGCATGATAAGTTCACTTATCGCAATCAGGTTGTCGGTAGAGACAGCAGACATGATCATTTAACATTATGGATACCTAAGTCTCGGACTGATATTTACCAGAACTCGTTCGTCAACTCGGCTAGCAAACTATGGAACTCTCTGCCAGTTAAAATTCGAAATGAAACATCCTTTCCGGTGTTCAAAAAACGTCTGTTTGAGCACATAATCTCTGCGAGGCATCAAAATTAACCGTAGCAAGTTGTTCTTAACAGCAGTTCTGTGCTGCTTTCTCTTTTCCTTTTTTATTGTGTAAATTTATTACTTTATATTGTTATTTTTACGTTATTGTTAATCTATTTAATTATATATTATATTACATAGAGGAGTCTATTTTCACTGTTATCTTATGTATATTTATTGTTTATGTATTGTAATTTCTGGTTTCGCGCTTTAGGGGACCTGTCCCAGAGCGTTAAATAAACAACTCAACTCAACGTCCATACCTCCTAGCACGTCCTTCTTACTAGCCTCGCATTTCAACGCCAACTCCCTACTAGCCCACATCGATCTCGTCACTGCCTACTTCATTAATCATCCGGCCCATATAGTAGCCGTCACAGAGACCTGGTTGCAGGACAAAGTGACGGACGGTATGGTTGAGCTGGATGACTACACACTTATAAGAAACGATCGAGTGGGGCGGATGGGAGGTGGCGTTGCTTGCTACATTCACAACTCCCTCAAAGTCCGAATCCTGGCCCTCTCTCCAGGCCTTTCTTTCAACGAACCCGAATACCTCATCATTGAAGTACGTTTTTCAACTGGTGCTCCTATTCTGGTGGCGGTCATTTACAGGAGACCGAAGGGCGCTCTCTTTGCTAACTTCCTTCTCGAATTTAACCGATTCTACCACCTTTATGAATCGGTAATCATTTTGGGCGACCTCAACTGTGACCTCACCAGAACTTCCTCCTCACTGCTTGATTTTATATCGTCGCACTCGCTCTACCTCATTCCCTCAGGTCCTACCCACCACACTGCTACCTCCGACTCCTGGCTCGACGTCATGGTCGTTGACGGGGCTGATCGGGTTGCAAGATTCACTAAATCCGAATCCCCCTTCATCGCCGGCCACGACCTGACCAGCCTGGTATACAGCCTGTCTCTCAGGGAATATTTCCGAACCGGGGGACCTACCCGTTCCTACAGGAATTTCGAGGTCTCACAATTCCGAGATTCTGTTAGGGTCCTCACGAGCGAGTTCCCGTACAACTCTAGCTCACTTGATGCCAAGGTCTTATTTCTGTCTTCCTCCCTCACCCTAGCACTAGATATGCATGCTCCCCACTACATACCTTTTCCGAAACGACGCCGCCCTCAGTGGCTTACTTCAACTCTCCTCTGCAGAGTGAGGGAGAAAAACAGAATCTATAGTCAGGCAAAGCGCTCGGGATCCCCGTTCCTGTGGAATAAATTTAGAGAGGCTCGGGACTCCGTTAACGCCGACGTCCACACCGCTAGAAACCGGTTCATTGGGGACAGAATTAACACCTCCACCAACCCGCGGGCTATTTGGGGTATCCTTTCTTCCACTGGGATGATAGGAGCCTCACAACCCCCTCCTCTCAGCTTCTTCTCAGCCGATGAGCTTAACTCTTACTATACAACGATTTCCAGTGTTACGCCAAGCTGCTCCGACGCAGAATTTGAAGCATTACTACGTGAACCTGTCTCTAATGATCCCGTTCGCCCGGCTCCTCCTCATTTTGACTTTCGTCCCGTCACTGAGCGCGATATAAATGTGGCCATGACGTCTGCTCGTGCCAAACCATCTGCAAGGGGGCCTGACGCGATATCACTTAGTGATCTAACGAATGCCCTCCCATCTGTTATCGCTCTTTTATTAGATATCTTTAATCAATCTTTATCGTCGGCTATCTTCCCTTCCAAATGGAAGTGTGCCTATGTCCGAGCGCTTAGCAAGGTCAAGACCCCCGTATCACCTTCTGACACTAGACCAATCTCAAACTTGGATGAAATGGGAAAGCTCTTCGAACGAGTGGTCCACATGCAACTCGTTGAGTACCTAGACAACCACAGCCTAAGTAACCCATACCAATCTGGCTTTCGCACGGGCTATAGCACCCAGACGGCCCTCTTGCAGGTTACCGAGGACATCAGGCTAGGAATTGACCGCCGAGAAATCACAATCCTCGTCTGCTACATAAGCCGCTACATAAACAGCTTTGACTTCCAACAACTTCCTCCTATAACTGTTAATCACACCCAAATTCCGTGGGTCACAGAAGCCAGGAACCTCGGAGTTATCTTTACCCCCACCCTGAACTGGCGTGATCATGCTCGTCTCATTAGCAAGAACGTCTATGCCGTTCTTTACAGACTTAAGCACCGTAGGTCCGCCCTGTCCACAGAGGTCCGAATAAAGCTAATTACCTCTCTCGTCTTCCTCCTCTTTGACTATTGTTGTGTGGTTTATTCGGACCTCTCTGGTATCCTGGCTGTTAAACTCCAAAGAGTGCTAAATGCCTGCATCAGGTTCATCTATAACTTGCGCAGAGACGAGCATATCACGCCATTCAGGTTAAATCGGCTGGGCTGGCTCTCGCTTGAGGGGAGACGCAAGTATTTCCTGGGCTCCCTTTTCTACGCTATCACCTCCACAGGCGTTCCATTCTACCTGCGTGAGAGATTTAACGATCTCCCAAGTACCATGCGTCACTCAGCTAGGAATACTCTAAATATGCCCTACGCTCTCCCCCACTTTCGTATCGAAACCCAGCGAAACTCTTTCCATACCTCAGCCTTATATCTATGGCAATCATTACCTGATAGCATCACCCAAGCTGAATCACTCCCATCCTTTAAATACAAACTTTTCTCTCATATCTTCCAGACTGAGGTAAATGCCCACCAAGAATCCACTCTCGCATTACATGAGTAAATCCTTCTCCACCCTACACATGGCGCGTTGGAGCACTCATCATACATCATACAACGATATAACTCATCTTATAACTTTACTTTAACGTGCAACCTTGCAAACTGCACTTTCCAAATCCATTCTGCTTTTTTAAACTCTTACCTATAATCTTCGCTCTATGTCTTCTACTCAGTGCTTGACTAGCACCACGAATTTGCTCTCTTCGCTTTACTTGTACAAACTACTTTTGTTACTTTTTATCAAGTGTCTCCAAATTGCCCAAAGTAATCTACGGCAAATAAAAACCTAATCAATCAATCAATCAATCAATCTCTTTCTCTCACTCAAAATCTTATCTGGGAACCTCCCGGAGAGGCCGGAAAGCTCCCCTGGGCAACGTACCCGGTCCGGATGCCCGGAACCGGGTCTCACAAGGGAACCTTGCGAGGTGTCCCCCTCCGATTTGGATGAAATTTGGATATGTTGTAGTGCTTTAAAATCTAAGAGACGCGTATTTTTTTTATCGGCCAAAAAACGGTTTAAAGGGGTGAAATCACCCTTCAAAGTTGGGTACCTCAAGGGGTAAGAATGCAGTTGCACCTAGAAGCGGTTGTCCAAATTTAATGCGACAAAAACTAAAATACTCCTTCTGAAAAGTAATGAAAAGCACATGTTAAATTTAAGAAAAAAATTTCTTTCTAAGGGGTGAACCACCCCTCGATTTTTCTATTTCTCACCCCAATGAGCAAATTTACTAACAAATTTCGATGAAATATGCACAATTTAAAAGTAGAGGTCAAAATAGAGTTGACCTGTTTTTGCTCATTGACAGGGTAGCAACATTAAGGGGGTAAACTACCCCTTTTAACACTTACACTCTATCTTTCACACGCAATCGGTTATATCGCCATTCAAACGTGCAAAATCAATTCAAAATATTTTCCTCTTGAAAAATCCGTGATCGAACCCCCAATAACCGAGCTACCCCTAATTAATTAATTAATTTCGAATAATTAACAGGGGGTACCTCATACACTCCTCGTGTTACTAACGCTGATATCGAAAAATTAGCACTAAACGGCTATGAAACTTTTACCTTACCCTTCAGTATATTTGTTGGAAGTAATTTTATGGGGGTAAACTACCCCCTTTCGCATTAACGTGTCATCTTTCTCACGGAATCTGTTTTTTCGCCATTCAAATGTACAAAATCAATTGAAAATATTTTCCTCTTGGAAAATTCATGATTTGACCCCCATAACGGAACTACCCCTAATTATAATAGTTAATTCCTATTAATTACCAGGAGGTTCCTCGTAGACTACTGGTTTTTGAAGAGCTATGAAACATTCAACAGCTATGAAACTTTTGCCTTACTCTTTAGTACATTTGTATGAAGTACTTGTGTTAGAATTTTTATTATTGCATTGCATGTAATTTATCTTATATGAGCAAATTCATGATTCATTATCAATCACTAAAGCGATTCATTACCGATATTTAAAGAAATAAAATGCCTGTTTAATCACTTTTTTATTTCCTATACATTGTGTATATTGTGTACAAATCGCTGTCTGTATTCAATACAATCGTGGTTCAAAAGTATTGCAATAATGGTAATCTTCAAAAAAATGTTTTAATCACAAAGATTTCTTGCACCATGCGCATCTTATAATAGCTACATTATTACAACCTGGTATTTCACAGCTTTAGAGGATTGACTGAAACCGAAACTAACGGGATTGTCAAAATGTTCTGGTTTTGTTGTTATGTAATTACTTTTGAACCAAGCATATTTGAAAAGATTTGTATATCTTGGAGATGAAAGCTGATTATGCGTGAGATTGTAATTTAATTATATTATTCCTCAAGTGTAAATTAATATCAGAATTGAAAAGCAATACGCTATCAGAAAAATGCCTAACAAAGTTCTTCCATATCCTGAATCCAAACACGTCCAGTGGTTGAATTTTTCCAGTAGTACCTTCTGGTATTATTAGTGTAACTAATTTTTGTCTCCGGGCGTCGCTTCTTTAACAACTTTTGAGCAATGTTCACTCCAAGAGTCGATCAATAGCACACTATCATAACCAACATTAGGAAACAAAACTTTTTCCAAAAAAATTTTGAAGTGATCTGCAAACAAAAATTAATATTTTATTATTATAAAATAAACGTATATTTAAGTTCTTGTATTTCACTTGTTATGTACATACCTGAAGTCAATTTTCCAGATTTGGATGCTGTTATAAAAACATTTTCTGGTTTGAATATTTGCTTTTCAACAATCGGTCCAAACACACCCTTTGGCTCTTTAAGAACAATAAAAAGAGGGGAAAGCAATTTTCCATCGGCACTTATTATGGATTGTATTGTATAGCTATGCGTTGTTGCAGATACAGATTGAACAACACATTCGACCTTTTTAACCCCTTCATCGCTTAAGGTTCGACCAATGAATTTCGAGTTGGAAACCACTTTGATCAGAATTATATATATTTTGTTGCCCATATTTTTCAATATGTTTTTTTACCTCATTCACAAAACTTTCAGCATTTATTGCTAAACTCTCCCGGTTTTCTATAGTTTTCTTTGTAACAAATTTATTAATTTTTCTGGATACGATTCGATGCGTTTTCTTAAACTTCAAAAGCCAACTAGGAGAAGCTTTGAATCGAAAGTCTTGAAACCCTATCTCTTTTTTAGCGTGCAATGCCCATCTTTGCAGGTCGATATCGTGAACAATCACACCAGCATCCAGAGCCTCCCGCAAATTCGTTAATGTAAATTCACTGATTCTCATTAATTTTTCTTTGTAAGTTCCTCATTTATTCAATTGATGTGCCCATCTTCTTAACTGTCGAACAGATTGTACTTTCTTGAAGTTCTTTTTTACTGTATCGACGCTATAATTTTTCTTCTTACCCGATCTCCAGAATTCCACTGCTCTGCTTTTATAATCGTAACTTAACTCTTCTTCATCCGCAGAACAAGTATCGAGATATGTGTGAATTGGATCTTCCATCTCATTATCCTCAATAGCTTGAGCTTCATGTTCTTTAAACGGCTCTTGAAAATCTAGCGTTTCTTTACTTATCACTTCAACAGCATTGTAATCACCCATAGAATAAATCATAATTTTTTCGAAATTTTCCTTGAGTTCTATTTCAGCATTATTCACTGGAGTCTCTGCGATATTTAGGACTTCGAATGTAGCCAAAAGAAGTTTTATAACATTTATTGGGTTCACTTTCATAATGAACTATTTCTCGACGTTACGATACTGTAGAATTTTATGAAACAGATAACTTGCAGTACATGGTCACATGATGATACTGGCAGTCTTACCATTAACGAATATTTTCTCATTACAGCTCTTAATATCATAAGAAATAAGGGTGTTTTAACGAGATAAAGTTACTATCTATAATAAACAGTTCATACATATATGATTTGTTGACGAAGAACTAGGTTAAAATATCTCCGACGAACAGAAAATAACGTTATTGCGTTGCTGCTTTATAAACATGTATTTTTACTTTTTTTTTAATTCAACAAACGGGGAAAGTGCGAAAAGAGTGTTTCGGTAAAAAAGATGGTACATAACGGCGTAAGGTGATAGTTTATTGCTTAAATATGTAAAAAGGTACGACGAAAATTTCATAGCTGTTGAATGTCTCATAGCTCTTGAAAAACGAGTAGTCTATGAGGAACCCCCTGGTAATTAATATAAATTAATTAATTAAGGGTAGTTCGGTTATGTGGGTCAAATCACGAATTTTCCAAGAGGAAAATATTTTCGATTGATTTTGTACATTTGAATGGCGAAAAAACAGATTCCGTGTGAAAGGTGACACGTTAATGCGAAAGGGGGTAGTTTACCCCCATAAAAGTACTTCCAGCAAATATACTGAAGAGTAAGGTAAAAGTTTCATAGCCGTTTAGTGCTAATTTTTCGATATCAGCGTTAGTAACACGAGGAGTGTATGAGGTACCCCCTGTTAATTATTCGAAATTAATTAATTAATTAGGGGTAGCTCGGTTATTGGGGGTTGGATCACGGATTTTTCAAGAGGAAAATATTTTCAATTGATTTTGCACGTTTGAATGGCGAAATAACCGATTGCGTGTGAAAGATAGCGTGTAAGTGTTAAAAGGGGTAGTTTACCCCCTTAATGTTGTTACCCTGTCAATGAGCAAAAACAGGTCAACTGTATTTTGACCTCTACTTTTAAATTGTGCATATTTTATCGAAATTTGTTAGTAAATTTGCTCATTGGGGTGAGAAATAGAAAAATCGAGGGGTGGTTCACCCCTTAGGAAGAAATTTTTTTCATAAATTTAACATGTGCTTTTCATTACTTTTCATAAGGAGTATTTTAGTTTTTGTCGCATTAAATTTGGACAACCCTTTCTAGGTGCAACTGCATTCTTACCCCTTGAGGTACCCAACTTTGAAGGGTGATTTCATCCCTTTAAACCGTTTTTTGGCCGATAAAAAAAAATACGTGTCTCTTAGATTTTAAAGCACTACAACATATCCAAATTTCATCCAAATCGGAGGGGGACACCTCGCAAGATTCCCTTGTCAGGATAGTAAAAAGAAAGAAGAAAAAAAAAGGAACAAAAGGTGAAACGCCCCCTTTTTCCACCGGAACTCTACCGGCCACGTGCCGGGCCAAGAAAATGAACAAGAATAAAGAAAACGGAAAAGAAAAGAAAAGCGAGAAGCTGTTGTAAGCCTCGTCCACGAACCTTTTATTTCGCTCATAAAACGTACTCCGCTCGTTCTCCTTGAAAGTCTCCAAATTTCCCCCAAAATGGCAGCGAAACGTCCGGCTGGTACGGCGTGGAACGCGAGAATGACTCGCTCGGCGGTTCTCCTCGGAGAGGGGGAAGTCGATCGACGCATCTCTGGATCCTTCGCCGGCCCGTCCGGTGCTGCCCTCCGAACTACCGGCTTCTTGCTGGGTACGGCGGGACGGTTTGAAGTCCGCGTCTCCCGGGTTCCGGTCTCCCGTGCGTGATATCTTCCGGGCAGTCCGGGTCCCTGTGTGGAAGTCTCTCCGCTGGAGCTGGGGCAGCTCCGGTGGATTTTCCCCGGTCCTTGCGGGTGCGGGGAGAGTTTCTCCTTCCTCGTGACGGCCGGGACTTGAATCGTCTCCCGGTTCCCGCGTAGCAAAATGGCCGTTGGTATTCCCGGCTTCGATTTCCTCGTTGCTCTGTGGTCGATTCCCGATCGATACCTCGGCGGACTCATGGAAAGAGAACGAACGGCAGAAGTGACAGTGTAGAGGTTATGTGCGGTTGCCCAGGGGATACGGCGGTGCCTTACCGGTTACCCGGGATTCGGATTCCCCGATTCCCGCGTTCGACGCCTTTACCAGGTAAGACGTTCTATTACTAGTGGATGGGGTTCGTAAAACCCCCATCGCAATATATATTAGAGATTAACAATGAATAGCGTCGGTTGTGCGGTAGACGACCAGAAAAGGAAGCGGCGCGGAAAAAACTTAAAATCTATGCGGGGGTCGCTGTAACAAAACAGTAGCGACTCAATGAACATAAATGTAACTAAAGCTACTACCGCCCGTAGGTACGGTCAGTAACAGTAGTTCATTACGACGTTTATTAATATACTTTAACAGAAATCTCTTACAGCCAGGCGAACCAGTAATTGTTTGAAGTTATATATTAATTGATAACAATTGATAACATACATTACTTCATTATACCAATAAACATATAATTGACGAATTGCAATTAATATATTATTGCAACTAATTACTGTCTCGCCTCGCTTCGAGCGATTTTGCAAAAACACTTTATAATTTAAATTAAGGGGGGATCCTGCGTTAGAAAGCCTTAAAAAATAGTTTTTTTTTGGAAATTTTTTTGGACGGAAAAAAAGAACCACATCTAGCGAACTTTTCAGAATATTTTAATACACATTTAAACATGACCAAAAAAATTTCCAGCGAAAAATATTGAAATGCAGCCGATTTTTATGCACATTCGTACAAGCACCTCCCGATTGAAGCCTTCTATCGGTGGGAAAGATGGAGCTCGTAATTTTGGTCTGAAACAGAAAAACCAGAGAAAATGTTAATTTTAATACATTTTTCTTCTAAGTCAGTGGTCGGCAGAAACTGCTCAAATCGCCTGGTTTTTGGTTGACTCCTCCTACCGCTCCCCACTTACCTTTTACACACAGCCTTACCGTCTTGTAAAGCTCAGGACCGTACCGTGTATATTTTTAATGGCTTTCTACCCCATGGATAATGTAGAAAGTACTATTACCGACGTGTTTTTTAAAAAGTGGTTTCCTTGTTAGGCCTAATCCACTGAAGACTGAGACGACCTTTTAATAGCTTGAATTATTTAAAAAGGAGCAGGATTAGAAAAATATGAGATAAAATAAAAAATACTCACATTCAGATTCACGAATTTCGCGTTTTTTTACAAGCAATAGCGGGAATGTCGACCTATATATTACTCGTAGCAGGACGCATAAGACGCGGCAAAGAACCGTCGTTTCATCGAGAGCGTTTTTCATTTTTAATGAACTTCATTTTTGAAAAAGGCGTCTCAAATAAATACGTGGATCCGAACATAGAATAAATTCGGAGTCCAAAGTCTCGAAGTTTGGGGTATGGTGATTTTGTTAAAGGGTTATACAAATTTGCAAGTGAAACGGGTATCGAATTCTTTTATAATGGATTTTACGAAAATAACATTTTCTTTGAAACTACACCTACTCCCGTGTTCTTCAAGAAGAATCTGACACGAAGAAAAATAATGGAAAATATTGTTATTTAAATCAGATTTAAATAACTGTAATTTCCTTCGAAAAGAATCGACATGACTAACTAATTGGGAAATACTTTGATTTTGCTTTTGCAGCTTTGCAGTTCATTCAAAAGTGAAAAACGTTCTCGTTTAAACGACGATTGTTTACCGCATCTTATGCGTCTTGCTACGAGTAATATGCAGATCGACGTTCCTGCTGCTATTGCCTTTAAAAAAACCCGGAATTCGTGAATCTAAATGTGAATATTTTGTATTTTATTTCATACTTTTCTAAACCTGCATCTTTTCAATTAATTAGAACTATTAAAAGATTGTTTCAGTCTTCAGTGGATTAGGCTTAACGGGGAAACCACTTTTTAAAAAACGCGTCGGTAATAGTACTTTCTACATTACCCATGGGGTAGAAAGCCATTAAAAATATACAGGGTACGGTCCTGAGCCTTACAAGACGGTAAGACTGTGTGTGAGACGTAAAAGGTAAGTGGGGAGCGGTAGGAGGAGTCAACCAAAAACCAGGCGATTTGAGCAGTTTCTGCCGACCACTGTTCTAAGTGAACTAAGAAAAACTCGAAGAAATCGTAAAATTCATAAATTGTTTCAAGTTCAAAAAAAGTGACTTTTGCAAAAAAAAGAAATGACTTCAATTTGCTAAAAAAGTTGTTCAGAATATTTTTTCATGAATTTTTTTAGTTCACTTAGAAGAAAAATGTATGAAAATTAACATTTTCTCTGGTTTTTCTGTTTCAGACCAAAATTACGAGCTGCATCTTTCCCACTGATAGAAGACTTCAACCGGGAGGTGCTTGTACGAATGTGCATAAAAATCGGCTGCATTTCAATATTTTTCACTGGAAATTTTGTTTCGTCATGTTTAAGATTCCGTTATAGTCGCGTCCTATATAGTGTTAGCCCAGATACGAACCCCGATTTACCGACAATTACAGTCTGACTGTTCACGTCTCCAATAAGAACCGCAATTGCTTGCGCTTCTCCCAAATGAAAATTAATAGCGTAAAGAATGTGCGTATGGTAGATTTTTGCCATAAATCGAATAAAAAGTTTCAAAAATTTAATCTTCTTCATCGCCAAGCGTAAACGACGCCATGTTGAATCGTCACCTGCGATGTTTCCCGCATTGGAAAATAATATTCACAACATATATTGAAAATTACGAATAATACGCACATTCCTTATCTGTGATAGAAGAGGACAAAACCCTAATTATCTGTTTCCGGTTGGAAACAAGCTGACAGGAAGTCAGACTGTTATTCCTCGTGAGTGGTAACCCGCTTTCATTCAAAAGATTATCGACCAATAAATGTTTAGTACAACGAAATTGGCACAGATGTCGCTGTTTTCGTGTTCCATGTACGTAGCAAATTCGGGCAATTTGTAGTGTTTTGAAAAAAGTTCCCTTCTTTGAATTCTGGATGACTTCCTCACAATACTTGACTCAAAGAGAATCAAGAAAAAACTGCACTGCACGAGAATAAAGAAGTCTTTTTCCTCTCGGTCCATGTCTGTAGGAACGAGGGTGGGAGATGCTGTAAACATCCACACGTGGAGTTCAATAAAAGAAAGAAGTTCTTTGTTGAATCTTTGAAAGAACTCCTAACAGTTCCTTACCAACTGTATCCGATTACAAAGGAGCATGATTAATGCAGTTAATAGTATACTTTATCGACTAATCTTGAGTTTTGTCAACATATATTCCTTCGTTGAATTTATAATCAATCGAAAAAATAAAAGAAAGAATTGAATATATCAACTCGGATACCGTGGCAATCAAAATAATCGACCAAAAATGAAGGAAAATATCTGTTCGGCAATTTGTTTAAACAGTAATTGTGTTACGTACCGACTCAGCATGAGTGGATGCGTATATACTCAACCTCTACTACCTCAACAACCTCTACTATGATACCGCGTAAGCGATACCTTTCCGTATGAGATATCTGAGAGTATAGTAGGACTGACTATGCACGTATTACTCGAGCGGCTGAGGAATACGTGTGACGGGATACTTGCACCTTAAAGTACTAAAGTACACCTTGCTGATCGTGACAGTAGTACTGAAAGAATAATAGGAAGAAAAATAAGGGTTTAATTTATGATTAAATATCTTATTTGTATTTATTACTAACTTGAGATTACAACTGTAGTGATTTCGATGACTTGTTTCTTACGACTTATATTCAGTTCCTTTGTGTCGTACAAAGAATATAAGTCTCTTGACTTATAATAGACTTTGGAATTTAATAGAAAAGAATGAAATTTTGAGTGAGAGAGTAGGTCTTTCCCAGGAGCTTGAACCTTTACTAACCGATTAGCGGCTTAATAGGTTCTTCCTTGCACGAGTCCAATAGGAAGACTAACAATAGATAATGCTCAGTACACGTGACGTTCTTATGTGTGCCAAGTGTACCTACCCTTGTGGGTGCGCTACGTGTATAAGCTATCGGCAGAGGATAGTCGTGCAAAGATGAACGATTTGTGGACGTGCTCCTTACACCGAGCTAACCTAGGACCAGACTCTCTGACAAGGGCTAATTTCACCTGATATTTATATTAAAGATTTGAATGGGGGGGAGGGGGGCGAAATATTAGTGAATAATTACTGGGACACATGTACACGAAGTATGCGTGTATTGTACGTTCGTATATTCTTTGTAGATAAACAGGTGTGTATGCTGGAGGTGAATGACAGAGGTATGCTTACACATGTGCTGCATTTGCAGAAAATGTGTACTTGAGTAACTCATGACCTGTTCTGATTTAAATATGATTTGCTAATTGTAACGGATAAATGTTACGAAAGGAAGTATCATTGAAAGAGCCTTATGGTTCGTAACAATTGTTTAAATTTAAAAATATTAATTTTTTGTACATTTTCCCGTAAAATCCACGTCCGATCTCAGCACGGCCAAGAAATCGTGTTTTCCGCTATTTGTATAAAAAATATTTGTTTAAACAAATTAAAAACATTTTCATTATAACAAATCATAGCTAATTTATGTTAAATTATTCCATTTCTTTCTCCAAGAGTCGTACGACGTGATACCGCCGAGTCGCGAGTCTATGGTATCGCGTCGTACGACTCTTGAAACGTGAATTTAGCCTAGACACGAACCGCAATTTACCCGCAATTACAGTCTGACTTCCTACGTTTCCAATACGTAACGTAGAAGCTTGCGCTTCTCGCAAATGAAAATGAACAGCATAAACAACATGTGTATTGTCGATTTTTTCCATGAATCGACAAAAAATGTCAAAAATAAAGTTCCTTTATCGCCAAGCGAGGAGCGATGCCATATTGCGAAGTACATCGCAGGTGACGATTCAACATGGCGTCGCCTCACGCTTGGCGATAAAGGAATTTCATTTTTGAATTTTTTTGTCGATTTATGAAAAAAAATCGATAATACACACGTTATTTACGCTATTGATTTTCATTTGCGAGAAGCGTAAGCAACTGCGGTTCTTATTGGGGAATTATTGTGAGACCGGGCCCCCCTGGGGGAACTTGGTCCTGCGACCTCACCCTTAATGGGCATACGCTACATTTCTTCTCGTCTCCACCTCCCAGCCCCACCACGCCGCGAGAACGGACCAGGGAAAACCCAGCAGCGCCCACGGGTAAGACGTCGCGGGGTGAGGGGTTTAGCTACCGGGTGCCTCCGACTCTCCAACGAGAGTCGGACTTACCCGGCAGACACGGGGAACCACGGGAAGGCCCGCTCACTGTGCTCCGCCCGAGCACACGCGCTGTACCAGTGTAAGAAACACTGGCTTTCCCTAAACCACTCAGGAACGCGGCTGCCCCGCGTGATTGCGGGACCGCGCCAGTAGTATAGCAATACCGTTTCTAACTCAGGAGCTCTGAGGGGGGGGGGGTGAAGGGCATTGCGGGGTGAAGGGGATAGGCGTGGTCAGTGAGCGGGGTGGCGGGGGTAGGGGGCGGGGGGAAGCGGGTGGGGGGAAGTAGTTGGGGGGGATTGGTTGGGAGGTGCGTGGTGGGAGGTGGGTTGGGGTAAGTGGTGGTTGGTTGACGGCTGTTGGTTGGGAGGTAAAAAATTTTTGATTGGATGGTTTTTTTAAAAATTGTGGTGGTGGGGGGGTAGCAGGTTGAAACTTGTCAGGGCGGATATTGTTTTCGCTGTGTGCATTTTTTTGTTTTTCACCGACGGGGGCGTCATAATAAGTATTATGTATCAATCTTGTAGCAACTTACCGCGAGAGAGAGAGAGAGAGGAGGTAGGTAGGTAGGTAGGTAGGTATTAATTTTAAATTAATTTTTAATACATGCGGGTAGAGACAAGTATTATGTATCAATCTTGTAGCAACTCACCGCGAGAGAGAGAGAGAGAGAGAGAGAGAGAGAAGGAGGTAGATATCATACTTTTTAATACATATTAAGTTTTTTTCCGTACTATGTTGATGATGACGCATGTCATGATGTGGTTGGAGAAATGTGTAATGAGAGAGAGAGAGAGAGAAACATAAAATATTATTTTTTCAAAAGTTTCATTTCTTTATTGCATTGTTTTTTAAGTAGACAAAGAATTACATTGTTTTTCCTCGATTTATTATTCATAATGATCCTCTTCTTCTTCGTCTAGATCGTAATTATCATCAGTCACACTGGACAATCGGGACAATAGATTTTTCAGTTGTTGTAAAATACTTTCATTCGCACGTTCAATGCCAAATAGAGTGAGATCGAATTTTTCCGATCTAACCAAGTTGTTTGTAAATTCGTTATATTCGTAGAAGTTTGTCCGGTCGAAAAAGTAGAGCATTCCATTAGTGTATCTGAATGCGCTTATTATTCTCCCGGGTAAACCATGAAAATTCGTGGAGACTATACCGTATTTTTTTGGTTGATGAACACATTCGTCATATTCCGTGTAGTAATTATCATTGTAGATGATTAGTGTTCGCCCCGTGTAGGTATTAACGACTCCACGGATTTTAGTCGCACTGGCTGAAAGTTTGTATGCAGTTATGGGTTTTGGCCAACCTCCGATTAGCTCTAAACTTAGAAATTTCATTCTGTAAGTCTGATTTTTAACAAATAATACAACATCATCATTCACGGGTGTTTGATATACAGCTGTTATTCTTGAAAAATTATCCGGTAAAAACGGCAGCCAATTTCTAATGAGTTGTGGTTTTTCATAGTTTTTCGCACCAACGTTCATGGGCCACACCCACTTTCTATAGAATATGTACTGTGACGTGGTATTTCGCGAGGCTCGGGGAACCTCACCACGTGCACTTTAATTGAACCGTTGGGCGCCAGCCAGGATTCGCCTGGCGGTGCTGGGTGCTGAAAATTCGGAAAAGGGGGAATCCGGTCGAAAGAAAACTCCCTTGACCGGCGAATCTTAGTAACAAAAACCCGATCGGCCGGACAATATATTTCATAAATAATAAAACATAAAAAGAACAATAAAAAGAACAATCGATAAAACAAGTACAGAATATTCGTCCGTTAAACAATCCTAAAATGGCGACCGGACACGAGCCGATTCGCCTTCTCTCTCTCACTCTCTCTTTACCTCTCACTCGTCCGTCACACACACACGCAAAATACAAGGGAGGACTCCCGGTGAGGCCGGAGGATCCCCCTGGGCACGCTATGGTCGGTCCGGCAAGCCGGAACCGCTATTTCGCCGTGGGGAAGAGTAGAAGACTCTTTCCCCGGAACTCTCGGGTCTCTACCGGGCGATCACGAAGCGATCGTGCTAACCGGTAGGCGACAAGTACCCGGATCAACAAATAAATAAAAGAAAACGAAACAAAAGAAACGATACGAAAATCGACGAAGCAGCGAAGCTTTCCAAGCTTCGCTCACCAACCTCTTTCCTTTCGGACACGTCCGCTCGCTCTTTCCAAAGTCTCCCTGAGCGTCCAAAATGGCGGGCGACGGTTACGGCGGGTTGACGTCGGTCCTTCTTTCCGTACGCCGAGCACGAGAATGGCCGCTGCTTCTTCTCCGATGATCGTTGCCGTGGAGAGCCGAAGGGAGGGGGAAGATCGACCCGGATCGTAGCGCCTGGTTACCAGCCGGCTCCGTCCGGTGCTGCCCTCGGTACTAACCGCAATCCCCTAGGCCGCGCGGGAGGATTCGAAATGATCGAATCTCGGTTCCCTCCTTCCGGTCGTTGCATACGCCGGGACTGTCCGGGATCGGTTGGGGAGGCTTTCCTGTCCGGAGTCGTGGTCGTATCCGTGGATGCCTCCGTTCCTTAGTATGGGAAGGAGGTATTTTCCTCTGGACGATGATCGTACGGACGAGCCTCCTCGAATAGTCCCGCGCAGACAAGATGGTTCCGGTCCTAGTTCCCTCCGCCCTCGCGTATTCGTGGGTCGTGCCGTCAATCTCCGATCGATGTAGCGACGATAATGGAAGAATAAAAGAACGAGGCGGAAAAACGATATTTTGAGGTTGGAGTGCCCAGGGGTGACAACGTGCCTCGCCGGTTACAGAGAATCCGGGTTTTCACCCCGATTCCCGTGCTTGACGTACTTTTCCCGGTAAACCTTTTCATCTAACTTATTTTGGATGGGGTTCGTAAAAACCCCATCACAGTACATTCGCTTATTTACAATCTAAATAGCCCATCGACGTATTTCAATTTGCATAAATCTATCCGTGATCCTTCGACATCAGGTGCAAATTTCCGAGGAGTCCTGATGGTGGGGGCGATGGTGGTAGTGGAGAAGTGAATGGTGCGCCTGTTTGTCGTTGTTTCAATGTCCGATGATCTCTTCGTTCCATAGAGATTTTGAATTCCAAGAATATCATCCAAGGTCAAGTCGATGGTTCCATTGGCATTCGGATGCGTGTACAGTGCGTACATTATGGCATTTTCATCGGTGCTGTGTGCTAGACCAATAGCGTGTCCTATTTCATGCATCAAAACGGAGAAAAAACTAATTTGATTTTCATCAGGAGGAATACCATATCCCATGAACCAATTCTCTTCTTCGTCCATGTGAATTTCCGTTGTATTTCCCTGAGCATGTGGATTGAAAGCATGAGCCAAAACTTGACCTTTACCATCAAAATCATTCTTACATTTACCACCGTGAGCCATTTTTTCAAATCGATGAGCACGTTTTTTGATAGAGATAACGATGTTGGCATCACTACCGCGACGCTCGGTAAACGTGAGTGGAGAATGTCGTGTCCAAACGGCGAAAGCTTTTTTCGCGAGTTCGAGGGATTCGGGTTTGGGTAAAATGAAGCGCCACGTCAAATGATTGGTATTCCACTTTTTTTTCAAGAGTTCGTAATTTAGTAAATCGTCTTGATTGCCACAACGAGGTATTTGCATTTTCTCAAATGTCTGTTGATTTAGTATTCCGTCCACGAGTAGTTTACTGTATTCTTGAAACAACGACACGGCATTTTGTAAATTCACATCCGTTATTTTGTAAGAATAAGCACCTCCGTTATCACCCTTATTATCAATTAAATAACCATACCGTCGTAGATAATTAACAGCTTCGGTTAGATTAATTTGCTTTGCTGATGTAGTAGCAACAATCGCAAACAAAAACGATAACGATAATAATAATTGAAGCACGCGAGCGTCCATTGCAAAGACGTGACTGACGTTCCAAGGGAGAGATTGATACTATGAGTAATTTCTAAACCGTTCCAAGGGAGGTTGATGCTATGAGTAATTTCTAAGAATATATTACTATTTAACGTCATCTACTACTACTACTACTACTCTATCATAGAATATAATTTTATTAGATTGGTATTTAGAAATTTCATTTCTCAGAGCATCGAGTTTATATCTAAGTTTTACATTTTCCTGCTCAAGAAATGCTGCTCGTATACAAATTTCATCTTCCTTATCAGGTTGTCGTTGTTGTTGTTGTTGTTGTTGTCGCATTACTGAAGCAGTATTATTGTCTCTATCGATATTTGTTGTTGTTTCCTTCAATATCCTTTCACGAAAATTACGATAATTTTCGGTAGAATGAGCAGGTACTGCTGCTGGAACGAGATCGTGAATTAATGTTGATGGATTTTTTGGATATAGAGTAAATGGTCGTTGTTG
This sequence comes from Gasteruption jaculator, assembly GCA_949825005.1. Taxonomy (NCBI): domain Eukaryota; kingdom Metazoa; phylum Arthropoda; class Insecta; order Hymenoptera; family Gasteruptiidae; genus Gasteruption; species Gasteruption jaculator. Next base: position 847,964 of record OX463769.1, on the reverse strand, counting down.
TCGTCGTCGTCGTCGTCGTTGTCGTTGTAAATCATCATCACGAGGACACGACAGTCGTTGAATCACTTTTTCCTCTAAATTTATAATTAACTGATTCATGATGATGATGGTACTATTCTACCAACGTATGAAGATCGACTGAGGGGTGGAATGGGGGAAAAGGTTGTTTGTAAGAAAAAAATGATGATACAATAACTATACATTATTAAAATTTTTTATTTCGACTTTTTTCATTTTAATACACAGATGCATGTGTGTGTGATTAATGAAATTTTTTTCATTACAATTTTCGAACTACATTGGTGAGTGCACTATACTCTACGATACGATCGTGAAGGATAAGACAAAATGCTTGAGTGTCTTGAGGCACATTGTCTTTACATTCAAATTCGATTCTCATGTCAACTGTGGCACTTTTTATCGATTCGTTTTGACGCGACCAATCGATGACGACGATTGGTGTACGCGCTATGTACTCCGATGGTGTCAATAACGGTGAATGTCCGTCTTCTTTATCGTAATACGATGGGCGGAATTTCCAGGACATATCGTACAGGGTGGCGTGATAATTTTTGTCAAAATCAACATTTAAATTTTCATATGGATAAATTTCCGAATTTAGATATAACCGTACATTTGTTAAATTACAATGATCAAATTCCGTCATGTGTCGTTTCAAATCATTTTTCCTGTTGGTCTGCAAACCGAAGATGACGTATCGCGGTTTCTCCAGTTGCGCGGTAGATTTCACGGCCCAGGTATGCTTCGTTGTCGTCTGTAGAAGGGGATATTCGTAGAGATCCCAGGAGCGAAAAGCCATGCTGATTTCACGACCGCTCTCGAGAATTCGTAAGAGAGAGAGTTTGGTGAACTCCTCGAGATAAACGTGTGACATGCGCCACTGGACTTTTGTCAAGACAATTTTTGCTTGAACATTTGGTGGTAGGGCATTCGCCGTTCCAGTGAACAGAGAGTTAAAGTCTGTGCGTGCCCTTATCAAAATTAATTCATGATGAGCATTCATTACAATATGTTGATAGTCTTCGCAAAAACCCGAAAGCATGTGCAGTGGTATGCAATAATTGAAATGAGAGACCACTTCGAGTTAGGCTTACAATGTTTTTCATGGTTGTGGTAATACCGACGTTTCTACAGCGATCTATTTCCACACCATTCAGCTCATAACGTATCTCGTCAAAGAGGAAAGCCATGCAATTATTGTCCAAGTGTATTGGATAATCCTCCGGTGAATTCGTCGTTTCCAGTTGACCTTCGATGTAGAGCAAACACTGATGCGGTAGGGTGTACAAATCTTGCTGTTGTATCGGTATTCTTATCTCATCGTTGTGATTGAGTGCTGTACTGGAGTAGAGATTGTAAGCGTGAAGTTCCAATTTGGTGATGCGATTGTCGAAAATCGGTTTTCTCGAAATGTTCAGTACATCCACGATAGTCACTTTTCTTTCTTCTTCTTCTTCTTCTTATTGTTTGCGATATGCAATTACGAATCCCAAATATTTGAGAAATTTTGCGTTTTTAAAATAATGACAAACTATTTCTAATAACTACAGGAATATTAATGTTATTGTCTTTTCCAATTAATTTATTTATCTAATTAATTATTTATTTATGTGTTTATGTTTTTATTAATCTCAACCAAATTTTTGATATTTATTTAAAAATAATATACATGGACTCAAACATCTTCTACCAATGTAAGGTGAAAGCTGATTTTATTATTACCGGGCAAACGAAATAATACTAGAATTATCATGAACATATACCTTATCACAAGACATCAGAACAAGTATCAAAACAATTATTAATCCCAGGAATATAATTCGATGTCATCTTAAAAATAAATAATATATAAATCACAGACAATACCATTACGTAATAATATTTAACAGAATATTTTAAATCATAAAATTATATATTCAATCTGGTATGTACAAACCTTATTCATTACAAAATACAAGATATACTGAGACGTTTCGCGCGCCTCCGCTGGTCCTAAAAAAGACGCTTTAACGGGGTGAGCTAAACGCGTGTGAGGATTCGTGTACTGGACGGGCAAAGTCTAAGATAATTCTAATAATTGATTCCCTAGTGACGTTCCAGGATTTCTAGGGATATGGAAAAAATTTTATTCTTTAAATAAAGTATTCATATCAGAATTAATAAGAACTTCAACGTAGTGTCAAGGGCTTATTAATTCATATATTTGAATCTATTAATTGGTTGTAGTTAGTAATCAATAAGGGCTTGGACGCAATGCCAAGGGCTTATTGATTTTAATAATATAAGAAATGGACTAAATTTGAAGGATAGTGGAGTTCCAGGAGAGGTAGACCCTGAAACGTCACAATACATATTTGAGGTTACATTTCATGATATACAATTACAATCACAATTACATTTGCGTTTTTATAATTTCAGTTTTCATCACAAAAAAATGTAAACATGGATTAATATTAATGTATAAAATTACTAAATTAAATCAATTATTTCGATAATACGCCTATCTACTGATTTATATATTTCTTAATGAAATCGATTTATGAAAATTTACTGAAGAAGATCTGCATCATATGATCGAAAAGCTTAAATAAACAATAATTATAAATATAAGGTTGAACCAAAAACTAAGGAAAATAAAGGATCACATATACAGCAACCAACAAAGGAGAAAAACAATCTTATTAGATTATTTATAAAAATATTATGGGAATAAAAAACACAAATACTTCTTTTGTTAACAAACTATAAAATGTATTTTACTAGACTTTGTTTTTTTTATTAATTTGATTACACATATTATTAAATAATCTTTACCTTTTTTATCACAGCTCATATGTTATAATATTTATTCTTATTTTTTATAATAGTTCGTACGTGGAATAAATACTAAATAAATATCCTATCGCAAAGTATCCTTTTTTAACCCTTTCGTTACTACGGACCACTATAGTGGCCTTCCATAAGCTGCCACTGAGGTACTACGAGCCACTATAGCGGCCTTTCATAAGATGCCACTGAGGTACTACGAGCCACTATAGTGGCCCTCCATAAGGTGCCACTGAGGAACTATGGGCCACTATAGTGGCCATATTTTTGGTTTAAAACATTCAGGCGGCTTGGGTTCTCCGCCGCGGTACTCCCGCTGACAATCGGCGTCGCGTAGCGTGGAGTGATGTCGGAGCGCGCCGCAGCGCTCCGTTCAGCGGAAGTACAGCGGCGGAGAACTCACCCGTAGCGAAAGGGTTAAATCAAAATAATCGCTTATTCTACGGATCACATTTTTTGATTGAGCGACCTTTATGAGACCTTGTGCTAAAAGATCATACAATGTAAGAAACTTATTATTGTTCTAAGCTGCTTCAATCATATCGTACGATATTTTAGCAACAATAAATTTTTTTCTTGTTGCGAGTGATGTACAATCTTTTAGCACTTCCAGTTTTTCAATTCGCTCGGCAACTTTTCTGTAAAAGCTTTCTTATCACTTATAATTTTCCATGTCATAATAGACTGCTCTAATTTTCTATTTGATATTTCTAATTTTAACAAAACTTCATGCAAAATTTGAACATCTGTTACAGCGTCATGTACATCTTCAGTGTTCAATTTCAAACTCGATGCAAGATTTTCCAATTTATTTGCACCTTTTGCTTTGGAATTATTGACTTTTTTTATTTTAGGTAAAGTATCACAGAAACCTTCAATAATAGATTCAAAATGATTAGTCATAAATACTTTTTTAATTGTTAAGGTCAATCGAGGATAATCAAATTTGCAATTATGAGCAGTTAAAATACATTTCTTCTGCAATTTAAATAAAAATGTATAAAATGCAACCATTGCTTTAAACAGTCCATGAGTTATCATAGGTTTACCATTCAAAGTCAATTCTCCGTCAATATTATAGAGTCCAGTAACAATGCTTGCTTCTTTGGAGATCGCTTGCGTAGGTTTGATGTACAGAGAAAACTCTAAATCTTGAGATTTTGCAGTTATTTGCAAAATATCTGCAGATATGCTTACACCTGATGTTTCTAAGTCGAATAAAGCTATAACAGTCTCATCATTTTCAAAACTTGCAATTGGTATATGTACAACTAAATTTTGAAGCAGTTGACAATCAGTTTCGTATGTAGCACCTTCGAGAACTTCTTTTGCTTTCTTTAGTTGCAATCTCTTTCCTTTTTAAAAAATAAACGTTTTCTTTTGAACTCAGTAGTTTTTTTATCTAGTATACCTCCTTTTCTTCTGCTCATCGCATTTCATTCCATACTTATATGTATTTTTACCAGGAGAACAATTCAATTTTCTATTCAAATCAAGCAGATAACTTTGACCTTCATTTTTTTGTAGAGTAGCAAGTCCTGATCTTATGTGACAAGATGCTGACATGCCATAGATTCTTGATTTTGGAGCTTTACTCCCGAGAGTCGAATTAAGACTTCCATTTGGGTTGCTTGACGCACCGGCAGAAAATTTAACCGCATTACTAGCTAGATTAGTAAACAAAGTTGTCAGTTCATCAAATAACTGTGGATTATTGAAACCTTTACCAATAGTTTTATGATGATAATTCTCTGCATCTTTGTGATATTGACACCACGAGCCGCAATTGTCATGAATAGTAAAACTATGCTTAGGAATATTCTCTATTGACTTAGCCATAGCGTCACACTCACCGATATTTTCTGATATGCTATAATTGAAACATTTCTGCAAGTATTTGATAGAATCGGTGTTTATTTCTTTGAATCTCTTTTGAATCTTATATAATGCACTCACTAAACCTCTGTTAGTGTGATTCTTATCTGCTTGCTTCACTACTTCATAATTTTGAACATTCCGTACAGCGGAAATCGCACTACTATCATTGTCACCTATGAAAACGCCCACTTCAATATTATTTTTCAATAGTATTTCATTATTTCTTGTTAGCTGTGCAGCAGCATACGGTTCTATCGTTTCAGCAGTACCACAAAAGTTTTGTCGACAATCGTGGTCTTCTTTTGGGTGGCCTAGATCACACTTCTTGCATTTGCGATTTAGAACAATGTATGAGACAATATTTCCTGTAAAATATCCTGTCAGTAATCCTGTACCAGAAAAACTGTCGTATGATCGACCTGTACTTCTTGTAAACCATCTCATATTGAATGAACCAGCTATACGGACTCTATCTTATTTATTTACGGAGAATATAGGAACTGTTGTGATAGATGTATCAGAAGCTGTCGTAAATGAGGTATCAGGAAAGATGAAGGAGTCATCCAAGTGGGAAGGTCTAGAGTCAAACGTAATGATAATTATATTTTTTGTATTGAAAATCTTAGACATAATTGTAAAATTTAAAAATATTTACAAAATACATATTTGAGCAATAGTTAAATAATAAATCACTATGTGTAAAAACGAATAAGAAATAATTACAATATAAAACCTTAAAATTATCAAAACCTATATCAAAAACTGATTGATAATCACAAAGGCATTATCCTAGGAGTTCAATCATTATCAAATGTAATCATGCGACAGTATTAGACTTGGTATTTTAGTTGATGTAAGAAATAATTTCAATTTTCAATGAAAATCAATGTGACACTGTGACACGTACAACAATGTCTTCATTTTTTCAACATTTTCAATTGTAAGTCGCCTTTCCTCGGCAGCTGCATTCATACAGCTTTCACGAGCCATTTCCTCGACTGCTAACCCCACTTCAGCCTCATGTGTTTTAAATACTTTTGAATTCATTTCTGGAATATTCAGTGATGAGAGGATTGAATTCAGATGTGAATTGCCAATTCCCGCATCCAATGTACCTGAGATATATTTACATAAATTTAATATACATATATTGTGGCCGTTCTCTCCGTCTCACTGTTCAGGCGGAAACGGAGATACCGGGGTTCTCAAATCCTGCCCCTTTTGCCCCTTCCCGCGAGGGTAAGGGTCGTTTTTGGGGTTGGCACCCTGGCTCTCAAGAGCCCAAAGGGGGTTTTGGGCGCCAATCAGGATCCCTTTTGGAAGTCCTGACGCGATACGCAGAAGAACGAAAATATTAAAACAAAATCCTGTAACCAACAAAAAGGAAACGCAAGAACAAAAAAAAAACAACACAATATTCGCGAGAGGGAGTAAAGGGGGGGCTCGGCTGACTCAGGGAGAGTCAGCCGGGAGGAGTCGCGGAGGAGGTCCTGCCTCCTTCTCTACGAAAAAGGAGACTCACGCGGTGTACAAAAAAAAGAGCGCAACAACGCAATTTATGGTTACAAAAAAAAGAGAAAATATACAAGAAAAAAAAACTCTACAATTGTAACGCGAAATAACAACAATAAAATCTAATTCGCAAGAAGAAATAAATAAAACGATAATGAAAAGAGAAGAAAAAAAATAAGCGCGATCCTCCAAAAAATAAGCCCGATCCTCCAAAAAACCCACACTGGCGAAAAGAAAATCCTTTTAGATTTGCACACTGGCACGGCACTCTCAATTTCAAGCGGCACTCTAGGGCAGTCCAAAGATCTCTGGAGATCCTCGCAAATTCGCGGGATCTCCTTGCTCTAATTTCCCCTACCAGGTTCCGCTACTGAATTAGGCCATGAGGTGCTGACCTCTTTCCCGCTAGATCCTCGGGTCGATAACCGCATCTCAATCTCTGTCTTATCCAAGGACTCGTCGCCGGTGAGCCTTCCTCATCGGCGTAGATCTTAATTCGTCGCTATCCGACGGTTAGGGATCCGCGAGCGAGGGTATCGGAACGGGAATAATTCTTCAGGGTTCGCAAAGGGGATGAAATTCGCGAGGGGAAAGGATAGGGTTCCAAAAATAGGGGAAAGAGGAAACTGTGCCCTTACCTATTCTTACAAAAGCTAAAATAGACGCTCACGGTTTCGCAAAAATAACGCAGTAAATCCCTGAAAACAATCTTAAATCACATAGAGAGCGCAAAAGAAAAAAAAACAATACAATAATCGCCGATAAATTGCGCAACTGGAAAAATGATTTGATTCACAAAAAAAAACCCAAGAAAGTCCCAAAAAAGGCGCTAAACTAAGATTTAGTGTTCCTCTCCTCTCATGGAGATCCCTGGACTTAGCCATGGCCGCAAAACAAAAATCATACATAATAAAAATAATAGAAATAGATTGGTGTCTGATAAAAAAAAAGTAATGAAAAAGATAAAAGAAAAAAATCTGTCCCCACCTGGAGAGGTGGCAAAATGCCACGTCACAATATATTCTTCATAAGATGTGCAATTATTAATACTTCTGAATTTACATACCTATTACGGATTTTGTATTTGCATCAAAATGTCTATTCTGTCTCGAAACTTCATGTTGTTTGTCTGTAAATACAGATCTTATTGTGTAGCACTTTTGTCATTTCACGTAGAATATTGAAGCCAAACCAAGGGTTTGGCTTCCAATTTCCAAGGGTGTCAAGATGAATGATTCTGCGGCCTTCAAATACCGTCGGCTAGTTTTTCGTATCAGGCGACTTATGTTTTTGCTTGAATATTTTTCTAATATTTTTTCCAATCTGATGTTACGTCGTCGAAGTATTAATTGTCGATTTGGAAAATTAATCCTCAAGGACGAATAGTATTCCTTTTTAAAGGTAACACGATAGATTCGTGTACCTTTGGGAAAGGAAACTCTTAATGACCAGGGAAAAAGGATGGGGTTTTGAATTGATATAATAAACGAACATTGACATTTTAAGCATTAAATATATTTTCTAGTGAAATACAACTTATTTTGAAATCTCTAAATTTAAAATATTTTGATTTGTTGGGGTAATTTGGGTGCGAAAATCGGACTTTATTAGTTCCAGCCCCTCGCAAAAGAATTTGGACGCTAGGAGGGATGGTTGGGGAATCGGGAAGGTCTATCTCGAAGAACTCAGGGATAGTGAGGTCTTCATCCCAATCGTCACCATCCTAACGGATCTCAGGGGTAGGTGGACGGGAGGGTCTAAGAACTAGAGAGGGATGTTGGGTAGGGATTTCGATTGGATGAAGGGGAGGAGGAGGAGGGACGAGTATTTGGATGTCTTCATCCACGACAATTGCCTGAGGGGCGGGTGGAACAGCCGAATTTAGCTGAGGTGAAACCAAAAGGGTGGTTTTGTTTCTTCCCTCCTTGAAAGAATTCGCGACCGTTAGGGGGCGAGTGGTTTCGTTGTTGTTGGTGTTGTTGTTGATGTTGTGGTTGTTGGCGATCGGATTAAGGGGAGGTTGAGGGAAAATCCCCTTTGCCCTCCTCCGCCTTTCTCTTTGGGCCCAACGTCTGTTCTGCTGGTGGGCCAGCTCCTTTTGAGATTTTACTTTGGGCACTGTTAAATGAATGAATTTTGTTTTAGACAGAGCGAAATAGTAAGGGTTTGGTGAAAGGCTTGGTATTTTAGTTCTGTAAGGAAATGGGAAATTTTCTAGGAGACCCCTCAATGAGAGGTACGCCTAGTGGGTTTGGAATTAAAGAGAAATCGAGGACTCTCGTTATTGGAGTACCACGATTATTGAGATAGAAATGTTTCTAGGGGACTCTCGACGAAGAGAGTACCTCCTAGTGGAATTAGAAATGGAAAGAAATCAAGGACTCTCGATATTGAGAGTACCAAGATTTGGATATGGAAAATATTTGAAAGGGGGACTCTCGACAGGGAGAGTATCTCCTGATGGATTTAGAAATGAAAAGAGATCTAGGACTCTCGATATTGAGAGTACCAAGATTAGGATATGTAAAATATTTGAAAGGAATCTTTCCACAAGGAGAGTATCTCCTAATGGATTTAGAAATGGAAAGTAATCGAGGACTCTCGATATTGAGAATGCCAAGATTAGAATATGGAAAATATTTGAAAGGGGACTCTCGACAACGAGAGTACCTCCTAATAGATTTAGAAATGGAAAGAGATCTAGGACTCTCGATATTGAGAGTACCAAGATTTGGATATAGAAAATATTACAAAAGGGGGACTCTCGACAAGGAGAGGACCTCCTAATGGATTTAGAAATGGAAAGAGATCTAGGACTCTCGATATTGAGAGTACCAAGGTTTGGATACAGAAAATATTACAAAAGGGGGACTCTCGACAAGGAGAGTACCTCCTAATGGATTTAGAAATGGAAAGAGATCTAGGACTCTCGATATTGAGAGTACCAAGATTTGGATATGGAAAATATCACAAAAGGGGGACTCTCGACAAGGAGAGGACCTCCTAATGGATTTAGAAATGGAAAGAGATCTAGGACTCTCGATATTGAGAGTACCAAGATTTGGATATAGAAAATATTACAAAAGGGGGACTCTCGACAAGAAGAGCACCTCCTAATGGATTGAGAAATGGAAAGAAATCGAGGAGTTTCGATATTGAGAGAACCAAGATTAGGATATGGAAAATATTTGAAAGGGGACTCTCGACAAGGAGAGTACCTCCTAGTGGATTTAGAAAAAATAGAAAGAAATCGAGGACTCTCGATATTGAGAGTACCTTGATTGTGGAATTAGAAATGATTTATAATTTGAAATAAAATAAAATAGAAAAATAAAATGATGAAGAGTTCCTCACTTTTAAATATCTGGAGTTCTTGAAATCGATAAGGAAAAGATGAATCTCGATGTCCTGATCCCGGAGGTTGGCGTTGAGTTCCAATGAAGTTGGTTGATGAAGGCTGCTGAGTCTTCTTCCTCCGGAAATCCGGTTTTCACTTCCTTTTTGCCTTGATGTAGGTTGGAGGTGAACACCAATGAACTTGGAGAGTATGTATATATAAACTATTCGCCTTTTGCACTAAGTTGAAACTGAAGATGTATTATAAATTGTTTGAAAAATGAAATGAAACTCTTCGGTAAGAAGCAGTGACAAGACTGTTTATAACGACTATTCGGAATGAATGTCAGGAAATAGAAATGTGTTTCCTCCGGGTCTCAAGCCTTTTTAAAAGCTTTTGGTCGAAGTTTCGAAGATTTTCTTCGTAATCCTTATTGGTTAATTTTCGTAGAGTGGAGGGTTTCCTTAATTTTCTATTGGTTACAAAATTCTTGTGGGGGTTTACAAAATCTTGCTTGGTGGGAGTTTTGAGTCCCTTTGGAAGGGATTTTAATTTTGTATATCTTCCGGGAAAAGTCGTAAAATTTTGTACGTCTGGACATTTTCAAATAAGCAAAAAAAAAGGTTTCGAACTTAAGTATGCCCTTGTATTTCTATAAGGGTTTGTTTTTTCCTTCAAGAAAAGCGAAAGTTTTTCTTAATATCTATTCATCCCACATGCGGACCATATTTCTCTCGAGTTAGGAGAGAAATCTACCGTTTCAATGCCGTGATGTCTGGATATTTTCCGGACATAACACCTCACCCCTTTTTGTTGGCAGATGAGGAGGTACGAATCATATGACAACAAAAAATTTGGAAAGGAAGGATAATCCTTTTACAATGGTTTTTATTGAACCCTTACCCTTAAGGTTTTATTGCTGACAACTGTTTCTTACTTGAATATCGTTTGACAAATGAAAATTTTTCGGCAGTAGTATGAGAAATGGATACTTAAATTTGCGTCCATTTCTGGTTTATTAACTTATTTTTGTACTTATATAATATACTTATACACTATATAGTGTATTTTTGGTTAAGAAATCAGCTTAATCTTAGTAAAGACTTAATATTACTCTAAGGTTAGCTGATAATTAATTCCTTTGTAACGTAAGTCTATCAATCAAGCGTAGCGTGGCGCGCGTCGCGAGCGTCGAAGCGGGAGTAGCCCGACGACGGGACTCAGGGTGATAAGAAGGCCCGTCCAAAAGTGCTGGTATCAGGAATAACGGCCTCTTAGCAAAACTGAGTGCTGACGCCTAAAAGATCCGTCACGTTGACGATCAACGTGACAGGATACTCGGATGTCCAGGAAGTATCGGGTATTCGATACTTCCGTCACGGATGTGACACTCATATTAGGGGTAGACCCCCCCTACCGAAAATCGATGCTCCCGCATCGATCCTATCTCGTGGTACAATATTTGTCTACGATCGATATAATGTTTGTCTATCTTCGATGTAATAATTTTCTATCAATACAATGTTTAACTTAAGTCTAAATCTTCCGTGAAGTTGTTTGTAGCGTCGTCGAATGACTTGGTCCTTTGGTAGCTGTGGTCCGATGCGGTTGGTCTTGTCCTGTCATAGTTGGATGGAGTGGACGTGACACCTTTACTGCAAGAATGTTTTAATTCCTTCACTGATTTCTGAATTTGTTGCGATGGATATTAAAACTTGACTAATTTTGTACGTTTTTTTGTTTTTTAAGACAGATAACTTTCAAAATATATTATAAAATTGTTTTCAAAAGTAATGTAATTTACTTTTTTAACATAGTTGTTTTGGAAAATTGAGTTACAACAGATATCTTATTTTTTTAATAAGATGTCCTTTTCACATAACGAACTTGTTTGATCGTTTTTTGCACCAGCACTATTGTTTTTGATGGGTATTATTCTCACTAAGATAAAAAAAAGCACCTTCTAAATATTGTATCAATTTAAACAAGGTAAGTAAAATAAGATTATTATTACTTTTACTATTCCCATTATTATCATCATGATCGTTATTGTATATAATAATACCGCTATTATTGTTTTCGAATTTATACGTGCTGATAAACCACCATTTATTAAGTTGTCTAATTCTAATTTGAATTTTTCATAAGAAACAGTATTTTTAAATCTTTTGATAAAAATATAAAATATAATGCGTGTTTATACGTAATTTTGAAATTTATATGTTACACTAGTTCCAAGAAGTAAAAACAATTGTAAAACATAAAATTCGTCAAAATTGTGATAAAATGACAGTAAAGAGTGTATATGGGCTGAATACAAATGATTGAAGTTCATTCAACTATGGCGAGTTTGCTGAAATATATTGAAAATGGGTTAACTCACGTGTAGATTTACAATAATTTTGTCAACCATTGTCGTTGACTGCGAAGCCAAAAACAGGTAAATTTCTCAAATTGTCGTACGATCTGTAGGATTTGATAATGATTAATGTAAAACACTAAAAAAAATAACGTTATTTCTTTAGCATACAATTCAACATTGTGTAATGTCCGGAGACATCACCCGAAAGACCCCCACTGCCTTCTACAAAAACTAAACATTTTAGAAAGAACGGGACAAGAAACCAAAAGAACACTGTAACCCATAAAATAGACATTAAGATAAGCGACGCACGTATCTTTACTTAAGGGGGGAAATACAATTACACCGACCAAAAAATCGATTTTTTTTTTTTTCGCTTATGTGTTAGGAAATTTCCCGTAGAATATGCCTATGAAATCCCAAAATAAAATTCGAGCTCCTTCTATTTTTTTTCGTCGTTTTTCAAAGACGCCTTTTACACAATGGAGCAGGAATTTTGGAGCTGTTGGTCCCTTGCGTCTATTGTATTCTATTTTGAACTGAGTTTATGTACCTGAGTGTACTGTACGCTTGTCTGCGAGTATATATGTGTGTGTGTGTGTGTGTGTCTGTGTGTGCGTACGTGTGTGAATAAGTGAGTGACGATACCAGTCTGTAGAGCGCGCGGCACACCGACGCCGAAACTACGTCGTAATGGTTAGTATAACACGTGTGCTCAGCAGAATTGCACGCGATTATAATCACAGTTTAAGTAAAATGTCATCTTATCCAAAAGGTGGAAGAGGTTCCAGTAAACATATTGGTCGATCGAAAAAAAGGAAGTTCAAAGGCAATCAGTTCTGCGGTGAAAATAAAGAGAGCAGCTCTGATTTTGATTCTTCGAGTTCAAGTGCAAGTTCGAAAAAACTCAATAACATTCAGGACGATGAAATACCAAGCAGCCCTTTGCTTGCTTACCGGATAATCGAGTTTTTTACAGTTTTTAATTTCCTATCGGATATTTTAATCTGCCAAAGATGCAAGGGAAAAATAAGATTCGAAGAATCAGTATTTAGAGGTTTGGGCTTCAAAATTGTAGTGGTTTGTCAGTGCGGCAGGCGTTACACAGATTCCGGACCGCTTGTGCATACAGGTTATGAAATAAATCGACGTGTTGTGCTAGTGATGCGTCTGCTTGGCGTGGGAAGAGAAGGTATAAATTTATTTTGCAATTTTATGGATATTTGTGACGGTATTTCTCAATCGGCATATGACCGTATTGTTCAATATTTACATGCGGCTAGCTTGTCTGTGTTTGATTATTGTTGTAAAAAAGCTGTCAAGGAAGAGCAGATTGAGAATGAAAAACGAGAATTACCCCTTCTAAAACTCAAAGTATCCGGTGATGGAAGTTGGAAAAAAAGAGGTTTTCAATCTTTGTTCGGTGTAACAACGCTGATAGGATATTTTTCAGGCAAAGTAGTTGATTTGATGGTCAAAAGCAGCTTATGTAATCAATGTGCTTTGAAAAAACAAACGCTAAATACCGAAGACTATCTTATGTGGTACGAAGAGCACGCAGATAATTGCTCCAAAACTCACGAAGGATCTGCCGGTAAAATGGAAGTCGACTCCGTAATAGAAATGTTTCAAAGATCCGAGGAAAAATATGGAGTGAAATATTCCAACTACATAGGAGATGGTGACGCGAAAACTTTCAAAGAATTATTGAGTGCTAAGCCGTATGGCGATGATCTTATTGTAACCAAGAGCGAGTGCATCGGTCACGTGCAGAAAAGAATGGGTAGCCGTTTGAGAAATATAAAAAAGTCGCAAAAAATTGGTGGCAAAGGAAAACTGACAGATGCATTAATAAAAAAACTTAGCCTTTACTACGGTCTCGCTATCCGACGAAATGTTAATAGTGTTTCTGATATGAAAAAAGCGATTTTAGCAACTTATTACCACTTGTGCTCGACTAATGAAAATCCTCAACACTCTTATTGCCCGGAGGGAGCAGATAGTTGGTGCGAGTGGAAAAAAGCAGAAGCTACAGGAGCAGATGTACGGCTTGTAAAACATCCAGATCCACTACACCCAGATGTGCAAAAAAATTTATTTCCAATATACGAAGACCTTTCGAGAGACGACTTGTTACATCGCTGTTTAGGTGGGCATACTCAAAATGCCAATGAAAGCTACAACAACCTTATATGGCGTTTGGCGCCAAAACATTTGCATTCTGGAATGAAAATTGTGCAAATTGCAGCCCACATATCTGCTGGCGTATTTAATGAAGGTCAATCATCAATTTTACGAATTATGAACGCTATGGAGATAATTGTGGGCAAGCAAAGCTTGCAGTACGCGAAATCGAAAGATTCGGAGCGGATCCTGAAGCAAGACGTGAAGACCTCTGAAGCCAGTAAGGAAGCTCGTATGGCTCGAAAAGAGCTTCAAGTAATCAACGATCGTGTACACGAACAAGCTGAAGGCCTCCTGTATGCTCCTGGAATAGCTGATTAAGTCGTAAGTACTGTTTTTCAGTATTCGAAAACTAAAACGCGTTTTTCTCGAAACTACATTTTTGAAAACTGCAGCCACGATTACGCAAAAACTACTCAACCAATCTTCCTGAAATTTTCAGGTTTTCTTCCTTATACTCATAGCTTGTCGGTAAACCTAATTGTTTATAAATATAATGTTGCAAAAGTTGATTTATTTATGTAAATATGTCCGAAAAATCACGAAAAATTCACTATTTTCCGAAAATCTGCTAATTATTAAATTTTTTAGTTTTTCAATTTTTTTTAGGTTTACCGACGAATTACAACTATTTTTAACCTAAATTTTTTTTCCTGGCTGTTACAGATGAAAACTACGACCTGCAGAGTGGCTGCAGTTTTTTTCAAGGGGTTTACTGCGCGCCATCTTGAAGCCGCCATTTTGTTTGAAAAAAAAAAAAAAAAATTGTTTTGTACTCTCAAAGGTTCTAATATTATGTAGAAAAAATTTCATTATAATCAATTAAAAATTTCTTAACGAAAAAAAATAATTTCGAACGGTCTTTTTTTTGGCGTCTAATTGTATTTCCCCCCTTAAAGGGTCAAAATTTTCCTAAACAGACTTCCTCTATAAAATTTTTACGACATTTCTAAGAACTGAAATGCATTCTCTTAGATAATTTGAATAAAAATTCTGTGCAGGAGAACTTTAACCCAACCATTAGAATAGTCTAATTTTACGACCGTAAAGCCAATAGAAATTAAGTTAAGAAATGTATATATAAAGGAAGAAAAAACTTCTAAAAGCCCCTTCTAAAAGCCCTTCAGTTGTACCCCCGTTTCATCGGAGGAACTACCGTTTGTAAATAAAAATGTAGTTGTTTTAAAGTTATTTTGATCTTTTCTTTTGGAATTGTCCATTTCGAATGTCGGTTCCGCGTTATTTCTCATTTTCGGTTCCATTAAACTGGTCGATGGGAGCTCCAGGAGTGTTTTTCCCCTCGTCACCGAGATTACTCCAGCTGCATTGTTGATTCCTAGCCACATGGAATCCTCGGCCACACATCCAACTTCTAAATCGCAACCACGAAACTTCAGCAGGGATCGTTTTCCTCTTTGGTTCCTAAGTTGGAGAATTTAAGGTTAAATGCAGTCCGCCATGAAGAGAGCGGAGATGTATGCTAACGAATTAGCATATCTGCAACATGGCCAGGAGGAAGCTACAACGGGTGCTTTTCGTTCTCTGACAAGGACGAATTTCGGAGTCATCCTCCGACTCAAATTAATCCGTCAGAGTCCAAAAAAGGATCCAAAGAAAGGAGTCGTGATCGAGAGGGTAGATTCTTCTTTCGCGACAAGTGGAGCAAATCCCGTTGAAATTCAGCCGCCTGCACCATTCTGAAGATCGAGAGCTGCGCGACCTGTAACTCATGCACAGAAAAAAAGGACTCGTGCACTGTCGTGGAATCTCGACATCTATCTACAAATCATCGTACATAAGCGATTATTCAAATCGTTTTTGGCCACGATGAAAACCGGTCAAAGAATGCAAGGTCGTTGTCCTCTGGCTTATGTACGTGGACGGCAGTTTTCCGTTTTTCCTCCTCTGTGTCGAGCTCGCGATGAACAGTGATGAGTTCCGAATGCAGAAAGTCAGGCCCATTCCACCATAACCTGGAATTGAGAAATTCTGAGGGCGGGATGACCCGAGAATTCAAGTCCGCTGGGTTGATGGTGTCCTTGACGTGAGCCCATCGAGCCTCCGGGAGTTCCGTCTGGATGTACGAGACGCGGTTGGCCACGAACACCTTCCATTTAGCCGGCTGTTGGGTGATCCACGCTAGCGTGATCTGCGAATCTGTAAAGCAGGAAATGGAATGGACTGGTCGAGACAGAGAAGCTTTTACATGCAAAAAAAGCTTCGTTAAGAGTGCAGTAGCTACCAACTCTAATCTAGGGATCGAAACCGTTTTAATAGGTTATACTTTGGCCTTCGCCATTATCAAATTGAATGTTACTGTCCCATCCAAGGTCGTAACCTTGGCGTATA
Source organism: Gasteruption jaculator (assembly GCA_949825005.1). NCBI lineage: Eukaryota > Metazoa > Arthropoda > Insecta > Hymenoptera > Gasteruptiidae > Gasteruption > Gasteruption jaculator. The sequence goes on along the minus strand of OX463769.1, from coordinate 831,495 downwards.
CTACAGCACCGTACGCTAAAGACGATGCATCACAAAACCGAACTCGAACCGATCGCCAGGTCGATAATTATCCCATCGAGGCAACGTTAGTTTTTTCAGCTCTCCTAGTTGATTGTATGCGTGAAGCCATTTGGAGCGCGTGGGCTCCGGAATCTCCTCATCCCAAGAAAGTTTTAGCAACCACGTAGATTGCATTAATTGTTTTAATACAATCGTTACCGGAGAAAGCCAGCCCATGGGATCGAAGATCTTGGAATTCTCGGAGAGTAAAGTTCGCTTGGTGACTGTAGTAAGCACCTTCGTACTGATCTGGAACAAAAACATATCCTCCACCGTATCCCAAGCTACGCCTAAAATTTTGTGCTGACTCTCGTCTGGATCGGAAAAGATAATGAGATTTTCCGGAGAGGAAACTACATTAGGATTTCGAGGGGCATTAGTAGCCCATTTACTGAGTGAAAACCCTCCTTTTGAGAGCAACTTCACCAACTGATTCTAGATTAGTTTCAGAGTAGCAATGTCATCCGCACCGAACAGCAAGTCATCCACATAAACCGAATCGAACAAGACTCTCTGTGCGTGCGGAATTTCATTTCAAAAACGAACCGCAAGTTCCTTCAGAACTCGCATTGCTAGGAAGAGCGCGGGACCGGTCCCGTAGGTCACGGTTGTAACGTGGAAATTTTCCTCCGTTACATTAAGTTTTTTTGGCATTAATTATTTTGAATTTCTTTCGCGCCCGTTACTAAAAACGGAGAATAAGGCTCAGGAACCTCTCCGAGAACACCCGAAAGCTATTTGGTAACGATCTATTTTTGTTATTTTAGTTGCATATCATTTGGTATAATTCATTATGTTATTACTTATTTTGTGCTCTGTTATTATTGCTAACATTTCTATTTTTTATTCGGATCCCTATCGTATACTTCTGTTAATTCCCTTCCCGACACCCTCTTCCCAATTTCGGATCACGACGATCAAACACGGAGAACGAAAAAGAAAGAAGAGGACTTCATCTTCTACTACTCCGGAGCGAGAGAGAGAAGGAAGGAAGGCTCCCGAAATACAGGATCGGCTACACTCTAGACAAGGAAGGATGCCATCTAGCGATTCACAAGAGACTGGTCGATAACAACAAATGGGTTGATGCCATAATTATCACCCGAGCATCGCAATTCCAAAATCCTGCGACAACTAGGATGGCGCTACCGATAACAGTCTGAGAGAACCGAAATCGGCTCTCTTCAGAGATTCTTGAGCCGCCGTACGGATAAGACTTGTGAAAACTGCCTGTGACTGCCTCAACTACCTTTAACTACCTCGAGGATTTTTGGGACGTTTAAGAGGAATTCAACGGAGACACCGTAATTTCTCCAATCACCTGCGATCAGGTGATTGGAGAAATTGGCATCCTCCACTTTCCTATTTCCCCGGTGAAAATCCCGAAACCTTTCTTTTTGTCATCCCGCTTCCGCTATCCATTCTTCCGATTATTAGGCGATTCTGTTTAGCATCTTTTGATCTATTATTTTTCTTTTTGAATTCGATCTATTCACTCGCAACTATCTTTTTGTAATTTCGCGTGTCCTCGTTTAAATTCTAAGTGCGGGACCCGTGAAGTTCACTATCTTTTTTCTATCACTGCTAAAGTTTGTAACTTGTGAAATTATTCATGACTAAAATATACGCCGATTCAAGATCCTTTCTCGAATCGGTTAGAAAAACCAAAAGTCGTCTGAATTCTGACAATTTATTTCCGAATTCAGACAACGGATCTCCTCTGAGAGGGTATCATAGCTCCTTCTGAGCTGGACCGGGCCCCCGCAGGGAAAATCCGCGTCCGAATCATCGGACTGGCGCCCAACCTTCCGACTTCCTTCCTCCCGACTTTTCTCTCTAATTTGGGAAATTTCCCTGAGTGTGGAAATTTGGTAAGCAATTCCCATTTTGTTTTAAGGGTCGCAAGCGACCGGCAGTTCCGCTACACGGTATTTAATTCAAAAGTTTTCTCCTCACGGGGAGTTTGCCAAAGAATCGACTGTAACACGCGATCTTGAGGCCGGACAAGTATCTGGCGGAACATCTTGACGACATCCGCCACTCCGGCAATTTTGTGACCTCGCAAATTTAATAAAATAGAGGACCTACCAACAGGACATCATTGAGTGATGCTCCCGTGCTTGTCCTGCTAGAGGCATTAAAAACTACCCTGACCTTTTCCTTTCCTGACACCGACTTGACAACCGCGTGGTGAGGAAGGTAAACTCGATTCTTTGCAACCAAAGAGGTATTCGAAACGGGCGTCATGTGTCCAAGCGACTCATACTCTTGCATGAATTAAACGTATTGTTCCTTCCGGATAGGGTTATTAATGAAACTCTTGCCTACCCGACGTAAGGAAGCTTCTGCTATATGCCGAGAAGCTCTTAAATTTGAACTATCGAAACCAGGTTTGAACGGAAGAGCAACCACAAACCACCCGTTGGCATCCTACTCTACTGTTTTCTGAAAGAAATCCTCACAGAAATGATCTTCATCCGAGAAGGAGATTGACTCGGGAACCTCGTTTAGCTCCCAAAATCGCCGCAATCCCTGTTCTAAGTTGCAACAATGATGCACTGTGGTCGTTGGAGCACGCGATTGATAGGGTAAAACGCCCGAAACTACCCACCCGAAAATGGTTGATTGCGCCAATAGTGCACCGTCAACAGAGGTCAATGATCTGTTGGTCAAAAGCTGCGGGTAATAATCTGTGTTGAGAAGAAAGTCGAACGCGAAATTTCCGCCTGATCTGCAAGATCTTCTGGCTTCAATTCCGGGAAATTCGAAGGTGAAAAGGACGCAGGCATGTAACCAGTTATTTTGGGAAGTATCAAGGCTGACACAGTCAAAGCCGCCTGACTGCCCTTGAGCGAACGGAAGTGGATTACAGCTTCCCCTTTAACTTTTAGCGAAACTTGTCCTGTAACTCCAGAAATCGAAGCATTAACTGGAACCAGATTAACCCGAAGCAATTGCAATAAATTTTCGGTAACGAATGACGATTCTGACCCCGGATCTACTAAACTCCTTGCTACTACGTGTCTTCCGTTGTTTGAAGGCACCTGCATCAAAACAGTAGCAAGCAATACCGTTCGCGTATCGTTAATACTCAAATGTGTATTAACTTCAGCGTTGGAAGATGTTGACGCGGGAGTGTCGGCCGGTGGGGAGGTAACTGGCGGTAACCTGCTGACCGAGGTGTTTGTTTCCCCCAGGTGCAGCAAGGTATTATGTGGCTTTGCACAAGTTTTACACTGGAAAGAACTAGGGCATGCCGAAGTGAAATGACCACTTCGCAAACAATTCACGCATAGTTTCTTATGGTGGGCTAAACTCAATCTAGCTGGCGGTTGGAAACTCAAGAATTTCTCACAGCGAGTAAGTCAGTGATTCTGACCGCAATGGATGCACTTGGAATTGCGCACACTCGCGGTATGCGATTTAATTGGCCGTTCAGGCTGCTTAACCAGGCTGGATTTATTCAACCCTAATGATTCCAGCATGCTAACTCTACTAGACAAAAACTCTGTCAACTTCGCATATGTCAGATATTCCGCGAGGTCGCTTATACATCGTTCCCACTTCAATCTGAATGCTGCATCGAAACTACTCGCTACCAAATGAACGTTGAGTGGATACCAAAAGTCGACTGCATATTCTAAGTTCCAAAGTGCGTCTAGAGTGACAGTTACCGTGTCTCGTAATGTTTTCAAAGCTGTCAAGTTGTTGCCGTCAACAGATCCTAACTGGCATTGAATTCCTGGCAAACCGATATTGTCGTGAATCATGGCTTTGAACGTATCATGGAACGTTAGCCATTCGGCGTAATTGCCACTAAACTTTGGTAAGTCTATTTTTGGAAGTCTCATGGAAGATGGGACATTGCATTCAGTGTGAGAACTAGAACTCATGTATTGACGGGTGCCGAGTTCTCTTCTAGACGACCCAAATGGTCTAGTCTCGTATACGTTATTGAGGACGTATGGAGTGGCTGCTAATTCCTGCGGCTCATAGCTCGCACTTAATTTAATATGACATTCCCTTATGTTGTCATGGAAGTCGTTAGCGAGTTTCAATCGCTCCTCGAAATAACTAGAGGTGTAACGATTCGCACCGCGCTTCTTAATATTAGTAAGAAGACGCACGAGATCTCCTCGATATACCGCAACACTTACTGCGTATTCTTTCTTTAATTTGCCTTCTGCCATACTTGTGACGTACTAGGCGTTCTCCTAACCGAACCGAACGACCGAAATCAATCGTTGCTAACAACCACCGAAGAACGCTTTATAACTACCTAAATCTCGCCAATACTTCAAGTTTGACTTGAGATCCGGCTCGAAGGACTAATTTATGCGCGGTTGTATGACGGGCAAATTGCGATCCCACAAATACAAAAGAAACGAAGCGGAAACTTCTGGTGGAACGCTGAACGTTCGGCTCGCTCGGACGGACAAGGGTAGGAAACGCTAGCAAATAAAAAGGCGCAATTTAACAACAAACTTAACCATATATTTTACAACACAATATAGCAAACTTAATGAAAGAAAAGCAGAAATTCTCAGAGCGCGAGGCTTCTACAATGTAGCATAAACAAGCAAAGATGGACGCGCAAAGCGAGCTCCGCGATGACGCGCAAGGCGAACTCCGCCCGGACCAAGCGCTAGTCGCCTGGAAAGCCGGAGGGTTGGGAGCGAAAAATGGGGCTAATCCCCAAAGGAAAGACAACCCGAGAACACTTCGAATTGTCTCAGAGAAAACTACAAGTGCGAACACTGCACTGAAGGAAGCGAACTCCGCTTAAGGAAGTGCCAACACCGCACTGGGAAAGGTAGAGTGCAAACACCGCACTGAATCTATAATCACGAAAACGCCTCGTGGGAATCAGTATGGATAGTTAGGATAACCAAACTTACTCTATTACCTAGAAGCATCCATAGAATCCCCGTCTGTAGGGGCTCGGGTCGAGCGAGCGACTGACTGGAACGGCAACGATCTCATCGATATCGGGCTCGGCGAGATCGCCGTGAGGTGGGAGACGCTGCGAGTGGGGACCAGCTCCGGGAGAGGGAGACTGTCTGGTGGGTCACGGCTCAGCCCCGCTCCCCCTTTACCTCTAGCGATCGCGAACAAGTGAAGAACACATCTTTTGCAAACGCAGCATATGTGTCATACACCTCTGTCCTTCACCTCCAGCATAGTCAGCTGCTTATCTACAAAAAATATAGGAACACACATTAACACTCCATGTACATGTGCCCCCCAGAAATTAATTATGAACTTTTCGACCCCTACTCAATTGGACTGTATAAATATCAGGCAAATCACTACTTTTCAAAGAGTTTGGTATCAAGCAAGCTCGGTGTAAGGGGCACGTCCGCTAACCGTTCGTCTTTGCACGACTATCCTCTGCCGATAGCTTATAGACGTAGCGCACCCTAGGGTAGTGCGACGGCCGATCGACGGTGTACTATGGTGCGCGGACCGGATTGGTCCGCGGTCTTACTCACCAGCGAATCGGGAATCGAGACATACCTCAATTTAACCCTCTCCAACTACAGCGGGAGGTGGGGAGGGTCCAACAGCCGCAGGTCGTCGTCTCGACCCCCGAATCGGCCCTCGATCGGGTCCCAAAAAGCGGCCAGGAAACTACCCATAAATCCCGTGCACTGTTGCACTCACGCTCAATGCTGCTAACTCAGCCCCAGGGTAAGGCTCGTGGGTTCTCTGGGTAGTTCAGAAAACAGTGACACGGTTGTAAGACGCTATATATAATGGCTAATTCGAATCTATATTTCAACACAACTGAACATGACTAATTCTACAGACTAACAAAAGGTGCATCTTATTTCCGCCAATATTCAATCGCTCGAACACACTATCCGGAACGACAACATTCAAACGTCAGCGCTCGCACAACACACATCGTCGAAAATAGGTGAGTTCGCGTCTCTACCCTACTCTCTTTATATTCGGATTCCCTAAACACACCATAAATTCCGTGGGATGATCTCCTTTGGAATTTGACCTAATTAACGGGCTACTCGTTACGCAATAATCTTTGTATACAAATATGCTGTGACGCAATGTATTTCTAATAGTCTACTTATCGAATACACCGCTGATGAGGCTCCTCTTCCCCTTCCACAATCGAGTCTCGCAGCGCTGGCCGGACCAGCTGTGTGACGTCGGCGCTCGCTGCGCGGCGGCGATGACGTCACGCTCCTTGGCTGCCGCTCCTTGGGCGACGGTGAATTCTGGTCCTCGGCTCTCCCCTCCAACAGGATAGTCGACTGCAGCGGAAGCGAATGCCCCGAGTTCCTCCCAGAACAGCTTCCGGGGCCCTTTCCCAACGTCCGCCCCGTACACCCGGGATAATGGTCGCGGGTGTCACCGGGGTGGCACTCCCACAGGAGCGACGGGTCCTCCGGGACGAAGATGCTTCGGCCGTCCTTTTGGGTGGCAGTGCAGTCACCACAGTTCCTTAGCACTTCCACCACTTTAGCTATTGGTCACCAGTCTCTTTGTTAAGTTCGAGTTCGGGGTGGTTTCTAAAGGTTCGTCGGGAACTCTACCCCGAAATCTATCTTTCGTAACTCCACTCGCGATCGCGTTTCGTATCAGTCCTCAAGTCTAAATTCAGCTCTAGCGAATCGGCTCTTCCCCGTTTGTATCTCGCGTACTAATGAGTCCCGAATTCCTAATAATTCTCAACCCGGGAGGAATCGCAATTCCTCCTATTTTACGAGAGATCGCCTGGAGATCTCCTTTTTGGTCACTATTCACTTTTACGCGATTCTCACTTACAAGTCCTTCGATCCTTCGACTGCGTGAAGGAGGAAGGACGCGAGTGGTTTTCCAAGTCCGGTGAACTCCGATCCGGACGTTCAGACTTAACGATAATGTATTACTCGGGAACGCGAAACGAGGAAAGAGAGCGAGGTCCCTACGGGTCCTCTATTTAAAGGCTCCTGCCACGCGCCGGAACGTTCGCGATGTTCTTGGTTTTTCACCGGTCGTGCCGTGTGAAAAATCGGGCGGTTGGGATCTGATCCCTAACGTTCCATGAGCTTCTATGCTCAATAATCCCTCGGGAAATGCAGTTACGGTATTCATCTCGCGGCTACTCTCCTGGATCCTCACGAACTACATTTTGGTACCAGTTGCATTATTGTGAGGGAATCAGGAGAGTGCCTACTGCACTTCCCGCGAATTTGGGGATATCCCCCTACCCATTTTCGTCCGATCCTTGAACGAAGGCGCGAGGCTCCGCCTGGCTCTCCCTCGCTTGACGGGATCCCTACTTTCTTCGAGAAAGCTTCTACTGTCTCCCGGTTACTAAGTGGCGAGTACACTTGTACTCGCCTGAGGCGTTCTATTATATTATGCCTCGTATGATTTTCAGGGACGATGGCGATTCTCGAATAATCGCCTCGTCACAGTAGGTACACTTGGCACACATAAGAACGTCACGTATACTGAGCATTTACTATTGTCAGTCTTCCTGTTGGATCCGTGCAAGGAAGAACCTATTAGGCCGCTGACCGCTTAGTAAACCCAAGCTCCTGAGGAAGACCTACTCTCTCACCCAAGTTTCATTCTTTTCTATTAAATTCCAAAAGTCGATCATAAAGCAAGTAAAAGGGACTTATATTCTTTGTACACGTAAAGAGACAGAATATAAGTCATAAGAGTCAAATTATCGAGATTACGATCTATTTGTATTATTCACAGTTGTAAGTTTTCAAGAATAATAAATACTAATAAGATATTTAATCAAAATTAAACCCTTATCGTTCAAATCATTCTTTCAATGTTCTAATCACTTTCAGCAAGGTGTACTTTAGTACTTTAAGGTGCAAGTATCCCGCCACCCGTATTCCTTAGCCGCTCAAGTAATACGTGCATGGTCAGTCCTACTATACTCGGAGATATCTCATACGGAAGAGTATCATCGCTTACGCGATATCAGAGTAGAGGTTGTAGAGATAGTAGAGGTTGAGCATATACACACCCAGTCATATAGAGTCGGTACGTAACAAAAGTGCTATGGTCTAATGAGAGCAAATTTGAATTACTGGGACAAAAACGACGGTCTAGGGTGTCTCAAAGAAATAAATATTCAGAAGACATTAAAACATGGAGGTGGTAACATCATGGTATGGGGGTGCTTTGCCTGGTCTGATATCGGTAATTTGGTTCGAATTGAAGGCATTATGATAGCAGAAACGCATATAGATATTTTGTGCGAGAATTTAGAAGAATTGCTTGTAAAATTGGATTTAGGTAGCAACTTTATCCTCCAGGAAGATAACGACAGAAAACATAAGATAATGAAAACTGCTGCTTTTTTCAAATGGAATGGAATGAAACTACTGGAATAACCACCGTAATCACCAATCTTAAACCCCATTGAAAATCTGTGGGCTTATTTGAACCGCAAGGTAAATTAAACAGAAATAATGAACAAGATATCCTACTATGAAGCACTCCAGAAAGCTTTGGAGGAACTTGACCCTGAATATTTGAAGAAATTAGTTCAAAATATGCCCCGCCGACTGGAAGCGGTATTAAAAGCTAGAGGGAGCCACACCAAGTACTGAAAGTATGAAAATTAAGTTTTTTTTCTTTGTTCACTGTGATTTCGAAAAGTGTATGGTTTATTTTGTCCAGGGCACAATATACCAATATTGACTAATGTATTGTTATCAAAAAAATTGAGCACTATCTTAATTATTTCATATGTCCTTTATTTAAATACTTAAAGAAACTTTAATTTTAGTTGATTTAGTAATGAGTTTGCTGGTTGGAAAAACAGTTATACTACTAAAAAGAATTTTTTGTAAGGTGTATGATTTATTTTGATTTATACTTGATTTGATTTATACCACGTTTGCGTCCTTTCTTTGGTAACTGGATATCCTTATCGCTACCAACAATGATGTTAACACCCAGCTTAACTTCTTTACCTCCCGCTTACCTTACAACCCCCCCCCCCTTCCCCTCAGAGGACCTGATTTAGAAACGACATAGTATACCTACTGATCTCTAAGGATTTTGGATAATTCCCAGCTTTTCACACCTGCTGGTGCATCTCAGAAAGCTGGGTCTGTTGGTTTTCTAATAATTTATTTGCATCGGTAGTCGCACAAAGACTGAGAGTATACGAAACACATCTAAAGTGCATAGGCGAACGTCCTTGAATTGGATTTGCCTGAGAAAACTTATCATTTACGTTAATGCTTAAAGAGCTGTCAGCGCCACTATTCGAATCTTCCTCTGTAACCATACTACTACAATGTACGCCGAATCTTTCAAAAGTTTTAATAAAATTTGTATTATTATCTGTTATTGCAACGACTATTTTAGCGTTATATATCAAGGGTTTCAAATCCGACCTCACCGATTTTAATAATGTTTGGATACGTTGCAGTGCTCAAAAAAATAAGAGACAGGTATTTTTTTATGTGCTGACATCCACTTTAAAGGGATGAAAACCACCCCGAAAGTTTTATCCGAAAATAATTTTTTTGGCTTCTAATTAATATTTATTATAAAACAAATTGGAAAATATTTGTCATAAGAAGTCGAAGATATTAGGTGTGTTTATGACCCAAGGGGTTGCAACCCTTATTTTATATTCGAAAAAAAATAGATTTTTCATTATTAATATAATTTAGATTAATATTTTTTATTGGAACTAATTAAAAATTATTTTAAGGGAAGATTTATCCATTTTTACAAAGGCATTTTTTACGCAACCACCCCTAAATACCGTTATCTACCCCTTAAAGTAATACAGCGCATGTAAATGATGAAACAAAAATTATTTCTCCAAAACTACTTATATTTAATAAGTTAGTAAAATATAATATTGTTTTAATATTATATTAGGGTTTTTTCCAATTGAATATGAGAGGTGGTATCTCCTAGAATCCCACACTTAGACCAGCAGGGTCTCTTGTATACTCTCAGCCAATTTAGCTCCTATCCCAGTTTGAGATTCTTGAAAAAGGAAAAAATGCTGCGAATAGAGTGATCACAGATCAAACCTTCCCCAGGGGTAACAAAGCCGAGGTTGCGTTCTCTGTGTTGTCCTAAGGATTTGCATTCCAGGACTCTGTGGGTTGCTGTTTATTCCTCCTCTTCACAGAAGCGACAGACCGGGTTAGCGTACAGCCCCATGGTATGTAGCTGCGCCCGTGAGGGGCAGTGTCCCGACATCAGCCCTGTAACCAGCGTTATGTTAGTCCTGTTTAGATCCAGAATCTCTTTTCCATCCGCATAGGTTATAGAGCCTAGCATTAATTTACTGTGCCTAAGCCCGGGCGTTACGTGCCATCGCGACATGTGTTACTTTTGGGTCCACCGTCTTACCACTGAACGTGCAGCTGATTTGCTGATACCACATACAGGCTCAGGGCCCGTGAAGGGAGTACTTGACGACCCCTTCTATGCTAGTTGGTCCGCCTTCTTATTGCCTTCAACTCCACTACGCCCGGGCACCCACATCAGCATGAGCTTATTCTGTTTGGTCAGGGTGTACAGGTTTTGAGTACATTCCCATACTAGCTTTGAGGTCATTTTATACGATGTAAGGGCCTTGAGGACAGCCTGACTATCGGATAGGATTTGTATGTGTTTTCCCTTGTACCCTCTTCTCAGGTTTTCTTCGGCACAGATATTGATGGCGAAGATTTTGGCCTGGAAGACAGGTAGAAAGGTTTCTAGTGAGTAGTGCATGTCACATGCCAGGGATCCCGGCGTCGACTCCCTGACCTCTTTTGGAGCCATCCGTGAACCACTTTAGGCATCCAGGGTGGCATGGATTTTGGCCATCACTTTCTTTCCAGGTTAGTTTAACCTGTAGAGGACTTGTGAAGGTGTGTTTTGGTGTCATGTAGTCCGACCGCATAAACATGACGCTTTCGGGGTCCGCAACTACGTTTGAAATGCTGGAGTGTCCCTTCTCCGCCATCCAGTTGTTACTGCATTGTAGTCTGAAGGCGCCCAACTGGCCTCACCCTTGATCACAATGTCCAGGGGTGGCAGTCTTAGGAGCACCTCCATGGTTGGCGTGGGTTGTACTTCTCCTAGCTACCGTTATGCAGAGAAATGTTGGTTGGTTTTTAGCCACCAGACAAGAGCACAGTAGGTAATCATTGGTATAACCACAGTATTGTACAACCAATGCATCATACGTAGTTGAAGTCTCCAGGTCTTCCGAAGGTGCTTCTGCATGCCATAAGAGATATCTTGCCCTTCGTGACAACCTTCTGCAGGTGAGCGTTCCAGATGAGTTTTGAGTCTAGGATAAGACCTAGATGTTTAACCTCGCCTGAGAATTGCAGCGAAGTGTTCAAAAGTATCGGAGGCTCCAGCCCCCTAATGCCTTCACCTGGTGAAGGGAACCACAGTGATTTTTGAGGGGTTAATGGTAGGCCCCTGCTTCCTACACCAGGTTTCCACCATGCAAATCGCTCTCTGCATTAGTTCGGATATTGTTTGTGTAAATTAGCCTCGTATTAGCAGGACTATATCATCCGCATAATCTTGGGCAAAATAACCCTGTGAGTTCAGGTCTACCAGGAGATCGTCAGCAACTAGGTTCCACAGGAGTGGAGATAGAACCCCTCCTTGCGGTATACCCTTTGTTACAAGAATCCTCCTGGTAGCTCCAAACATGGTTGCTCTTGCTTCGTGAAAAAGTTTAAACGCAATTATCTCGAAACTACGTTTTTCAAATCGGTGTCTAGGATAGCGCAAAAACTAATCAATCGATCAACTTCACAGAAGGCTCAATCCAATCAATATATATTTCTCCTGGGGTTATACCAACAATTTAAATAGAATTATTTAATTTAATGTTATTTAACGACATTTTTAGTGGCAATATGTAATCAATTTTTGTGTCAAAAAATTCATTTTTTCTTCAAAGCCCTAGGACTTTTTTCATTCTTCATGTTTTCTTTTAACAAGTGGTATAACCCCAGCATAAACTATTTACCTTTAAGAAAATTTTTCATTTTTAGTTATCGGATGCTTGTAACAGGTGCTATACTAGACACCAACAATCCGAAAGTGTTTGGCAGGATTATGAATATTGACCCTCAGCGGGTACTCTGGGTCTGACAGACCCGAGCGCAAAATCGTATATGTGAATATCTCGGAGGGGTGGAGGAGAGGAGGATTCGTTATGGTGGAGAAAAATCCTTCTTTGTGTGCCAAATCGAGGGAGCACTCGTGCCAGTCCAGTGCGACGTCACCTACGGAGCTAGGAGCATTGAAAAATTCGATTCGGGTCCCCTGGACCCAGAGTACCCGTAGTGTCAGAAAGTAAGTTTTATGAAAAAATTATAATTATTTAGAAATTATATTTAAATTACTTAATAATGTAAAAATATATGTTTTAATGTATAGTGCGCGTGAAAAAATTTTTTTAATAGCTTAATTTTTTTTTTAAGGCAGAAATGGAGACGTGGTCCTGCACGTGGTCCGTCGCTGAGTTGGCAGCAATCGAGAACCGTAACGAGGAGGAAGTTTACGAAAATGATGCTTCTTCTGGGGAAGAAGAAGATCGAACATACATCTAAAATTTGTTCTGCTTGTTCAACTACCGATATGTAAAAAGTAATTACAATGTTATAATGATAATAGTTTTTAGATAATAAACACTTTTCAAATAATATATCTCGATTTTTATCTCTCTTTACCATTGCAACTCTATATTTATATATATATTTTTTTAAAAATATATACATATATATATGTATATATATCCTATTTTATGATAAGGTAGGCTAAACAATTTTTTAAACAATATTTTTTGCAAATTTTCTAGCGATAATGGCGAGTATTTATGAAAAATACGTTATAAAAAATACTAACTTTCAATCGCAAAAATAAATCGCTTATCCTAATTTAATCGAAAAATGACCTATACAGCCTTAAACTACAACACTTAAGCTTTAAAAAACCGGTTTATAAATTAATTTATCTTTATTTTTCACTTTTTTACAACAATTTGAAGAAAAACCAAAAATTTCGAAAGGTCTCCTTGTATTTTGTTAAATATTAACAAAACCTTTAGATTTGGAGTAAAATGGATCACGCATTCGTTTTTTTGAGATTCTGGCGATGGATTTAAAAAAAAAACGTCTCCCTATGATGATTTGGCTCCGAGTTATAAGCGATTGAAAATCGCTCGGGTCTCACAGACCCAGAGTACCCGGATCGGGACAAATAGTATAGAGTACCCGCTGAGGGTTAAATAAGTAATACAGAAAATGGCAAGAAAACATTTTTTTTTTTTCAATATTTCATGGATGCTTCTTCATATCCCAAAAGAGATTATTTGCGAATTATTAATAATTTTTCAAAAAAAAATTCATGAAAATCGCCTATTTTTAAACCTGTTACACCGCAACCCCCCCCCCCCTTAAAGCATGGTGTTTATCCATCGACAGGTGGTGTTTTCAACCCCATGTCGATGGGCCGCAGTGGCCATGAAGTTCAACGCAGAGTTATCAAAGGCGCCCTCGATATCCAGGAATGCTCCCAGCATCACCTCCTTTCTGTTAAGGGTTTCCTCGATCATGCGTACCAGCTGATGGGCCGCTGATTCGCATGACTTCCCTTGTTGGTAGGCATGCTGATGAGGGTGCAGCGAATGCTGTACAAGTGCCGTTCTCCTTATATGTTGGTCGACAATCTTCTTCATCATCTTCAGTATAAAAGACAAGAGACTTACTGGTCTAAAGGATTTGGCTTCAGTAAAACTGGATTTTTCTGGTTTTGGGATGAAAACTACCCTTACCAGCTTCCAGACCTTTGGCACCTCTCTCGTTGCCATACTCAGCCTGTACAGTCCGCAGAGTATAGGAGTTAGGAGCTCCTTTCCCTGTTGCAGTAGAGCTGGGAAAATTCCGTCTGGGCCTGGAGATTTGAACGCTCCAGAGGAGTCAATGGCCCATCCGATTGCGTTATGTTGAAAAATGGCCCGAGCCACGTCTCAGTCCGTTTTCTTGGTTCTTGGTGTCCCATGATGTCTGGGTGTGGGAGTGGTTTGATCTGAGCCAGTGTCAGAGCGTGGGAAATTCGTCTGGAGCAAGACCTCCAGAGTTTCAGTTCCAGATGTGGTGAAGCTGCCAGTTGCTGCCTTAAGTGTCCCCAAATGTGGTACACGCTCCTTCGCCAGAATGCAACTGACATGAGTCTTGCCCCCTCCGAGGTACTTTCAACCTCAGAGCAGAACTTCCTCCAGGATGTTCGTTTTTCCGTTCTTAAGGTTTTACTATACAGATTAAGAGTTTCCCTATACCTCGACCAGTCAGTCTCCAGTTTTATTTGCCCTGTTGAAGAGTTTTCGAGACGTCCTTTTCAGTTCTGCTAGTTCATTTGTCCACCAGACTAGCTTCCCTATCTGTGTTTTCTGAACTAGAGGGCAACTTTCTTCATAAGAGATTATTATCGCCTCCTGTGGTTGTGGAGCAGCTTGCTTTAAGTTATGTGCGCTGGCTACTAGGGGTTTCACTCTTCCCAGAGTGTGTTTTAGTACGTTAGCGTGTTTCATCCAGTTTGTGCGCCTGGAGTTTTGAAATACTACTGTTGAGGGTGTGACAAAGTCAACCTCCAGACAAATGCATCGATGGTCAGACAAAGTCATCTCATCGGAAACGCGCCAGGTACGAACCTGCTGAGAGATTTTCCGTGTACAGACGATAATGTCAATTACCTCCTGTCGAACGCGGTTGACGAAAGTTGGTTCGTTCCCGCGGTTCAAAATTTCAAGGTCGTTAGAAATAATGAAATTGAGGAGTGACTCACCCCTGGCGTTGGTATTTGCGCTGCCCCACACCTCATTGTGGAAGTTTGCATTAACTCCCATTATCCCCTGGAGTGAACTGTCCTCGCAGTAGGGTATGATTTTCCAGAAGTCTTCTGGGGGTGGAGGGCTAGTACAATCATACGGCAGGTACACCCCCGTCCATAAGTCACCGGATACTTACTCTTTTTCAGCAAAATTATTATTAAAACTCAGATATAACTCTCTAGCTTGATTTTATTGTTGATTTCGTAATATTTAGGTATTTTACGATAATTTCGGTATGTAAAAATAGAAATAAATATTAGTTATTTAAGGGGTTATACGCACTTAGAAGACCGAAAAAGGGCGATTTTTCAAGAATTTTTCCTGGAGAGACATTTTAATTTATGAATTTCAAACTTTGTGTATATATTGTAGTAGTCTTTGACTACTTTCTCAATTTTTTGGGTATCAAAATATTCATTCTGACAGCCGCTGCAGCCAATCTCCGGGAGCGCCTCGAAAAAAACACGTTTTGCGGTGAGAACGATATCTCGGGACTAGATTATCGGAAATAAAAAAACCAAAAACTTTTCGTTAATATAATGTATTATCTCGTGTTTGATCGTTGAGTTTTGCAAAATACTAATTTTTAACAAAATGGCGGCTTCGTAAAGCAGAATATCAATTTTTCATAAAAATGTTGTCTGTAAATTGTTCATAAAATTAAAAATATTTGTCGTAGAGATAAAATCGACGATTAATTAGATAATATATCTATAAAGCTTGTGTAAAAGTTTAAGACCGATCGGTTTAGCCGTTTTTGAGAAATCTTGCTCACCGCAAAACGTGTTTTTTTTCGAGGTGCTCCCGGAGATTGACTGCAGCGGCAGTCAAAATGATTACTTTTATACCAAAAAAATTGAGAAAGTAGTCAAGGACTACTACAATACAGGGTGGGTATAAAGTAAGTATCACTTTTAAAATTCGATATCTCACACACCGTAAGAGAAAACCCTATAATCATGTGTATCATTTTATTCAGGGTGATAGAGCTTAAGTTTTGCACTAAAAAAATCTACACTATCATTTCCGCGGTAGTCATATTTGAGTTGATGAATCGAACCAAGCGAAGCCCTTCTTCATCGCTAACCTTTAAATTTATTCATAACGTTAGCGCATAATTTAATGACAATTGACAATTAATGTTTTTGTGATCTAAATCAATTGAAATTGACAAGTATTGTATCAAGCTCATCATGGGGCATTGCGTTTTCTTCAGATGATGTTATCATAACCTAATTTGTATGTCATTTTGGCCAAAAATGTCTATACTTGCGATAAATCGAGTAGAATCGGGAAGAAGGTCAAAAAGTGATTTTTCAAAATGCACCAAAAAATCTGAAAAAATTCAGGAAGTTATCCCATTTTACTCTAATTAAAATGATATACATGGCTATAGCGTTTTTTCTTATCATGTCTGAGATATCGAATTCGAAAGAAAATCGCCCTTTTTTCGGCCTTTGAGTTCGTATAGCCCATTAAATAAATGTTTAAGAAAGAAACTGCATGTATCCATGTGTTAATATTTATTTTACAGAAAATGAGGACATGTCCAGTGACTTATGGACGGGGGTGTAAATGGATGCTAGGATGAGATCTAGCCTTCTCTCGTCTGCTCGTACGGTGATCCTAACAGCCACAAGGTCTCTGCAGCAATACTCAGTTATGGCAAGTGGGTCTAGCTCCGGCCTGATAAGAATACAGGCTCTGCTATTTCCAGTGGTAGTGTTGTATATAAGCTTACCTGTGGATTGTCCGAGTCCTGCAATCCTGCCCCGGAGTAGCTAGGGTTTCTGGATGACGACTACATCAATGCCCCCCGCAGCGAAGGCCGTACAGAGGATTGTCGTGACAGCTCTACTGTGCTGCAGGTTTAGTTGTCTCACCCGTAGCATTGGACCCCCTGTTCTTCGCTCCTAGTATCCGGAAGGTTAGGCTGAGGAGTCCCGCTCCCGACTGGAACTTCGTCCTCTCCTGGGCCTTCCGAGAAGCTTCGACAATTTCTATAATGAGGGTTTTTCTCAATTGGTCTGCTCTGCTAGAAATGATGTGCCAGTCCTCTGTTTCCGGCTCCCGGTTTTGCAGCCGGAGCATAAGGAGGACTGTTGAGTCCTCTCTCTGGTGCAGAGGACTAGGGACCCAGATGATTACTTTGGTAGTCCTTACGATGTCCTGGGCTTTGCCGGGCCGGAGTTACACTCCCTCCCATGGTGTGATGCGGGTCAGTATGTCAAGGAGCCAATTCTTGGACTCTTCATTAGCGCATAAGATGTATAGAACCCCCTGTCGTTCGTAGGAGTAGCAGAAACGGATCTCCGCACCACTCGACGCCCCCGGTAGGGTCCTACAAATCTCATCTATAACAGCATTCCGCGGGGTAAGCCGTTGGAACAACAGCCACTCGCAGGTCAGATGATACCTTACTAAAAGTGGGTCTTCATGGCTGATTTGAATCAGGCCCACCTCTCTGCCGGCTCTGTGTGGTGGTTCGGATGTTGGATCTATCCACCACACGAGGTTTTATATTCTTTTGTTTTGCAAAGGAAGGAGTGCTGGTTTCCGATGTCTCCCCCCTGGTGCGATTAATTCTGCTCAGAGTTTTGTGCCGGGACGGTCCAGCCACTGGGTTTTGAGGAGTTGGTTGGCCTCCCTGTTGTTTCTTGCCCGGAGGTTGTTTGCTCCTTCTGGGCTGAACCGGGAGACTAGCGGCGATGGGCTAGCGGCACGGAGCTTGCGTTTCTACGCTCCGGAGAGCCTTTGCCGCGTCTCCACTTCCTTCTCGAGAGAGAGCTGAGTTAGCTGTGAGGTGACCTCCGCGCTCAGGCTCCTCCCGGTTCTTTTCTGCGGATTGGTTGCCTTCTTGTCCTATAGTAGTGATGCTCAGGGTTTGTTCAGCCGCTGAGGTTGTTTGTTTTGGGTTTTGTTGGGTTTTTTCAGTTCCATACTATTCCCACGAGTATGAGGGATAAAAACGGTCGACACACGCGGAGCCGCCTGCACGTGTGCAAAGCAAAGATACAAGGGTCGGTAGTCTTGCCTTCCCAGGGCTCCATTTGAGACACTATATCCCCAGTGCCATTCATCTCTCAGCACGGGTCGCATTATACCTTAGATTGGGAGGCTGATTGCAGCAGAGTATGCTCCGCCGGACTTTGGGATCGCCACTTCCCTACGCCTTTATATTAGGGATACTTTTTTATAACTGTCATTATAGCCGCTCATTATACATAATCTTTATATAATAATAATAATCAGCAGCTATAATAATAGTTATAGGACTTCCGTTTCCGGTGTAAAAGTGAGAGGACGCGTGAAAAGCCTCGGTGACGAGAAAACAGAAAAGAAGAGTAAGAAGTAGTGGGAGAAGTATGATTGTGTAAGAAAAGGGTGAGGAAAGAAGAGAGCGAAGAATTAAGATATAAAATAAGAAAGGAAAGAAAGGGATTTGGAAGATAAAGGAATTTAAAATGAGGTGAGAAAAAGTGAGGTTAGGCGGAGCGGAAAGACGTGAAGTTAGGCGGGAAGGAAGAAAGAAGGAGAGGATGTGGACACCTCTAGAGGATAGAACGAGGCAGTAGTAGAAAGCGGGCAGTCGGTAAAGTAGAGGTGAGAGAGAGAGAAGGAAAAGTTGAAAAGGCAATGGAGAAGATAGGCAAAGGAAGACTGACCAACGTGCAGAAGCTGAGGAAGGAAAAAGATAGAGATGAAAGAAAAGAGCGAAGTGTGAGGGAGATGCTGAAGAAGAGAGAAGAAAAGGAGAAGGAAAAGAAGTTAAAAGAGAAGGATGTGTTTAGCAGGAACAAGATAGTAGAAAGAACAACGAAGAAGACGTAGAAGGGAGAGAGGATGGAAATGAGTCATGAGGAAGAGGAAGAGTAAATAATTAGAAGAATGAGGGAAGTGATGGCGAGGATGGAATCGAAAGAAAGGGAAATGAAAGTGAAGGAGAAAGAAAAGATAGATAGAATAAAAGGAATGGAAGAAAGGATGGAGGAGATGAGGCAAGAAATGACAGAAAAAGAAAGGTATTTGGAAGAAGAGATTGATAAAGGAGTGAAAAAGGCCTGGGAAAAAATCAGGACAGAGGCAGGGACAGCTCAAGGAGAGGATGGAGCGAGCTCAATTGAGAGCTTACTAAAAGAGGCGAGCGAGAAGGATAGAAGAATCGAAGAACTGGAGGAAAGAATCAGAAGAATGGAGGTAACGAGGGAACAGGATGGAGGAGAAGAAGCGGAAAGAAGAAGACAGGACATGGAGAAAAGGATGGAGGTGAAAGAGAGAGAGGAGAGATGGAAGAATATAATAGTGAAAGGCATAAACATTGGAAGACGTGAAGCAAAAGAGGCAGTGGAGGAGGTGATGAAAGTGATGAAACTGGAAGGGTTGGTGGAAAGTGTGAAAAGGATAGGAAGAGGGAGAATGGAAGGTAAAGAAACAGTAGTGGTCACGCTGAAAAGTGAGGAGGGAAAGAGACAAGTGATGAGGAAGAAGAGGCGACTAATGGGAAGGGAAGAAAGGATAGAAGAAGACATGACATGGCAAGAGAGGAAAGCTGAATGGAAGTTAAGAAGAATAGCGGAGGAAGAAAGAAGGTAGGGGAGAAAGGTGTGGATTGGAAGAGGAACCCTGCAGATCAACGGAGAATGGTTTAGATGGGATGAGATAGAGGAAGCGCTAAAGGATGGAAGAGGAAGAGTGAGAAACAGGTCGGGGAAGGACGAAGGAGGGGAGACGAGGACGTTACCCTGGTGTCCTCCCTCACGCTCAAGTAGGACGAGAGAAACCAGAGGAAGAAGGATGCGTACGAGAAGGAGTGAGAAAAAGACAGGAGCAAGAGGAGACGAGTTGAAAGGGAGAGGAGGAAGAAAGAAAAGGAAGCAAGAAAGAAGACGAGTGGAAAGTATGCTTTTGGAAGGTGGCAGGTCTTGGAAATAAGGACAAGGACTTTGGGAAAGAATGAGAAAATGGGATGTGATAGTGATGTCAGAAACGTGGATGGATGAGAAGGGTTGGAATAGAATAAAGGGTAAATTACCAAAGGGTTATGAATGGGAAAAACAATGGGCGACGAGGAAGAATAGGAAGGGGAGGGCAATGGGAGGTATGGTGATGGGAGTGAGAAAGGACCTAGCTGAGGAACAGAAGGAAACAGGGGTAGGAATGGAGGGAATAATTAAAAATGTAGTAAAGATAGGTGGGGAAAGATGGCGAATAATTGGTATGTACGTCAGTGGTGACATGGAAAGGAAGCTGGAAGGGCTGCGAGGATGAATGGAAGATAGAGAGGAAGGCAGGAGAGTGATAATTGGAGGAGATTTTAATGAAAGGACAGGAGAAGAAGGAGGAAGAATTAGACAGGAAGAGGAAGAAGGAAGGACAGGAAGGAAATCAAAGGACAAGAAGATCAATGGAGAAGGAAGAAGATTGCTGGACAGAATGGGATACTGGGAGACGATGGGGAAGGGGAGGAGTGGATGGGGGAAGTGGAGCGGCTAAGAGGATAAGGAATAGGGGAGAAAGACAGGGAGGCGGAAACAATGAGTCCTGAGAGGACGGAAGGAGGTAGGGACGAGAGAGAAGGGGAGGAGAGTAGGGAGTGAAATCAGGAAAATAAGGAGGAAGGAAGGAGGAAAAGGCTTAGGAGAGGTAAAGCCTGAAGAGCTAGGAAGAGTGAAAATAGAGAAAGGAAAGAGTAGGAAAAGAAAGAGCTAAGATAGGAAGAGGGAAGGGAAGTTGCAATTGAGGGGAGAGAAGGGCGGATAAATGAGAAGCGAATGAGTGCTGAGGTAGTAGGCAAGGTAAACGAACATTGTTAAGAAAAGGTATAGAAATGAAAGAAAATGTAAGAAACGTAATAAGTGTAAGAAATATGAGAATTGTAAGAAATGTAAGAGGAAACGGAAGGCGTTGTAACCCTAAGGGGATGCAATAAATTATCTAATCTAATCTAATAATAGTTATAAAAAAGTAACTCTGATATAATATTAAAACAATATTATATTTTAGCGACTGAACTTCTGTGGGTGACTTTTATCACCCCTTTATACTACTATATTGCAAAATATTTATAAAATGATTGTTTTTGATAGAAATTACATTCTATTTCCACGTGTAATAATCTCAAGAAGAAAAATTGTTTTCATCATTTACATGCAATGTATTACTTTAAGGGGTAGTTTACGGTATTTGGGGGCGGTTGCGTAAGAAATCCTGAAACACGATAACTGTAATATTTGATAGAGCAAACGGAAATGCTATTCTTTATTTTTTTCAGACCATACCCTGGTTTTTTGGAAGAAAAAAAGCATGAAGAATCTATTTTTCTTCAAATATAAAATAAGGGTTGCAACCCCTTGGATCATAAACACACCTAATATCTTCGACTTCTTATGACAAATATTTTCCACTTTGTTTTATTAAAAATATTAATTAGAAGCCGAGATATGATAGAAAACGATTTTCAGATAAAAAATTTGGGGGTGGTTTTCACCCTTTTAAAGTGGATGACCGCACATAAAAAACAATACGTGTCCCTCATTTTTTCGAGTACTACAGCATATAAAAAAATTATTGAAATCGGTGAGGTCGGGTTCGAGACCCTTCCTTGAAAGTCAAACTTTGAATAAATTTTCAAAAGTAACTCATAAATTCTATCGTTACTGTGTGTGCCCTTAAATCTTTCACATGCGATGGATTTCGAAAATCTCATTAACCCTTAAAGCCCTAGAGAAGCAAATTCATCAAGTGTGCAATTCCATTTAAAAGTCCGGTATAAAATTTGATACTCTAGGCCTTTAAGGATTAATGTTTTGGGGTCTATCCAGTGAACAGTGATTCCTAAAAAATTACATTGGCGTCCTGACCATATATCTATAGTTGTACAAATATATTTAACACAACTTAATTATTGTTTTATTTTTAATACATGTTCTTCGTAATATTCAGATATTTTGCGTCCTAGTGTTCGACGATTCATAATTGACAGACCCAGACTTTCAACATTCAATTTATATAGTATTTCCCAAAAGTAAAGATCCTCTATGCACCTTAGAGATATCATAGAGTGTGCAAAATATTTCATCACATCACAATAAAAATCTTTATGTGAATATGCAATATTGCATACTGACTTACGAAAGATCTTTACTTATTTTACGATCTGTCTTCTTCCTTTTCGCGTAACTACGGTACTCGTCCAAAACATCGTTGCCATGCTTTCTTTTCAAATATGTCACGAGATTCGACGAGCAATTTCTCGATACTTTGATCTTAACGTTATTTAGGTAACATTTTCTGCAAACAGCAACAATTTTTCTTCTAACTGACTTACTGCATACTTTTTCGAAAAACTGACCATCATCTATCGTCATGTGTACATTTCCAGACTCCAAAGTAATATCTTTAGCCATGTTACCATTGTCAACGATACTTTCCATTTCTGTAATAACATGAACATATGTAAATCAATTACCTGCACAAACTATTAAGTGAAAATAACGAACAATGAACGATAACTAATCCTGCGAACAACTTACTGCTGCAGATATTCCTGTCATTCACTTCTGTCGATGCGTTACTATGTTTTAATGAATAAATGCTGATATTAGTGACCACTGACCTCAAAGAGAACGAAACAAAACCTCGCATTTGCGGATTAGAAATCAAATCTGATGAACCTGTAATTATATCAGAGTCTGGTTGAACACATTAAAATACGCGATACGAATAGAAAAGACTGTCCACCACGGAAGTCTCTACATTAAGGACTAATTTACCTTCTTCAACAAGATTACTTACATATGTTTGTGTTTGACATGTATTCTGATTCTATACGCGTACTACGTATTCTTCGTTTCAAATTCATACACGAGTCAATATTATGTTTTCGTTTTTTCTTCTATCCGAATTATACGCTGATTACACTTACTCAACTTTAAGCGTAGACAGAGAACGTAATTTTCCAACGGAACTGTCCCTTTACGAAAATTTACAATTTTCTAGTTATTAGAATTATAATGTTCAGATTACAATTAATCAATTATACTATAACAATTTCATATATAATTACTAATTACTTTGTAACTGCAATTGATATGTAATTACAATTGCAAATATTTACAAATAAATATAATTGCAATTACAGAATAATCAATTTATTTATAATTATATTAGTAATGAATTATGAAATAATTTAATTTTTGCTCAACTCTGATTGTTACCATACAGTTTTGTGTTACACACATTGAGATAGGCTTTCGAATCATCATCTCCAGTATATCTGGTATATTGCACTTTATATTCCTCTTCGGATCATCTTAATTTGTTGACGAGACCTTCAGATTCCATTTCTCCTGCTGATCCTGTATAGTTGCGTTGACATGCTCCTTTGTGAGTCGAAAACCAAGCCTTCCAGCGTGCACCTTCTGGTTTTCCATAGGAATTTTATCATTTTGTACATTCGTGGCAATAAGATAACAAAACTTCTAGGTCAAGTATTTTCCCAGTTCCAAGTCCAACTATGGTACAAACTCCATTTCGAGAACTGTACCATCTTCTTTGCCAAGATGCGTCACACTGTACAGTAATTTGGTTCATCTCAGGAACATCGGTGCTCGTCCTATTTCTTCTTCCACATTTGCCTTCATGATGTCGTCTAGTACTCCAGTTGCAGCTTCTTTCATCGCTTTCTGTATCTTCCTGTATGTAGATATTTGTACAGGTGGATGTAAATTAATAATACCACAGAATGTGTTTAGTCATGCATGTCCTTGCCGAATACATCTCATTGCAAGGATACTTCTGCGGTTTAGATCATAAACATTTCCACTTATTAAGGAAGAATTCTGAAAAGTAACATTCTTATCACAATTTTCCACCAAGTCCTTGTTTTTCTTCTTTCATTATGTTGACGTTTCCACCACATGTCTTACAACTTGTATCCTCTTGAATGGTTTCGAACATTAATTGCAAAATGAAGAGTCGATGTCCTTCAAACTCAAAAGATGAATAATCCTCTGAAATAATTTTTCTGACCAATGCACTAAGCATTTCTGTGCTGGTCTACTTGGTATTTGCATAACAAGTCCTCTTTCTTTTGTTATTATAACCAGTTGAGAGGTTTTTTCTTTGTGCGGTGTTCTTTCCCTGCGACTCAACTTTAATTTTTTCCAGTAACAATTAAAAACTTGCTTTTTTAATCACTATATCACTATTTCACTGCTTCGCCATTACACTATTCCAATGCTTCACAATTACACTATTTCAGTATTTCACTGCTATTTCACTTTTATTGTTCTTCGACACTTTAGTTATCACTCACTCTATAATATACACTTTTGTATTCACTATTTTATAATCTGTAAAAATTTACACTTTTTTAAAAATTTGTTACACTTATTTAATAGCAAATTAAATTAAAAACTAGTTTTCATTTTTTGATATTAGCTCTTGAAATTGCAAAATCCAAAAATTACAAAGTAATGTCATATAAGAATAAAATTCCAATATGACACTGCCGAAAATATTTTCGCGCACACGAGAAGCAACTTCCGCACCTTCACATCGATCATGCGCTACGGTATTCTTATTTTAAATAATTGCGGGAAACGAATTTTTACCTAAATAGTACACATATCAAGGTATTTTTTTAGTTAATAATAAATAGAATGTTAAAAAACAGATGACCTAACCCCCGTAAACTCAATGTGTTCTTTTCATGACTTTTCATGAGAAGTATGCGCGACTGTATGCAGGGCAAGTCCCGCCTCCACAACTACAAAAAGGAACAAAGCGAGAACCCCGTGGTAGTAATGCTGAACGTTCGGCTCGCTCGGACGGACAAAGGTAAATCAAGAACAAATCAACCATATATTTTCCATAACAGAAATAGAAAAAAAAATAATAACTAGGAAAACGCAAAGATAAACGCGCAACCGCGTACCTGCAAAGCCAGAAATATTCTTAAAGATTGACGCGCAAAGCGAGCTCCGCGATGACGCGAAAGGCGAACTCCGCCTGGACAAAGCGCTAGGGCGCCTGGAAAGCTGGAGGTTTGGGAGCGACAATGGGGCTAATCCCCGAAGGAGAAACAACCCGAGAACACCTCGAACTGTCTCGGAGACAACTAAAAGTGCGGATACCGCACTGAAGGAAAGCGAACTCCGCTTAAGGAAATGCGAACACCGCACTAAATCTACTAATCACGAGAACGTCTCGTGGGAATCGGTGTGGATCGTTGGGATAACCATAAAGATGAATGTTAACTTTGCCTTGCCTAGAAGCATTCATAGAGTCCCCGTCTGTAGGGGCTCGACCGATTTCGGATTCGGTGAGATCGCCGCGAGGTGGGAGACGCTGCGAGTGGGGACCAACTCCGGGAGAGGAAGACTGTCCGGTGGGTCCCGGCTCAGCCCTGCTCCCCCCTTACCTTTAGCGATCGTGAACAAGGAGTATTTCAGTTTTTGTTTCATTAAGATCGGACAATCCTTTCTATGCGAAATTGCATTATCACCCCTGTAGGTACCTAATTTTTTAAGGTGTTTTCAACCCCTAAAACCATTTTTTGGCAGATAAAACAAATACGTTGCGACCATCGTTCTCTCCGTCTCCCCTGACTAGGCGGAAGATACCGGGGTTCCCAAATCCTACCCCTTTGCCCCTTTCCGCGAGGGTAAGAGTCGTTTTTGGGGTTGACACCCTGGCTCTCAAGAGCCCAAAGGGATTATTGGGCGCCAGTCAGTTTTGAGGATCCCGACGCGATAACGCAAGAAAAACAAAAATAACACAAAAATAAAAATAATCCTGGAAACAACAAAAAGAAAACGCAAGAACCGAAAAAAACGACACAATATTCACGAGAGGAAGTAAAGGGGGCTCGACTAGATAAGGGAGAGCAGAAGTCCCAGAGGAGATCCTGCTTCCTTCTCTACAAAAAAGGAGACTCACGCGATAAATTTTTGAACAAAAAAAGTATACGTAACAGCGCACTTTATTCTTAACAAAAAGAAAATATACAAGAAAAAGCTTTAATATCGTAGCGCGAATTAAACAACAAACAGGGGAAAAAATGTCATCGCATAAAAGAAAAAGAGAAAAAAACGCAAATCTGAAGAAAAAAACAATTAAGATTCGTAAACTGAGGAAGAAGGGGGATCGCGACAGAGAGAATTTATAATTTTAGCGCAAAAAGAACAGCTAAAAAAAGAAAAGAAATCGCAAATGAAATGCGAAACCGTGTTACAACACGGGCGAAAAGGGGCACATCCAAGAGGCATAAAAAATGCGAAAAAATCTCGAAGAGGGAACAGAAAAATGTAATGGGACTCAACGCGAACTAAAGGGGGCGGAATTAGAAAAATTCGAGAGGGAAAGAACTGAGAGAGGAAACATGGAATTATTGTGAGACCGGGCCCCCATGAGCGAACCCGGTCGTGCGACCTCACCCTTAATGGGCATACACTACATTTCTTCTCATCACCACTTCCCAGCCCCATCACTCCGAGAGAACGGACCAGGGAAAACCCAGCAGCGCCCGTGGGTAAAACGTCGCGGGGTGAGCGGTTTAGCTACCGGGTGCCTCCGACTCCCCAACGAAAGTCGGACCCACCCGGCAGACACGGGGAACCACGGGAAGGCCTGCTCACTGTGCTCCGCCCGAGCACACGCCCTGTAACAGTGTAAGGAACACTGGCTTTCCCTAAACCATTCGGGGACGCGGCTGCCCCGCGATGATTGCGGGACCGCGCCCCCATAGCCGAGGGCTCCGACAACCCACGACCGAGTGGTTCCAGAGTCTACGACGACGATGTATCTGGTTGTTCCCAGAATCCCTTCAGATAAAGGGACTCCCAGCAGAAGTCGGCCAGGATGGAGAAGACATTCGAGTTTGACACGAAGTATTGCGCCGCACCCGGCCAGCTCCACCCGCCCACTGGAACCAGATCCCGGAAGGCGACCCTCTGGGGTTCGAACTCCGGACACTCGAGGAGGAAGTGACCCACCGTGTCGGTCGGTGCGTCACACCCGCAGGACCCACCTTCCACTATTCCCATCGACGCTAAGCGTGCCCGGAAATTTCCGTGTCCAGTGAGTACCTGAGTAGCGTAGAAGTCAGGCCTGACCCACCGTTCCCCCAACCTCTCCCGAACGTCCGGAAAGAAGGCGGAAGTGACACGACCTTTGGTTGAAGATGACCACCGCGGCAGGGTGTTCCGCGTTTTTTCGAAATTACAACCCTCCCCTATCTCGGCGCCCTCACCCTTTCTAACGATATACGGCGCCGTATGCTTTTTAAAAAGAATTTCAACGGGCAGAGCACCCGTGACTACACACAGTGATTTGAATGATGCCGTCTTGTACCCGCGCGTGACGGCCAATAAACAGCGACGTTGGATAGCCCGAAGGACCCTCAGGTCGGGCTCCTTGCACAGGTCGGTCCACCCGGAGGCGGCGTATGCCACCGTCGGGCCGAACACGCCCCGGTAGATCGTGGAGAACGACCCGAATCGTAGGCCCCAGCTTGCCCTCGCTAGGTACCGCAACCTTCCGAAAAGCTTTCCGAGCTTGATTCGGAGGTGGTTGATATGGGATCGGACACCCATACCACTATCAAAGTGGACGCCGAGATATCTAACTGTCTTCTCGAATTTAATGTTTTTGTTTCCTAACTTTAAGATCGAGTACCGACCCGCAAAGTTCAATCGCGTAGCCGTCGTGGCTTTTCGTTTCCTATCCGGACGCCTCCCTCCGCGCCTACCTATCGGGGCTCTACGGATGCAACCATTTTTTAGCACGATTGCTTCGGTCTTGGTTTCGGACACCCGGAGCTTCGCGAGTTTGCACCAGTCAACAATGGCATCGATTACCCGTTGACCGGCGACCTCTTGCACCTCGTAAGCTCCTTCGTCCACCACGGGTTGGACTTTCTAAAAACACGTTTTCTGGGCATCGACGCTGTACAGACGTCGGTGAGGACGCCCGCAAGGGTCTTTGCCATTTCTTCGACGTCCTCCACCGACTGCAGGTCGAAAGCTTCGAGCCTCGATCGCGAGAGATCTACCAGGGGCTCGGTGAACAGCTCCCAGTCGGCACGACGGGAATCGAACCTTGCGGGACCAGCCGCGATGCCACCCGGCCTGGCTTTCGGAACTCTTAGTGCGATGTCGATGGAGTTGTGATCACTGGTGGTCCAGTCCGCCCTGACCCTCCAGTCACCGATGAGCTGGTGCAACGAGGGGGACGCCAGGGTCACATCGATCTATGACGAGCTCACGGTCGTTCAATAGGTCGGCTGTTGACCAGTGTCGTTAACGATGCTCATACCGAAAGCGTTGATGAGGTCTTCGAATTTCTGACCTCTACTGTCGGTCGCCTGGCCACCCCAGAGCGAAGAACGAGCATTCGAATCCAAACCTACAGGAGTCTCTTCCTCCTCAGTGAACGAAACACCACTTCGAGGTGCCTGAGGTGCTCCTCGATTCCGTCGCTGTATCGAAAGTAACACGAGACAGCGTAGAACGAGAAGCCAGGAGCCTGTACTTCCGCACAAATACAGTACGGGGTGCTTAGCTGCGAGACGAAAAGCATCTGGAAATCAGGATTACAGACGCCTACTGCTGCCCAGGGACGTTCCGAGCGCACAGCAGCCACCCTGATTCCAGTACCTAAACCAACGAAGGTATGGCTAGCGTCGTGCCTCCTGACGTATGTTTCTTGCAAGAGCAGTACGTCAAGACGCTTCTCGCGAACGAGCTGACACACCTCACCGGAAACCCTAGCTGAATTCTGCATATTCAGCTGCAGGACCCTAATTCCCGTGGACGCGAATCGGCGAGATGCCGGGACATTATTCAAATGGGTTGGGGATCGCGGACTGACGTTACCTACTTCTGTGCATGTCGGATGCACTTTTCCCTGATTTGGCCGAACCGGAATGGGCTTCCTATCACACCCATCAATGACAACACGAACAGCACGAAGGCTGTGACCCGGGGAGGGACGCACCGCTGCCGACCTAGGCTCGGCTCGGCGAGGATTCCGCGAAGAGGCGTTGGCCACCACCGAGCGAGAGGAGCGAAGATTCGACTCGACAGCATACACGACCACCCCTACACCCTCCAGCCCATGACGGGAGACCAGACGGGCGCTTCTCCTCACTAACCCCCCCCCCCCCCCCCCAAATCCCGAAGATTTGGAACACAACATTGGATTCACACGAGAATGGGATGCTTGACAGTCGCCCGGGGCATACGCCCTTAGCCGCGGGAAGGCATCAATACAACTGGGTGCTGCCTGTTGCCCAGAGGTTGGCCGGTCGCGACGGATTAACCAACCCGCCATCCATCCCATCGCAGCGTACCGATGGTTGGGATTAGGGCTTTTTTGTATAGGGGTCTTCCTTCCTCTTGTTCCGGGTGGTTAAGCCAAGAACACCGTTCCCTCAAATGAGGGTTTACGGTTTGTTGTTTTTATAGAGGGGTCTCCTCACGGCCCGTGAAAAGGGTTCCCGGCCCCGGGAGGGGTTACGGTATTGGTTGCTGCTTGGGAGAAAGTATAAAAATTAGTAACCTGAAAATAAAAAGTATGATTAGAACCCCGGTTCTGTCGCCTCTGATCCCCGAAGGTCACAGAAGCGCAGGGCTCGGATGTTGTTGTGACCACGAGCATGCCATGAGGGGGAAGGAAGAACGAGAGAGAGAAAGAGTAAAGAGAAGAGTGGAGAGAGAAATAGAGGATAGATAGATAGATAGATTAATTTATTATGCCCTGAAAAATCATGGGGCAAACAGAGAAGAAAGTACAGTTTCAATATGTTTGACAATAGTGATGATACAAGTATAAATATAGAAAAAAGCTTGAGATACAAGAAATAAAGATAAAAAGTAGAGTAAGCATACATAGTTATGGTAAAGAGAACAGATTAAGAAAAAGCACACAATTTCGAATACAGCATTAAGTAATACGTGTGAGAAAAGTTCTAGATGGTAATTAAAGTCTGAACGCATAAATATAAAGTATAAATACATAAGAAAGCTGTTTAATTGAGAGTTTCTAGCTCATTGTTAAGTGAATAATCGAAAAGATTACGTTTGAAGGTCGCCAGCGAATCTGAGGCCCGGATGTATTGGAGGAGAGTTTCCCAAAAATAGATCGAAGAAAGTCTGAAGGAATTGCGGTAAAAGGTGGTGCGGCGTAGAGGAATGAAAAACGATGATTGTGTATCTATCAATCGTTGGGATTGACGTTGCCCAGATGGTGGTTTAACAAAAAGTTCACGGAGATAGCTTGGACTACCAGTGAGGAGTAGTTGGAAGATATAAGAACCCTGGAAATAAAGACGTCGATTTGACACTGAGAGCCAATGCAGATTTCCTAACCGAAAGGGGGTAACATGTTCATCCCGCTTAAGATCGAAGATGAATCTTACACAAGAATTTACTAATTTCTGTAGTTTGTGGTTGAGATCTTGCGAAACATCATTGAAGACAAGGCAGCAATAATGATCAACGTGAGGTAGGACTAGGGATTGTACTAAATTGATTCTTAATTCAAGAGAAAGGCAGTTTTTACGATGTTTTAGTTTGGAGAGAGTTGCATGAACCCTATTGGAAATAAGGGAAATGTGCTTAGTCCAAGGTAGATCCTGGGATCGTACTACACCTAGGCAGCGAATGTTGTCAACCCAGGGTAGGCTAATTCCCTCGACTGTAATGGTAAGAGAAGGCGAAGCTAGGTTAGGATGAATGGCCGATGTGTAGGCTGTGCTGCTACAGATAATTGCTTTAGTTTTCTGTAGATTAAGCTGGAGTCCATTTGATCGAGCCCAACGCGCAACAGAGTGGACATCTTCAGCAATCCATGCAAGGCCTCGGGCTAGATTGTCAGGATTCCAGAAGAAGTAGATCTGGAGATCGTCAGCGAAGATCATATGATTAGAATGGTTTCGGCAATTTCTAACATCGTTTATGAATAGCGAGAATAGTAGTGGTCCCAGTACAGAACCTTGAGGAACACCAGATGTGACTGGGAGCCATGAGGAGCATTCGCCCGTAGTGTCCTTGACAGCAGTGCGTCTACCAGAAAGATAGCTGTGAAACCATCTTAAAGCACTTCTTTCAAACCCCATACCAGCAAGCTTAGCTAGCAGGAGAGAATGAGGGACTCTATCGAACGCTTTGGAGAAATCGAAAAATACAATAATTGTTACCAATCTTTTATCTTCTTCCTCTCTTATATTATCCGTCAGTCTCAATAAAGCTGACTGGGTACTATAGCCCGTACGAAAACCTGACTGCCTTCGATCTAAAAGGTTATAGGATGAAAGAAAGCCGGAAATTTGTTTGTGAATGATACGTTCAAATATTTTGGAAAACTCCGAGAAGTTGGCGATAGGTCTAGTATCAGATGGGGAGATAGGTTTATTATGTTTGCAGATGGCACTGATATGTGCTCTTTTCCAAGAATCAGGAAAGAGCTCATCAGAGATAGATTGATTAAAGATGGAGGTTAAAAGCGGAACTAGCAGAGATTGAAGTTGGGAGACTAGACGAAAGGAGACACCATCAGGTCCATGAGAAGACGATCCAGTGTTTCCCTTCTTAATAGCTCCAACAACACCAGTATCATGTATGGGATGGAAAGCGAAAGAAGGCAATGAGGTTTCCGCATGAAAAAGAATATTATTCAGCTGTAGAGTGGAACAATCTGGCGAACCACTTGATACTGACGCGTAGTAGGTGTTAAGCTCAGTTGCAGTAAAGAAGTGAGATGAAGAAATAGGGAATGAACGAGTTAGGTTTAAAGAACGTAATATGCGTCATAATGCTTTTGAGTCATGCACTTCTCTCAGTCGATTGTTGAAGAAAACCTCCTTAGCCCTCTTGACTTCACTATGAACATAGTTACGAAACGTTCGATAGTTGTTAAATAGAGTCACTGAGAGAGGAAGAGGAGAAGAAGAGAGGGAGAGAAGGAAAGAATGGGGTAGGAGAGAAGAAGAAAGAGCGAAGAGGAAGGAAGGAAAAGAAGAAGAGAAGCTAAGGAAAGAGAGGAAGAGGGTTTTGATGGGAAGAAGTGAAGATGGGAGCAACCGCGGCGACCCACGCCGAAGACGGACGTGCGCGGGCGTTCTAGGCGCACACTCCCTTGGCCTCTGCTCGAGTCGGGAGGCCCCGTCCACCGCGCAACGACCAGGCAGTCGCACGATCCGCCATGAGTGGATAGGGTTGGAGGGGGGGGGGACTCGCGCGCTGATGTACGGCCTATGGGTTCTGGCGTGCAATCCCAAACCACCTTTGCCTCAGGCTCGAGACGGGGAGGTGCCAGGCTCCCTTTAGACCTATGCCTGAGTTGGAGGGCTACCGCAAACAGCGACGCGCAGTCCGGTAGGGGATGAGGGTTAGGCGGGAAGAGAAAACCTGAAAAGGGTAATAAGAGGACAGAAGGAAGTAAGGGAGAGTGGAGAGGGTAACGAGAGTAAGGGAGAGAAAAAAAAATAAGAAAGGGGCAGAAAGAGAGAGAAGAAGAAGAGGGAAGATTTTAAGAAAGGAAAAAAAGAAAAGAAGAGAAAAGAAAAGAAGATCACCTGAAAATAAAAAGTATGATTAGAACTCCGGTTCCGTCGGCCCGGATGTTGTGTCGGCAGCCTCGATCCCCCCCGCCCCACCACGGTGAGGATGGGTGGCCCGGTGCCATCCAAGAGGAGATAGGGATGGGAACGGAAGGGAAACCTAGCCTCGACCACTGGGGAATCCCCCCCGAGGATTTCCGCACGCCAGAGGATCGCTCCCACATGCCCGGCCCCACACACAACCCGAAGGAAGTCGACTTTCGCGACCGGGGTTGGGATGTTACGATCATAGCGGCATCAGGCCTCGGGAAAGCACCCCCGGCGGCCGAGACCAGGCTTTCGCCACTTGCTCCATTCGTCCTCCGTCAAAACAGAAAATACGGAGATGTCCAGTGGTACCAACGGGGAGGTTGAGCGTGTGACGATGGATGACAGAGGCTCTCTGAGACGCATATCATCCGAGATCCACCCCCCTGAACAGGCTCCAGTTTGGACGCGATTTCACCTTCCGCCATCCCCGAGATGTACTCGAGGATGGTTCTTCCGTTATTCTCGCCCTCACCTTCTGCGCTGTAATCAGGGAGGTGGCCCTCACCACCGCGGGGACTGGGATACTGTCGTAATAGTTTAACGTGTAGCCCCTGCCGTTAAGGCTTAATCCACACGGCCCCCATGGGCGCGGGATAGAGATACGCCCTATCAGCGCGTTCACCCCAAATAGACCTGAACTACCGGTACGTTGTCCGCTGCAAGGCGAGACAACCCCACCGGTCGGAGCGGGACCTTTCTGAATCCCTACTGGCTCTGCTGTGTCAGTACCCGAGTTGAGACCGCAACTCACACGTCGGTGACGGCTCAGCCACCTAGCACGCGATGTGTGCTTTTAACCACTGCCACCACGATACTCCCAAATGGGCCGTACCCAAATGGTCGGGGCAGGGAGGTGAAGCCTCCCTGCGGGCCCCCGACCCCCGTGGTAACCTTAAACCCGGCTGGGGTTTTCGTAGCCGCAGGCTACTACCAATTGAGGTCCTTGCAAACCTCGGCATTGGTCGACCAGCTCGGATCCGTGGAGACGCTACTCTCCAAAGGCAACTTACCGGAATCCGCCGTAGCTTTTAACCGGTGTTAACCCCCCTGCGGGCGGTGCCGAAGACGGCAACCTACATCCATTCATTCTCACTCACTCTCTCTCATTCTCTCATCCCTTCGCTTAAACACTCTCTCCGCATACTCACCCAACGCCCTGAAACATTCCTCACTATCAACCGCACCGCTCACATTCACACTCCCATCCTCACACACAACCACTCCCATTTCATCCAAGTTCCTCAAATCAGGATACATCTCACATTCAACCAATACATGCATCGCATCTTCCGACTCTGCTCCACACATACATCTCTTATCATTCACCAATTCACACTTTTCCAAATACTCATTCAACGAACCATGTCCAGTCAACAAAAACCCAAGCTTCCACCCAAAATCGAACTTTCGACACTCACGCACAAATCTCACATCCTGTATAAATCTAAAAGTCATTCTTCCTTTCACACTTTCATTCCATCTTTCTTGCCATACATCATACACTCTTTCATCCAACATTTTCACGCATTTTTCCCATCCATTCACACTCACATCAGCATTCGTCAGCACATCCATCTCATTCAACCGTATTCCCTTTCGCAACTTATACCTTGCACCCCGTCTCATACATTCCAGGTCCCACGGAAGCACACCCATTAATACCTGCATGGCCTCCGTGGAGACCGTTCGCACCACTCTCAGACATGCACTCATCACCACTCGCTGAGACCGGTTGACGAGCTCCCTAGCATACTTATATTCCATACACTCGTACCAAGCACTCGCACCATACAACGCACACGCAACAAACACACCATTATACAATACATTCACAGATTTTCTCTTAAGGCCCCACTCTCTTTTCATAACTCGTCTAAACGCACTCACACTCTTCAACACTCTCTCTCGCATGCACACCAAGTGGGGCTTAAAACTCATTCTCTCACCAATCATAATTCCCAGATATCGCACACACTTTTCACACTTAAAATTTCTACCATTCACTTTCACACTGGGCGCCCTGGAAAGGTTCCCTTTCAACATCATACACACTGTCTTTTTCTCAGATACACTCACACCGACACTATTACCCCATTCGCCAACCACACGCATACATTCCGCACTCACTTGTTCCAATTCACACCGTGCATTCCCCTCAATGAGGAGAAGCACGTCATCCGCATAGGCCACTACTTTACACTCCATTCGTGCAAGATTCAACAACAAATCATTCATCATTAAGTTCCATATGAGGGGGCCGCAGATGGAACCCTGCGGACACCCCTTACATACTTCCCTCCACACAACATCATTTTCTCCCATCATGCATACCTTTCTCTCACTGAAGTACTCAATCCACAGGCCAAGTTCATGAATCTCAAGCGCTCTTAGTTTCTCAATTACACACTCCCAGGTCAAATTATCAAAAGCACCCCTAAAATCTACGAACACACCTAATACATACTTTCTTTCAGACTCATTCACGTAATCCTTCATACATCTCAGGGCATCCTCGGTCGACCTTCCCTCCGTAAAGCCGTACTGCCTGTCACTCAGTACACCTTCGATCTGAGGCAGCAGCCTCCTCACCATTAATCGCTCCAACACCTTGCCCAGCACCGGCAGGAGACAGATCGGTCGGTACGACCGAGGGTCCCTTCGATCTTTCTCAGGGGACTTCAATAACACTACCACATTGCTCTTTTTCCATTCACTCGGAAACCGATTCATACTGAAGCACTTATCAAACATACTCTTCACGTACAGTGGCATCACTTTCATCAACACTCTTACCATATTACCAGTTATTCCATCCAAACCAGGAACTTTCCTGACACTCATTCTCATAATCGCATTCTTCAGCTCATCCCATTCAAACTCTTGTTCATCACGAACAACCATTTCATTCATCACTGGGTTCATCACATTCACATCCTGCGTCGGGAAGAACTCATTCAACAAAGCAGTCGCACATTCACTCCAGGTACTCAACGTTTCGTCGCCGACCCTGATTCCACTCAGCACTTCCATACGTTTCTTCCTTGCACACACCTTGTATATTTCGCCCCAAGGGTCTTGGTTTAATTTCACTTCGACAAATTTTTTCCAATCATCCTCTTTTGCTCTCAGAATCATTCCTTTATATTCTTTCATCTTTCCCTTGTATACATTCCAACATTCTCTCTCATTCACCCAACCACACCTCCTCGCTCTCTGGTAATTCTTTCGCTCTTTCCTCACATCCGTCCTCATTTGCGCTAACTGTTCATTCCACCAATTAACCCTTTTCCTCGGGGCTCTCCGCACTCGCTTCAATTTCTCATCGTTCACATCTTGCACCCATTCAGTCATAACTTTCACCATTTCATCAGGGTCGAGACGCTGGAATTCAACAATTCCCATTCGTTCAGATCTCTCAAGCATGCTCTCCCCGTACGCAATCCAATCAACATCTTTCACACACCATCTTTTCCTTACTTCGTGTACATTCACTCTCCCAGTGATTTCTCGTCCATGCACATACCTCAACCTGATAAAGATCAGATTGTGGTCACTCGCCGTCCAGTCATCCTTGAGCTCCCATTCATACCAAAAGTTATCACATTCACCATTACACAAACTCACATCAATGTCACTCTCTCCCTGATGTCCACTGAACGTGAAACATTCACTCGGCTCATTCAACACAATCATCATTTTCTCCAAAATCCACTCTTCAAGGATACGGCCTCTTGTCACATTCGGTCTATCTCCAGCCATAATCTTACTGTACCATAACTCTGATACAGCATTCGCATCCATTCCCACAAGCATTCTCTTACCATTCACACGGGCCGTAACCCTGTTCAAGTACTCTAAATAAACATTCATATCTTTACCAATCTCGCAGTACACAGACACAACATACAATTCACCGAAGTCCCCTTTCAGCCACACACAGGCACCAAACTCTTCCTCACACTCACTCACGACAACCATATCCACGTTCACATCATTCACAACGATTACAGCCATCAGGTTTCGGCTTGCAACCACAGTCATACTACTCCTTTCACCCCACCGTGCGCAACATAGGGCTCTTGAAGGAGCCCTATACTCATCTCATTCTCACACATGACCTGGCCTAGTTCACTCAACACTCCATACGCATGCTGACAGTTCAATTGCACCACATTCACGCATCTCTCAGTCATCAGACATTCGCGACCTCATTCGTTCCAACACTCTCAGGTACTCCGGACAT
Organism: Gasteruption jaculator; assembly: GCA_949825005.1. Classification (NCBI taxonomy): domain Eukaryota; kingdom Metazoa; phylum Arthropoda; class Insecta; order Hymenoptera; family Gasteruptiidae; genus Gasteruption; species Gasteruption jaculator. The sequence goes on along the minus strand of OX463769.1, from coordinate 794,685 downwards.
TCATGCGACATCACAGAGTGATCCGCAGTGACCTTCCTTGCACAACAGTTCATACATACACTAGCATTCTTACAAGCACTCGCCAAGTGTCCACTTTCACCACAGTTCCGGCACACACGCTCCTTTCGAGGGCACTCCTTCATCAGGTGACCATAGCCGTAACAGCCATGGCACCTGGTCACTAGCTCGATCTCATTCACTCTAAAAGACAGCCAGTTGACAAACACTCTTCTCTCTTTCATCAATGCATCCTTCATCTTTCGCGTCAGTTCCACAATTACATTCCCCACATCGCTGTCTTTCTCCGCATTCCTTGACACTATACGCACTCGTTCTTTAAATTCAATCTTATCACACACATTATTCAGGTTCCTTTCGTACACTTTATTCATCAACTCATCCCCAGTCAGCGCATTCGGCACGTCATAAATAATGACTTTAGGCCCGATCTTCCTAGGGAGCTCGACCTTTAATCCGATCTCCTTGAACTTCTTGCATTCCTCAAGCATTCTCCTTTCATCCGCATTCACTGTTTCTATCACTATTCCTCCATTTCTAATTTTTCGCAGCGCTTTCACCCTAACATTCACACTCTCACTCACTTCTTTCAACACTTTCTCTTTCACCTTTTCACTCTCCATCTTCTCATTTTCATTCACACCACGCACAACCACCGCATAGGTCTTCTTGGGTGGAGCCACTGGACTGGTTCCACTCATTCCACGCAGGCCGGAAGACACACCACTCACACCACGCACACCACTCACACCAGCCACACCAGAAACATTCATTAAATTCTCTTTCATACACTCTTGCATACATTCCTTAACGCATTCAAACCCTTTCATTTGTTCATCCATGCTCTCTTTCACACAGTCACGCACCATTTCTTTTATATTCTCACCCGCACTAAGTTTCATACTCACTTCTAATTTCGCTTTCATACGCTCATTCATACATGCAAGATTCATAACGATTCTCTCATACCCACTCACCTTTTTCAGAATGATGTCGGCCACCGTCTTCGACACCTTGCTACCTTCGGACATCAGTAGCGAGCGCAGCACATCCGTGATACCCCTCATTTGGTCGAGGGATTCCTCCACTCCGCTGGACACGTCCTCCTCCCGTTCCTCGTCCCCCTCCTCTTGTCTCCGTCTCTTGACGGAGAGCGAGCGCCCCCTCCTGGCAAACCCATGAAGGGGGGCCGAAGGGTCCCGGTGGGAGCGTGAACCACCACCGGGCCCCAGCGGCCCCTCCTCCATGGGCTCAGCCTCCTCCTCCTTGCGCTTGCCCTTCGGCATTTCCGCACTCGCGAGAGCGTGCCGAGTCCAAAGACTACCCACACGTCAACACTCAAAATTTTGAAGTGGTACTTCAAATAATTATCGACTTGCAGTAAGACCGTAGGCGAACATACGTTCCCCGCAAAGGAACGGGACGGGTTGGAGTAGGGATTGGGGGTGAAGAAAGTGATTCCGTGGTGGGAGCCGAAACCACCGGACAAACCACCAGGGCTGCCGGCGGTGCCCCGCCGGTTGGTGGCCCCACGGGGATGCCCTGAAGACCTTCGAGGACTGTCGGCACCTCGGGCAGTCGTGGACAGTCACCCCGGGGTACCTTACCGTACGGGTGCACGTAGGTAATTGCGGGATGGATGCAGCCGCAAGGCGACACCTCCCGTGGACGGATGCAGCCGCAAGGCGACACCGTCACTGAACGGATGCAGCCGCAAGGCGACACCGTCAGGCGGATAGATGCAGCCGCAAGGCTACACTATCCGTACGTGCATACAGGAGGTTCCAGCGCTCCTGCGGTTTTCCTTAGTGGAGCCTTCGGGGGCTTAAGACCCGTAGGGAGACTTTTCCATACTACTGGACACATACACAAAGCACACTGACACATTATCCCTTCGGGGAGACGGTATAAAGCTCCTGAGCCCAATACCAAAGGGGTCATAAATTTGGTGCCTCGGGGCCGGGCACCCCAAGCCCCGCCTGAGGGAGAGTGGTGGGTACTGTAATGAACGGCATATGCTCGACAGTCGGGTGATTGGCGACACCGAGAGTTGCGGCATACTGTGTTAAGAACGGTCAGACTGATGATAATGATGATAAGACCGAGTTGCGCACCGTCCGAATACACATATGCTTAAGGGGCACCGCGCAAAACACGAGGCCAAGTATGCATCTCGATGAGGTTGAGGGGATCCAGCTGCGCCCTAAAAAGCAATGTTGCCCCCAAGTATAAGGGAAATCCCAGCTCCTCTGCGGCTGCAAAGAGAACAGGACACCACTCCACCGGGGAAGGCGACGCCCAGCAATGGGATGGACTCGAGGTGGCAGCTACGTTTTGAAACTCGGTCTTTCATAGCGAAAGCCGGGTTAACCTGGAAGTGGTGCCGGGTTTAATCTCGAACGCCTAACGTTAGTTATTGTTGTTCGAACGCGTATACCTATGAGAGGTGAGGTCGCATAGCCGAACACCTTCGTGGTGGGAGGCTTCACAATAACCCCGGGGTACCCACACCGACGGTAGAACAGGGTTAGCCGCCACTGACAGGCAGGTTGTACCGGTGGTCGGGTCGCCCGCAGTTCCAGCATCCCTCGGGATATGGAATGGTGAAGCGTGGGGGATCACAGCCGGGTGGGGGCTGTAGGTGGATGGCCATAAGGTGTGGGATAGGGAACGCTACGGGAGCTTTGGAGGACTCCCGACTCGCGCACTTGCTCCCTCGTCGCTTCATTGTCGCCAAAGGGGCGAGAAAATAAGCAAAAATCACTATAACAATTACACAAAAGAAAATCTCAATGCTATAATATTATAGGACGCTACAATCATAGTAGTTCGAGAGGTTACGATAATTCATATCGAAACTTTGACATTTTAGAATCATACTTCATGATATCCTCGAACGGTACCCACAAATGAAAAAAGTACTGTGGGACTTGGGATTGTTTACAACCCAATACCCACAAAACTCTGCCCGCGGCTTTATTACGTGCTGCGGATTTAAGATGTTGGGGTGCATGGCACCCATAACTGATTCTGAACCCCTCACCCGACACCCGTCCTCAGTTGGTCTTGGTGCTATAACGCGGTGCGTGCTTTTGCACCTAGTGGTGCAAGAAAAAGGAATTTAGAGAAACGCAAGAAAAAGGAATTTAGGGGAAATAATGCAAACCTTCACCAATACCTTATCTAACTTAAGTTTATTCTCCTGTGAGGTTGATGGTATGAATGGATGTGTGTGTGTGTGAGTGTGTGTGTGTCCGTCCCGCGTGTCGTCCTGGTGCAATTGTCCTTCCTTCGCTCCTCTTCTTCTCGCGTGTAGTTCCGGCTGTCCTCTCTCGTTCTTCCGTGTCCTTCGTCCTTGTCTCAGTCTCGGGTGTAGTTCCGGATGTCCTCGTTCGTTCTTCCGTGTCCTTATTCCTCGTCTCAATCTCGTGGGTAGTTTCGGATGTCCTCGCTCGGTCTTCCGTCCTTCTTTTCCTCTCGAGTGGAAGGTAAATCGGATCCGGGGTAGTCTCCGGGTTCCGGATCACTCTTGGCACCTCGCCGTATTCACTCCCCTCGCTTCTCTCTTAACGTCTTCCTTTTCACCGTACAGGAAATGGTGTGTCGTAATCGGTGACCCAATTAGTAATGCCGTGCTCTTCTCTTCAGGCTCTCCAGCGGGGTCCCTACCGGACTTTCCCCCTTCCGAGCCGCGTGTCTCGGGAGTGTTGCTCGAGCGTGTGTGTGTGTGTGTGTGTGAGTATGTACTCTCTGTGAGGTGTCACAGAGAGTACGTGTAACGTGGTGAGCACCACGTTACAACTCCTCCCCCCGAGAGGGTAGCGAAGACGACTGTCGAGTTGCTTCCTTCCCGGGGAAAATAGCTGTTGTCGTTCTCCATTTTCTTGTCCATCTTCCATCTGTAGTTCTTGTGGGTTGTTCAGGTGTTTGATTTGAACCGTTTTCCGTTTTCTTGTTGTATCGTCTCGTCAAGTCAGTTGTGTGTTTGTGTATGATTGTGTAATAATGATTTTTATGATTTTACAATGTGTTTATTAACTTAACCTAGGCTGATTACATATTTATCATTATTTATTTTTTTTGTGTATTTGTGAAGGCTACAGGCTCCCTCACTTCTCTCTCCCTTGCACATTTTGTAATGAGAAAAAAAAATAAAAAGTAAAAATTTTGCCTCCCCTCTTTCTCTCTTTCCTCCTCTTTTTACCATATTTTTTTTTTGCATGGAGAAGGTAATGATAATATTAATATTGGGAACAAAAAAACTAATGCTATTTGTTTTATTAAGAAAATCGAAACCAAATAATTCGTTTTGTTATTTTATTGTAGTGTGCATGTTTCTGATTTGTTCGTCTTTTTGTCTGTTCTGTCTGTTATCGGTTTTTTGTCGGTTGTTGTATCTAGTGGTGTCGTGTCTCGTTTGTTTTCTTTTTTTGCGTTGTGTGTAGTCGGTGGATAATTTCTTGTTTTATGGGTTGTGTTCACCCGCTTCCAATAGGATGCTGGGTGTCTTTGCATTATTGGTGAGGGTGCGGTGTATATTATTCCGTGTGAAGTTTTTGTCTGTTTAAATGTTTCTGTGTTTTGTGTGTCATCCGTCTGTTGTGTTTTGTTTTTGTCTATTCTTTTTTGTTGTTGTTCCCGTTTTTCCTGTTGTTGTTTTGCCTGTTCTTCTTGGCGTCGTTTTATTTCTTTTTGTTGTTTTTCTATTTGTTCTTGTTGGCGTTTCAATTCTTCTTTCTTTTTTTGTATTTGTTCTGTTAAGTGTCGTTGTTCTTTTTCTCTTTTTTCCGCTTCTAGTTCTCGTTTTTTTGCGTCCGTTGTCCATTTTTGCCAGTCTCGTAATGTCCGTCTTGTCTCTTTTTCTTTTCCCGTTGTTGCGTCTGTCGGTTTGGTTGTTGTCATTGTTGTCGTTGTGTTCTTTGTTGTTGTCATTGCGTAGAGTGAGGTTGTTTGTTTTTGTTTTCCGTGTTCGTTTTGTGTTTTTTGTTCATTTTTTGTCATGTTTTTTGTGTAGTATTGGTGTCGTAATTGCCTGTCTCTGTTCTCACTGAAATTATAAATTTTTTCTTTTCTTTGAGTGTCTAATGGTATAGGGGGCATTTTGGGGGTTTCTAAAAGGGGTAACCCTTTTTCAATCCTTTTTTCCACCCATGTCTTTTCTCGTTTTCCGTCCTGTTTTTTGTGTTGTGTTCCTGATGTCGATGGTTGTGAATCGTCTCTTTCTATTTTGTAAGCTGTTTGTTCTGAAATATGTAATGGTTATTGTTTAATTTTTAATGAATACTCTTTAGATATTTGAAAGTAAGCGTGAAAGTGCATAGTATAGCCCAGTATTGCATATAGTGTTAGTGGAAAGCTTATGTTGTTATTTTTTTGTGTGTAGTGTGATATATTATGGTTTGTTTTGTTTTTTCCTCAAAAATTCTTTCCTAATTTCTCTCATTTTCTCTATTATTTCGTCTGTCGTTCCGTCATTGTCCCAGTCGTCTTACCACAGACCTAGTACTAATTGTTGTTTAAACTTTTTTGTTACTTCCTTTGTTGCTTCGTCTTCGTCCTCCTCTACTTTTTCCTCTTTTACCTCCGTGATATCTTCCCACGTTATTAGATCTTTTTCGTTGTTCTGAGTCTGTTTGTCCTGAATTGGTGTTTCTGTTTTCTTGTTTGCTTGTATTTGTTGTACCTTACCTTCGTTTGACATGGTGTGTTTTATTTCCTGTACTAGTGTGTGTCTTGCTTGTAATACCATTGGTTTTCGTTGTGTCTGTGGTGTGTCGATTAGTGCGTGTTTTGGTTTTCTTTTAATCTGTGGTGTAAAGGTATGAATTAGTGTGTGTTTTGGTTTTGTTCCGGTCAGTCTGTGTGGTATTTGTTCTGTGCGTGGGTTTGTTAGAGTGTGTGGGGGTTTTGTTCTAATCTGTCGTGTAAAGGTGTCAATTAGTACGTGTTTTGGTTTGTTACCAGTCATGTTTTGTTGTGTTCCTTCTTGTTCATATAAACGTTTTCTCCTGAACATGTCGAAGTGATTTTCGTTCCTTGTTCTCTCTACATGAGCTTTTGCTACTTCAAAATTTAGGTTTTGCTGCCCTTGTTGATCGTGTCTCTGCCTAACTTCTCCTTGGTTTATTTTCCTTTGTCTATTGTGTGTAGTGTGTTGTGGTGTTCCTTTGATTGAGGGTGGTCCCCGTGTGATGTGTGTGTGTGTTCTCCCCCTTCTGCCATCTGTGGAAAAATGCCATTTTTATTTAATTATTTGTTAATGTCTGCTTTTATTTCTTTATTCTTTAAATTTTTTTATATCTTTCGTGTGAATTTTTCCTATTTTCTTTCCTTCCATAGTTATTAACTCCAGAATGTTATCTGAAATTATTTTTGATATCATGAACGGTCCTATATATTTTGGATTTAATTTTGCCGATATGTTTTTTGATCCTGAGGATAATGTATAATTTCTTTTTAAAACCTTCTCTCCAATTTTAAATTTTTCTTCTAATTTGTGGGGGTTGTAGTGTTGTATCAGTTTGTTGTGTGCTGTCTGTAGGTTTTTTCGTGTTTCGTCTTGTGATATCGATAGTTTTTTTATTTCGTTGGTCCAGGTGTCTAAGTCCGTCCTGTCTATAATTGTTTTGTCTGCTTCGGATCTGTAATTATGTGGTGGTAGTAGATTTCTTCCTAGGTTTAGGAAGGCTGGTGTGTGTTGTGTCGACGTATGTTTAATAGTATTAAGTGCGAACTGAAATTCGTGTAAATGTAAGTCCCACTCATTATGGTTTTTCCCCAAAAACGCTATTATCATTGCCTTTAGTGTTCTATTCACCCTTTCTACCGGGTTTGCCTGTGGGTGGTATGGTGGTGTTGTCGTGTGTGTTATCCCGTATGTCTCAGTCATGTCTTTTATAATTTTATTTATATAGGGTGTTCCATTATCACTAAATAATACTTTTGGTGTTCCAAATTTATATATTACTGTTTCTAGGAACGCTTTTTTAATATTTTGTCCTGTTGCTGTTTTCAGGGGGATGATTTCTACCCATTTTGTAAATAAATCCAGAAACACTAATATATATTTTGCTCCTGATTTCGATTGAGGAAATGGTCCCATCAAATCTGTTGCTACCATGGTCCAGGGTTCATCAATTACTCTATGTCCCATTATTCCATATGGTTTTTGTTGTGAGGCTTTTGATGTTTGGCATGTTTGGCATTTTCGCACATATTGCGCTATGTCGCCATACATGCCCAGCCAGTAATAATTTCTGGATATCCTATCGTATGTTTTTTCTATCCCTTGATGCCCCGCTTCTGGACTGCCATGGTTTTCTTTTAGTAATGATTTTCTTAAATGGTGTAGTAACACCAATTTCCATTCAGGATTAGGGTCTCTTATTATGTCGGAATATGTTTCGTTTCGTCTGTGTATGTATAGATTGTTATTTTCTATTTTCCAATCCCTGTGTTTCTCTGGGTTGTTTAGGACTGTTTGGTACTTCCTTTCGTACCACCTATTTAGTATTGTTTTCGTGTCTGTTGTTTGTGTATTTGTCTTGTCGTTGTTTTGTGTGTTTGTTAAGTTCATTGCATTTGCATTGGGTGTGTGTTGTGTATTGTGGGTGGTGTATATATGTTCTTGTGGTGGGTTTATTGGTTGTTTTTTTTCTACGTTTGTATGTTCTGAGTTCGTGTGTTCTGTGTTTGTATGTTCAAAAAGTCTTGACAGTGCGTCGGGTACGGCGTGCATTTTGCCTTTTCTATGAATAATTTCGAAATCGTGTTCTTGTAATTCTAAGAACCACCTCATTAACCTACCTGAGGGGTTTTTTAGGTTATGAAGCCATTTTAGACAACTGTGGTCTGTAATTACTACAAATTTGTACCCTTCTATATAGGGTCTAAATTTTTTGACCGCCCACACCACTGCCAAGCATTCTTTTTCTGTTGTTGTGTAGCATTTCTCTTGATCTGAGAGCATTCTACTTGCATATGCTATGGGGTGTTCTATCCCTTCGAAATTTTGAGTTAGAACTGCTCCCAGACCATTGTTGCTAGCGTCCGTCTGTACTGTAAATGTTTCCGAGAAGTCTGGGCACGATAAAGCGGGTGGTGTTATTAAGATGTTTTGGATTGTGTTCATCGCCTCTTCTTGTTCTCTTGCCCATTCCCATTTTGCTTTCTTTTTTAATAACTTGGTTAATGGGGCTATGACATCCGAGTAGTGAGGGATGAATCTCCTATACCAAGAGGCTAGTCCCAGAAATCTCTGTATTTGTTTTGTGTTTTTCGGTGTGGGGTATTCTTGTATGGGTCGAGTCTTGTCTTTGTCTATCTGTAATCCGTTTTCGTTGACGATATAACCTAGGAACCTAACTTCTGAGCAACCGAATTCGCTTTTTTCTAAGTTGATTTCTAAATTTGCCTCTTTTATTCTATTTATCACTGTTGTTAACCATTTTATGTGTTCCTCAAATGTGTTGGTTACTATTATTATGTCGTCAATGTAGGCAAAGGCGTATGGTTCCATCTCCGGTGGGATTATTTCATCCAGCAGCCTTTGGAAGGTTGCTGGTGCATTTGTTAAGCCATATGGCATTCTTTTAAAATGGAACAATCCTCTTCCCGGAATCCGGAACGCCGTTATTTCCTTTGATTCCCTGGCTAGGGGTATTTGAAAATATGCCTGTGATAAATCTATTTTCGAAATGTATTTTGCTGATCTTAATTCATCCAATATTGAATCTATGTATCTCAGAGGATATACGTCCTTTTTAGTTACTTCATTTACTTTTTTGAAGTTCAAGCAGAATCTGTGCTTCCCATTCGGTTTTTTAACGATTACTATAGGGTTGGCCCAATTGCTCCTTGAAGGTTCGATTATGTCATTTTTTAACATTTCATCAACCTCTTTACTTATTATATCGAACATTCTGGGAGACATTGGGTACCCCTTTTGTTTAATTGGATTACTGTTTTGTGTATCTATGTAGTGTTCTACTAAATGTGTCATTCCCAATTTATCCGATTTTTGTGGTAGTGTGTTTTGTAGGAAAGTTTGTAGTTGTGTTCTTTGTTTGTTCGTTAGTCTTGAAATTGAAGAGCATTTCGTTGGGTTATTGTCTGTATCTGTTGTTTGTCTGTCGGGGTTTTTGTCTGTAGTGTGTTGCGGTTGTGGCCAAACAATGGGAAAAAATTTATCCCGGGAACTGTCGAATGACCACAGGTTTAGTTTGAAATTTGCTACTAAACCTGCTTTTCTTATGTAGTCCATTCCTAGGATAAAATCTATGGATAGTTCTTCCATCAATCTGATGTCTAATGTGTCGGTTTTCCCATTATTTGTTATTGGCACTGTTGCTGTGCCTAATATTTGTGCGGTGGACCCGTTTGCTCTTACTATTTTTTCATCTATTTTATCTATATTCCAGTTTTCCTCTAATACTGTTTTAATTACTTTTTTTCCAGCAAACGAGTTCACCGCCCCTGTGTCTACTAGGGCTTCGATGGTTTTCCTATTCTTACCTACTTGTATTTGTAGGAACCATCTTGGATCTTTTGGGGATACTACGGGGATTGTGTTTGTTTGTTTTCTGTTATTTACTATTGTGTTTACTATTAAAGGTGTGTCTGTTTGTGTTTTTTCCGTCGATTGATCTTTTTGGTTTTGTCGTGACCCCTTTGTTTTCTTGTTTGAGTACCCTTTGGTCACCTCAAGGGTGCTCAAACTTCGTTTTTTGTACACCTGGGGCAAAATTTTGCTAGGGTGTTTTGTTTTTTGCATTTATAGCAAAATGGGCTAAATGATAATCTGCATTGTTCTACTATGTGGTTGGGATTCCCACAATTTGTACAATGGTCCGGTTTTATCTCTTTATTGTCTTTTTGTGTCGCCTGTCTACTGTCTTGTGAATTTAGTTTGTAGTTTTGATTGTGTACATAGTTTGGGTTTTGTGTATTGTAACGTGGCCATTTGGCCACATTAACAATACGCGTTACCATGAACATTGTGACGTGGATCTCGCTATCCTTCGACAGGGGATCGGAACCCCTGTCGCGTCACCGTTGATCACCTGAAAGTCCCACAAAAAAAGGGATTCAGGTCGCGGGCGCCAGGTGCAATGCACCGCGTCGACCAGCTCAGGTCGCGAGGTTGGTAGAGGGGAGGGTTCGGAAGAAAACGACGCGCGAAAAAAAATAATAAAAAAAAATAAATATATTCAATTACGAATAGAGAAAAGATAAAAAAAATGAGAATTGACGACTAGCTAAACTAATAATAATAACAATAAAAAAAATGATACGAGGAAGGGGGCGAAGCCTCTTCGGCCCCTTCAAAACGTCCGGAGTCGAGCACGTAGGAGAGAGCTCGCTCAGAGAAGGCCACCCCTGTCATACAGGTGGCTCAAACTCAGAGCTCGCTCGGTTCCTTACTTTTCAGAAAAAAAAAGCAATTGCGTGGAGGGACTCACTGTCTACCCTCGGAGTGTCGGAAACGTCCTGAATCGTGTCCTTTCCTCGGCTTCCTTCCTTTCTTTCCTTTCCTTTCTTTCGTCCGTTCCTTTCTTTCGTCCTTCCTTCCTTCCTTTCCTTTTTCTCTTTCTTTAATGCTTTCGGCACGAGGTGGAATAGTCGGCGTCCAACACAGTAGTGAAGACTCCGGCGTCGTCTCCGTCGTCTTCAGTCTGGAGGGGAGGCTTCGCGCCTCCCGATTGGTCGTGAGGGGTCACGTGTGCCCCTCGAGTCGATCGACCATCTTGATCGAATGGGATTCGTCGTCCCATTCGAATTCGAATCGAGGACTTTCCCCGTTATTTCTGGGGAATCGTCCCTCGACTTTTTCGTCTCCGACCGGGGTCTGGACGTCTCCAGGGATCGATCCCCGGTCGATGCTGCTCCTCGTTGCAGCGTCGTCGTCGTCTGGCGTCGTTTTCCTCGTTCGATGACGCTGCTCCGTTCCCGCTCGATTTCCGGCGCTCCCACGTGCTCAAAACGGTAGTTCTCCTCGTTCCCGTCGGATGTCGCGACCTTCATCGTCGTCGCAATGGCTTCGCCCCTTCGAATGATCGCTCTGATCGATCGCACGATCCCTAACCTGACCCTATCTCCTACCAGATGTCGCCATATACATAATTTATAATTTACATAATTTATATGCGCTCTTACACCGCGAGTCACTTAACCTATGAGTTTGTTGACTGCTGTGTTGGACGACAATTCGATCGATCCATGCCGATCGATCGATATGTAAATTTATTAATTTCGCGTCGCGACCGTGGAAAGAAAACGATTTTCCGGAGTGCGGGATCTTTGTGACAGAGAAACCGTGTTTTCTATCACAAACTCCCCCCTCCTTAGCCAACAACTCCCCCGGGTCAAGCGGAGCGCCTCCACTGAACCCGAACGAGCCTCACAGTTTTCCCAGCGCGAACCCTCTACTTGCTCGATTAACGACTGATCATTTCTCTTACCGATCCTTCTAGATCAATAAGTTGTTACCGTATGCAATTAATAAACTTTAAATTTAAATCTGTAATTTCTTTACGGGTCGTTTTCGTATTGGGGTGAAAAGGAATACGGTCAGGATCATTAGGGTCTGGAAATTAATCCTCGGAATAAGCTTTTCAAATTGAAAATTTTGGGTTTATTTACCCTTTTGGTACAAAATTTTAAAAAAAGACTTAACGCTATTTGAACTGGGTCCCACCGACGGCATCGAAGGAACAATAATTGTCGTTGCCATCGGTGGGCACCCTAATGACTACGGCGGGGTCGACTACCGTCGCCCCGCTCGAAAAGAAAATCTCATCTTGAGAAAAGAAAAAAAAACGAAACGCCCTGGTTTGAGTGAAGAAAAAGAAAAAAGTAACCACTCACTAACAAAAAAAAACGAGTTCGCGAGGCCCCGCCGACAACGTCGATGGAAAACTTGGAACTCGAGGTTGTCGACGGGCACCTCGAAAGTCTTGCGGAGACGGACACAGCCGCCCCGCTCGAGGAACAAAAAAAAACCGAGAAAAAAAAAATATAACAGAAACGAGTTCGATGGGCCCCGTCGACGACGTCGATGAGAAACTTGAAACTCGAGGTCGTCGACGGGCACCTCAACGGGTTAGCGGGGACGGACGCAGCCGCCCCGCTCGAGGAACAAGAAAACCGAAACTATAAAATAATAGAAAAAAAAACATCACCCCCCCTTCCCCCCAACCTCGAAACCGTTTGCTTACTAACGGCGGGAGTTGCTCTTACAGGAGGGACACTCCGCGGTCTTAACGTTCCGCCTGCAGCATTTTCGGCAGAACGTGTCCTTAATTGGCAACGGACAATACTTCCAGGCGTGTCCCTCCTGGAAGCAGTTGGCGCATCCTTTTTCCGCCGCGAACTGCTTCTTGAACCCCGATTTCCCTGATGGCTTCGAGGTGGGGTTGGAGGGTGTTTCGATTTTCGTCGATTTAGCACGGGCTGTCTCCGGTTGTCGCCTCTCATCCTCAGGAGATGCCCAGCTGGTTGAGGGCCTCGGTGAAAGAGACCTGGCTCTCTCCCTCGGTTGTCGGTGGCCTCTCTCCCGATCGTTCGACCCCTTCGGGGTCGATGGTGGCGAAGTCCTCGCACTCGGCCTCGGTGTCGGGGCCAACTCCCGCCCCGACGGGCATTCTTCCCATGATGTACCCTGGTCGCACATTAGTGGGGCTTCTCGCGTCTGGGTTGCCACAGTTCCCTTCTTCGTTGTCGGTGGTCTCTCCGTCTGCGTTCCTCTCTGCTTACGTCGGCCTCCCATCCCTGCTTGACAGGCCTGTTCTCTGACTTCCGTCAGGGAGGGCAGCTCTCCTCCGACGGATTGGGTCCTCGTTCCCGGCGTTTTTGGGGTATCCGGGAATACATATTTAGTGACGGTGACGGGCGGATTTTTGCGGTAGATCACTATTCTTGACTCGGGACCCGCCTTGTGGGTCTCCAACTCTTGATGATCTAGGGCGTCAATTATGCCACAGACAATTGTGGCGGCCCGGCTCCTCGTTATGTCGTAGTTCTCGAGGAGTGCCAGGACCGCCTCGACGAACTCCTTGGCCCTCAAAGGGAAACGGATCTCCTTTGGTTCTTCGTCGGACATCTGTGGGGAAACGGAATGGTTATGGCGGGTGTTCTAGGGATTCCATAACCAGAACTTTACGAATCTCTCCTCAAGAATAGACCCTAATCGTTCCTTCGTCTAAGGTTGTACCGGCGTTCGGTCGGAGGGTCTGATGAGGTTCCTGCGGTGGGCTCGATTTGACTTTCCCGCCTTGGTAAACTGCGATTCGCGGTAAACTTTCGAGGGCGGCCTCGTTTGCGTTGGGCCGTCCCAGCCGGTTCGATACTTTTCGTTGTCGCTCCCCCTTTCGGTTCCGACACCGACGTATTCGAGTTCTCGAAGTCGACGCGAGCGGGTTTCAGATCGGAAATATGCTGCTTTCCGATCGTCACTCCCTGCTGGTTCTGCAGTTCGTACGTAGTACGCGAAAGAACCTTCGAGACGGTATACGGGCCGTCGAATTTCGGCGCGAGTTTCGCGGAGAAGGCTTGCGAAGCTGACGACAGCACTCGATTACGCTTCCAGACGAGATCGCCTACCGAGTACGTTATATCACGTCTCCCACGATTGTAGTATTTCGCCTGCTTATCGTGGGCCTCTTCCAGGTACTGGAGCGTCAAGTCGTGAAGCTCGGACATGTGGAGCATGCGTTCTGTCCACTCTTTCGCGTCCTGGACAGGGATTTTAACGTTCCCTTCCAGGATCCTTTGAGCAAATCGTGGTGGCGAGGGAAGTCGACCAAAATTTAAAAACGCGGGACTCATTTTCAAGGTGCTATGCACCGCCGTATTATATGCAAACTGAAATTGATGCAAATGTTCGTCCCAATTGCGATGACTTCCCTCGACATACGAAGCTATCATTGTCTTCACGACTCGATTCATCCTCTCCACTGGATTCGCCTGAGGATGATATGTCGGTAGTGTCGCAAAATGTATCCCATGCGCTTTCAGGAATACAATCAACTTTCGGTTAACGAATTCCGTTCCGTTATCCGAAAGGAAGATATCCGGACATCCCCATCGATACATAATATGCTTTTCGAACGCCATTTCTACCGATTTGGCGTTCGCCACTCTCAACGGCACACACTCAATCCACTTAGTGTGCAAGTCGTGGAATACGAGCACGTACGCGTATCCCGATTTGCTGCGTGGGAACGGTCCCATTACGTCCGCACCAACGACTTTCCAGGGGCCATGGACACTTCGTTTGCCCATCAGACCCGCTGGAGCCTTTTGGTCGACCTTGCCTCGTTGGCAAATGTCGCACCTTCGAACATAATCGAGAGTGTCGACGTACATTCCGGGCCAATAATAATTTTCGGCGGCCCGAAAGTACGTCTTCGCAACACCTAGATGACCCGCTTGTGGCTCATCGTGTACCTCCCTCAGGATATCGATCCGCGTCGCAGGAGGTACCACCAGCTTCCAAGCGGTTAGGTCTGGTACGAGGAGATCGAGGAACGAATTCGGCCTGTAACGGTACAGGGATTCGCCCTCGACTTTCCACCCCTCGTTCTTCGATGGGTATTTCGAAACGTGGTCGAAACGGTTTCGATACCATTCCGACTTCGCGTCTTCGCTGGGGAGTTCTGGTATCGACGTTGGCTCATCGAGAGCCGCGACTTCGATCTCTCCCTCCTCGTCTTTTTCGTACATACGAGAGAGGGCGTCTGGAACGTGGTGAAGGGCCCCCTTTCGGTGGATCACCTCGTAATCATACTCGAGGAGTTCCAAGGCCCACCTCGCGAGTCGACCATCCGGGCTCTTCAGATGGTGAAGCCATCTGAGACTGCTATGGTCCGTGATTACCGTGAAGCGGTAACCCTCGAGGTAGTGACGATACTTCCGTATCGCCCATACAACCGCTAAGCACTCCTTTTCGATCACCGAGTAGTTTCGCTCGGCGTCCGATAGGGTGCGACTCGCAAAAGCGATTACTCGCTCTTTACCGTCGAGATTCTGCGTCAATACCGCACCGATCCCGAAACTGCTTGCATCGGTTTGCAAAATAAATTGTTTCTTAAAATCGGGTGTCGCTAGGATGGGAGGGGTCGACAATTCGTGCTTTAACTGCTTAAAAGATTTTTCTTGGTCATCCCCCCAATGCCATCGAACCTTCTTTTTGAGCAGCTTCGTTAGCGGAGTCGATAAGGTCGCAAAATCTCGAATAAAGCGTCGATACCACGACGCCATCCCTAAGAACCTTCGCAGTTGTTTAAGGTTCTTTGGCGCCGGGTAATCGATAATCGGCGCAGATTTTTCGGGATCTACGTTTAGACCCTCTCGGTTCACTCGAAAACCGAGATATCGAACCTCATCCCGGCAGAACTCGCATTTCTCCGGGTTAATCGACAATCCGGCCTCCCGGATTTTGTCGAGTACCTTCTTCAACCATACGAGATGGTCGTCGAAGGTCGGCGTCGCGATGATTATATCATCGAGATACGCGAACGCGACCGGTTCCATTTCGGGACCGATCAAACGGTCCAGCAACCGCTGGAATGTCGCTGGGGCTCCGGACAGACCGTACGGCATCCTCGTGAACTGGAAGAGCCCCTTTCCAGGCACGGTGAACGCGGTGACTTCCCTACTCGTTTCTTCCAAGGGAATCTGGTGGAACGCTTGGCTTAGGTCAAGCGTCGAAATATAGCGCGCGGAACGGAGTTTATCGAGTATCCCCTCCATATACGGGAGAGGATACGCATCCTTCTTCGACACGGCGTTGACTTTCCGGAAGTCCAGGCAAAATCGATACGTACCGTTTGGTTTTTTAATCATTACAATGGGGGTCGACCACGCACTGTTAGAGGGCTCTATTACTCCCTCGGCTAACATGCGGTCGACCTCCTCGTACATCGCTTGTCGAACCGGCAGCGACACCAAGTAGTAGCGCTGTTTGATCGGTGCGCTACCCTGGGTGTCGATCCGGTGCTCGATTAAGGACGTTTTGCCTGTCCTTCCCGAAACTGAGGGAATTTCCCTCGCTAAAAACTCGTCGAGTTTCTGCTTCTCGATATCGGACAAGTCCGTCAGTCCGTGAGACTCGATGTGATCCCGTCGTGGGGCGATCTCGTCAACCTCGTCCTCAGCGAATACGTGGGGGATGTTGGTCAATTTCGAGACCCAACCCCCTTTCGCGCTATCAATTACTATTTGGAACGCGTTGACGAAATCGATCCCTAGGATCATCTCGACCGTCAAGTTCGGTAAGATCCGTACGTCGAAGTCTTTTTCGATCCCGTCTACTGTGACTGTCAGTCTCGTTTCCTCGCGGATCGTCTCCACCGTCCCGTTTGCCGTTACGACTTGTTCTACGAGAGGGGTTCGAAACGTTCGCCCCTCTCGAAATGCGGGGTTTAACCCGTAGGCTCCCAGGAAGGTGCGAGACGAACCGGTATCGAGGAGTGCTTTCACCATCCGTTTACCTACCTGCACGTAGATAAACGGACGGAGGGCGTTTTTATCGTCAGTGATCGTGAGTACTGTCACTGTTTCCGGTTGCGTCGGGTCCGTATCGTCCGGTTTCGGTACTACCGTTGTCGTGGTAGTCGCTGTCGACGTCGTTGCTGTCGGCACGTCCGTCTTTCGCGTCGTCGTCGTTGTCGACGTCTCCGTTGCGGTCCCTTTCCGTCGAGGGGAGGCACTCGGGACTCTCGAAGTTACCTCCCGGACTCGTTTCCCGAACAGCGCTTGCAGTTCGGGTTGGGTTTGCCGGAGTTGTGGCAGCTGTAACAATAGCCTTTCTTTTTCGGCTTCGGGCAGTCTCGTAATAAATGGTCTTTGCTGCCACAATTCCAACAACCCTCCTTTCTTTCCCCCGGACCACTCGTTCCTACTTGGCTGCCTGTATTCGACTTCGTCCCCGCCGTCGGTTTCGAGGACGCGACGTTTTTCGGCCTCTCGAAACTCGGTTGCCTGGTTTCGGAACTCTTCGACGATACCGAAACGCAGGACATTTCTTCGGAGAGGAGATTTGCCGAATCGTACGGCTTCTCCCCCCTCCTTGCTACCTTACCATGTTCCGGATGGTACGCGTAAGCTTCGAGTGGCGAATCTTCGACCGTTGGCGGGGGTCGATATGATTTCATCATCTTCCACCGATTTTCTAATTCGGTGGCGACGTCCATGAGGTCTTCGAGAGTCTCGACTTCATGACGGATCAGCGACTGCTGATACCTGGGACGAAGGTTCCGGTACGCGATTTCCACCAGGTCCCTTTCGCTCGGAGGGCGTTCCATCTGCGACACGCAGCCTTCCAGACAAGTGAGGAACTCGGCGACGGTTTCGTCCGCCCCCTGAGTCCTCTTTCGAATAAAATCGTCCAGTTTAAACTGGAGATCCCTCGTACCGAAACGAAATAGGAAGGCGCGTCGAAATTCGTTCCACGTCTCCCATTCGTCTCGGTGTATCCGACACCATTGAAGGGGTAAGCCCCTCAACATCGTCGGAATCGCGCATAGGAGGCTGTCGAGTCGCAGACCCTCCAAGGTCGCCCAATCTTCGATGCGACCGAGGAATTCCTCCGCATTACCATCGGCGCGGCCTCTATAAGAGAGACGCCACCGACTAACGATGGCGCTGAGGCCCGAATTGTCCCGCACGGCGCTGGGTCTTCTTCGGGTTCCATCGGCCGGTCGATAGGTTCGCTCTTCCCGGAAATCCGTTCGGTCGGACTCACGCGAGCGGTACGTCGGTATCGCGTCGTGTGGCGGGAATCGGTCCCGCTCCGGGGACGAGTGATGCAAAGGCACGTCTCGGTGTCGCCGCGTTCGAGGTTCGAGGGGTTCATATTCGACAGCGGAGGGAGGTGGACGGGGGTGTCGTGTTGTGTAGGGGTACCGGTCGTGTTGTTCGTCCTGGTCCCCTCGTCTTAGAGAAAACGTCATGTAGGCGTCCTCCCCCTCGTGTACCCGTCTTGTCGACGAACGGGGGAGGTTCCTGTCGAGGAACATCTCCCTCGCTTCTTCCCGCGTCACGTTTCGTCGTTCGTCGGGTCGCGTCCGGGTACTGTGACTCGTTCTGTCCGGTCCGGTTTGTCGTGGTTCGACGTCTACGGGTTCCACGAAGGTCACCGTAGGCGTCCGTGTCGGTGGCAATTGTGGGTCTTCGTCGACTGGGGGCGTTCGTGTCCGTCCGGGACTCCCTGCTGGGACTTCCCCCACCTCCGGTTCGTTATTATTAGGGGGAGGTTCGTTTCCCCTATTCGACCCTTGCCGGGTTGAGTCCCCCTCGAGTTGAGAGACCGTCCAGAATTCGGCTGAACGACCTTTCGAAAGGTTTAGGACCCTTCGCTCATAAGCGTCGAGGAGCGTCAACAATTCGAGTTGACGCTCTCGACTTTCCTCGAGGGACTCCGGGGTCGCCTCTCGCACCGTCCGTCGGTGGCGCAAGAACCGCGTCCTTAACGTGGCTAGATCCCCATCCGTCTCTAGCCCTAATCGTGCCAAA
This sequence comes from Gasteruption jaculator, assembly GCA_949825005.1. Classification (NCBI taxonomy): domain Eukaryota; kingdom Metazoa; phylum Arthropoda; class Insecta; order Hymenoptera; family Gasteruptiidae; genus Gasteruption; species Gasteruption jaculator. Next base: position 776,154 of record OX463769.1, on the reverse strand, counting down.
GCCTCCCGTAGGGCCTCCTCGTCGTAACCGAGCAGGAGCTCATCCTCGGATAGCTCCGGGTCTGTCACGTGACCTACACGAGCCATTTTCAAAAGAAGGAACCGTTGACTACTGTGCGGATCTCTCCTGCTTTTAGTAAAACGGAACGAATAATAAAAAAAAACGTTACCAGGAAAGGTCGCTTCTTACCCGGTCGATTCTTGAGAAGGAAAGATTCGTAAAGAAAAAGAAAAGAAACAAAAAGAGAACAACAAACAAAAATAAATGAATAAACACTTTACGTGGTTATTAGCGGTGCTCGAAACCGGGAAATATCCTCGAATTTCCTTTTGCTACTCGAGCCGAAAAAGACGACAAGAAAGAGAACCGTTTGTTCTTTTCTCCAAATAAAACAATATCCACCGAAAGAAAATTCGAATATTCGCTCAGAAGCCGCAAAAGGAAATTTCCTTCGAAAAGAAAGAAAAACAAAAAAAATTGTTTTCTGAATTAAATCGCGATTAGGCGAGAATATTAAATTCAAGCCTCGAAAAGAAAAAATGAAGAATAAATAATTTAAAAAAAAAAATACCTAACCGAAAGAAAAGAAATATAATGAAGAAATAGGAAAAAAAAAGAAATTAATTTCCGGCCTCGAGGATCGATCGCGATCCTCGACTCTACCCCTTACCGTCGAAACGGTATCGAAATTTTCTTTCTGAAGGGATTCGGCGCGTCTTTATTATTCACTTTTATCACCGCGTGGGAAAAAAAATGAAATGAAAAAAAGAAAGAGTCTACTGGATTCGTTATTCAAAATCCAAAAAAAAACAAGAAAAGATAAACGAGAAACATTCATCTGCAGAAAATTCTCGAAGTTATTACCACGAGATTTTCGAATCCAACCGTTAATTCTAGAACAGCCCCGATGGCTGTCGAGTTGCACGCTGCCTCAAAATGGCCGCCGAATCCACTTCACCAAGAAACACCGTATCCACCGTGTGTTCACGAACGATCCGAACACTATCACTCGTTACACAAAACGAAAAACGATTGCGGTTCACTGAATCTACAATATCGAATGAACCAACAAAAAAAAACACAAAAAAAACTCGAATTTTTCGAAATTCCCGTTTTGGGCCCCACGTTGGGCGCCAATTTGTGACGTGGATCTCGCTATCCTTCGACAGGGGATCGGAACCCCTGTCGCGTCACCGTTGATCACCTGAAAGTCCCACAAAAAAAGGGATTCAGGTCGCGGGCGCCAGGTGCAATGCACCGCGTCGACCAGCTCAGGTCGCGAGGTTGGTAGAGGGGAGGGTTCGGAAGAAAACGACGCGCGAAAAAAAATAATAAAAAAAAATAAATATATTCAATTACGAATAGAGAAAAGATAAAAAAAATGAGAATTGACGACTAGCTAAACTAATAATAATAACAATTAGAAAAATGATACGAGGAAGGGGGCGAAGCCTCTTCGGCCCCTTCAAAACGTCCGGAGTCGAGCACGTAGGAGAGAGCTCGCTCAGAGAAGGCCACCCCTGTCATACAGGTGGCTCAAACTCAGAGCTCGCTCGGTTCCTTACTTTTCAGAAAAAAAAAGCAATTGCGTGGAGGGACTCACTGTCTACCCTCGGAGTGTCGGAAACGTCCTGAATCGTGTCCTTTCCTCGGCTTCCTTCCTTTCTTTCCTTTCCTTTCTTTCGTCCGTTCCTTTCTTTCGTCCTTCCTTCCTTCCTTTCCTTTTTCTCTTTCTTTAATGCTTTCGGCACGAGGTGGAATAGTCGGCGTCCAACACAGTAGTGAAGACTCCGGCGTCGTCTCCGTCGTCTTCAGTCTGGAGGGGAGGCTTCGCGCCTCCCGATTGGTCGTGAGGGGTCACGTGTGCCCCTCGAGTCGATCGACCATCTTGATCGAATGGGATTCGTCGTCCCATTCGAATTCGAATCGAGGACTTTCCCCGTTATTTCTGGGGAATCGTCCCTCGACTTTTTCGTCTCCGACCGGGGTCTGGACGTCTCCAGGGATCGATCCCCGGTCGATGCTGCTCCTCGTTGCAGCGTCGTCGTCGTCTGGCGTCGTTTTCCTCGTTCGATGACGCTGCTCCGTTCCCGCTCGATTTCCGGCGCTCCCACGTGCTCAAAACGGTAGTTCTCCTCGTTCCCGTCGGATGTCGCGACCTTCATCGTCGTCGCAATGGCTTCGCCCCTTCGAATGATCGCTCTGATCGATCGCACGATCCCTAACCTGACCCTATCTCCTACCAGATGTCGCCATATACATAATTTATAATTTACATAATTTATATGCGCTCTTATACCGCGAGTCACTTAACCTATGAGTTTGTTGACTGCTGTGTTGGACGACAATTCGATCGATCCATGCCGATCGATCGATATGTAAATTTATTAATTTCGCGTCGCGACCGTGGAAAGAAAACGATTTTCCGGAGTGCGGGATCTTTGTGACAGAGAAACCGTGTTCTCTATCACAACATATACAGTGTCCAGAGATCTCCCCGAAAGGGCTGGGACAAAAATATTAATCATATTTTTAGATTGTTATAGAGCAGGGCGAAGGAAGCACATCCCCCAATCCCCATCTTCCTTACCTCACGCATTCCTACCGCCTACCTATTACCGTGACGCTCCGGAAGAAGAAGGACCGTATACCGCCGAATCCGACGAAACTGGACAAGAACGCCACTCCCCACCAATCAGCGGACGCAACCGCTACCGACGAGAAGTCATCGATCAAGATCCACCACCCAGGGCGGCAGCACTATCCACGCTCGGAATTGCCAAAGGGCCCTGGGTGGGGGAATAGAGGATCGCAACCGAGGAAGAGTCAGAGATCTCTGGACTTTCGTACGAACGACAACCCCGCGAATCTTAGAGAGTTTTGGGTGCCCATTTCTTCCGGTGTTGGGACGTGCTTTTGGAGCCTATTTTCGTTTTCCTGGCTGTGCCATCGGGACCCGAAGAGGACCCTTCCTTCGGCTGCCCAGTTGACGGCAGTATATTCCGGATCCATTCGTTGGGAGAGGAGTTCGCCCCGACCAGGTTGGTCCGCCACCTTCGTGTCCGAGCGTCACGGACGTCCCTCATGTTCCTCTACCTTTTTTTTGCCTTACGCCTGTGATTTTTCTAGCTCCCCCAACTGAGAGATAGCTTTCCCTTATCGCCTACAAGTTCCGTGCTTCCTTACCGCGATTCTTTTCTTTCTTTTCTTTTGTGAGTCCCAGGCCCTTTCGGCTGCGGGCCATTTTGGAGCCACATTCTTTTGTTTCTCCGCCTACCGAGGCGACGTTTTGTTTTTGCGAAAGCTTTTCTTATTGTTTCTTTTTCTTGCCGTGTCACCTTTTTAATTTAATAAATTAAATTAAAAACCGATTCCCGCGTGAGCCTCTGTTTTTGCCCTCTTTCTTCCCTCTTGTTTTTCCCCAGGGCACGGAGGCAGAACCCCCTTCTGGGACTCTTGTTCCCGGCACCTAGCCGTGCCCCCTCGTCTTGCTTTGCGGGCTGATCGGTTCCCCCATTGCCGAGGGCCACCCCCTCGGCTGGCGCCCATCTTCCGATTTCGCACCCCTGGACTCCCCCTAAGGGACCCCAGGAAGGGAAACCGATCAGGCCGAAAGAGAGGACGAGCGAGGAGTTTGGGGCGGAAAGTCCGTCACAGTATAGTTCAAATTTTGTGTGTAATTTAGTCTTTGTGTGTAATTCGTGTTTTGTGTGTAGTTTGGTTTTTGGGTGTAGTTGGGTTTTTGTGTGTAACTTGTGTTTTGTGTGTAATTTGTGTTTTGTTTGTAGTTTTGGTTTTTAAATCGATCGATTTCCTCTCGTTCTGTTTTGAACTTTTCTAGTTCTTTTCCTAATTTTATTAATTCTTCAAACGAGTGGAAATCCGTTCGCTTTATGTGGTTTGTGTATTCTGGTGTCAATCTTAAGTATGTCATGTCTAATTGTTGTGTTAATGTGTATGATGGGGTTTTTTGATTTATCAGTGTTCTATACCGTGTTATGAATTTCGTTATTATCTCATTTTCGTTTTGCGTTATGCCTTTAATTTTATATTTTAATTTTTTCTGAAAGGTTGGCGCATCATACTCAGTCCGAAAGGCTTCTTCGAACTGCTGCCAGTTCCTCCAATTTTTTTTATTAATTTTGTACCATTGCAAGGCCATATCCTTGAAGATGTAAGCCAGACATGGTAAAATATTTTCTAATGTTATGTTGTAAATTATTCCTAGTTCTATTATGGAATCTAGGAATTCTTGGGGATTTTCCTCCGGTTCCCCTTTGAATTTTACTTTTGACTCCTTGATTGCCGCTATTGTCGTGTTTTTTGTTTGTTGCATTATCGATTGTGTTAGTACTGATATTTCGTTTGGTTCTATTTGTGTTCTGTCGAGTAGTCTGTGCGTTTCAATTTGTTCTGTATTTTGTCTATATAATTGTGTCCTATTTTGATTTGTTATTTGTGGTTCGTCTCGTATGTTTTGTTCTTCCCCCTTTTTGTCTTTTATTTGTATGTTCTCTATTAATTCTTGCATGTTCTGCATTAGCATTTGAAATTGTAAATTTTGGGTTTCTGTTTGCGTATTTAGTCTTTCTTCCAATAATTGTAATTTTCTATTTAGTACTAGTACTTCTTGATTTCCCATTGTTTCATCTGTTTCGTCTTTTTTATTCTTGTCTTGATTCGTATTTGCAGTAACTTTTTTAGTTTTTGGAATTGCCCCTTGTGTACTGTACGTTACATTTTGTGTCTGTCTTTGTATCATTGGTGTGGATTGGTGTAGTGGGACTGTGAATCTTATACCTGTTTGTGGTTGATTTACTGGGTCTTCTTTGGTTTCATCTATTGTTGTTAATTTTGTTTTTTCTGTCATTGTCTCTTGTTCGTTGTCAGTGTCGTCGTTTGTGTTAATTGTCGTGTTATCAAACTGTATTTCCGGGATTTCTTCGTTATTACCTAACTTGCGTGTTTCTTTTTCTCCTACCTTTTTAGGCATCTTTTCTTACTTTCCTATTTCTCTTTGGCTTAGTAATTGTTTATGTAATAACAAGGCAAGGAGGGGCTCTTGTTATACCTACTCCTTTTCTGAAAATGTAATTGTGTTTACTAATTTTATTATTTTGTTAGTTGTGAGAATTTTAATATGCTATAATATTACTAATCCTCTTAAAAAATTATATATCTCTACAAAAAGCAGATCTGAGGCAAAAAAAAACCCAAAAAATTTCAAATTTACACGAAACGTCCAAAAATAAAAATTTTGAAAATCTTCAACCAAACAAAGTAGTTAAATCCGATAATAATAGACAAGTTCAAAATTTCCATTATATCCATATGAATTTTGAAAAACTTCGGCCAGATAAAATTGTTAAATCCGATAACATTAGACAAGTTCGTTTTTTCCATTATGTCTCTACGAATTACTTTGGACCAAAAGTTCACAAAAGTACCTAGTACTCTCCACTTCATATGATTTGTCAATTTCTTCCATGTACATGTGGTAATTAAAACAAAACGGAAAGAATTTTTTCTGTTTACGTGATTAGAACCGGTACTGAACTTGTCGGGCCCCGAATGCGGTAAAATGAAATTAAATTTTAAGATATTTATTGCTTGTTCTTTGGGTTCGGGCCCGACAAGTTCAGTACCGGTTCTAATCACGTAAACAGAAAAAATTCTTTCCGTTTTGTTTTAATTACCACATGTACATGGAAGAAATTGACAAATCATATGAAGTGGAGAGTACTAGGTACTTTTGTGAACTTTTGGTCCAAAGTAATTCGTAGAGACATAATGGAAAAAACGAACTTGTCTAATGTTATCGGATTTAACAATTTTATCTGGCCGAAGTTTTTCAAAATTCATATGGATATAATGGAAATTTTGAACTTGTCTATTATTATCGGATTTAACTACTTTGTTTGGTTGAAGATTTTCAAAATTTTTATTTTTGGACGTTTCGTGTAAATTTGAAATTTTTTGGGTTTTTTTTTGCCTCAGATCTGCTTTTTGTAGAGATACTACTTTTTATACATGAACTTGTCTCGATTTTTTGCACCAGAGGTGTTTTTTGAGGGGGATTTGTCTCCTTTTTGCAAATTATTATTATCGGCTTTATATTTCGAGATAATAAAAAAAATGAAACAATACATAACGTGCGTCGGTAAAGTAAATTTTTCGTCTTTTGGATATTCTGGAAAACAAAACAGATCATATTTGAATGCCTAGGGCCTAGAGAACTTTGAAGTTAACCAATTTTCAAATGTTTTCGAAATGGCTCTTTGATTTTATGTACTCCTGATACTTTTTCTAAAATTTTTGTCAAAATTGAATGAAATATAAATGAAATAAAATTATATAAAATTGGTTTGACACTTTTGGAAGGGCGACTGTAGTCGCCTATCGTACGGCAGTGGCAATTTATCTAGAGTGACTTCAGTCGTCCGTAGTACGTGGGAGGCATTTTATGCAGAGCGACTTCAGTCGCCCGTAGTACGTCGGTGGCATCATTTTATGCAAAACGACTTTAGTCGTCCGGAGCAACGAAAGGTGGCATCATTTTGTGTAGAGCGACTTTAGTCGTCCGCAGCAACGAAAGGTGGCATCATTTTGTGTAAAGCGACTTTAGTCGTCCGCAGCAACGAACGGTGGCATTATTTTATGCAGAGCGACTTTAGTCGTCCGCAGCAACGAAAGATGGCATCATTTTATGCAGAGCGGCTTTAGTCGTCCGCAGCAATGAAAGGAGGCATCGTTTCACGCGGAGCGAATTTAGTCGTCCGCAGCAACGAAAGGAGGCATCATTTCACGTGGAGCGACTTTAGTCGTCCGCAGCAACGAAAGGGTTAAATGTTTTCGTCTATTTTACCGCTTTTAAAGCGATCCCGCCACTTTAACCGATTTTCAAATTTTTCAAAATGGCTCTTTGGTTTCATGTACTCCTGATACTTTTTCTCAAATTTTCGTCTATTTTGCCGCTTTTATTAAAGTGATCCCGCCACTTTAACCGATTTTCAAATGTTTTCAAAATGGCTCTTTGGTTTCATGTACTCCTGATACTTTTTCTCAAATTTTCGTCTATTTTACCGGTTTTATTAAAGTGATCCCGCCACTTTAACCGATTTTCAAATGTTTTCAAAATGACTCTTTGGTTTCATGTACTCCTGATACTTTTTCTCATATTTTCGTCTATTTTACCGGTTTTATTAAAGTGATCCCGCCACTTTAACCGATTTTCAAATGTTTTCAAAATGACTCTTTGGTTTCATGTACTCCTGATACTTTTTCTCATATTTTCGTCTATTTTACCGCTTTTATTAAAGTGATCCCGCCAGTTTAACCGATTTTCAAATGTTTTCAAAATGGCTCTTTGGTTTCATGTACTCCTGATACTTCTTCTCAGATTTACGTCAAATTTACCGATTTTGAGCTGTCACTGATGCGACAGAATGCCTTTGAGTGTATGGAGTTTGAAGCTGTGTATATACACACCATGATTTGGCTCTTTTTCATGTGCCCGCACCTAGTTGCTTCGAGAAAAGATACACGTTAGCGCTCGCGCCCAATTCATACATGAACTTGTCTCGAGACACTACCGTGTCTCTTGATTATGATTGTGTTGTGTTCAGAATTTAAATATGTTCTAATTTTATAATTCTTAAAAAATTATATTTCGACTGTGTTGTGTAAAAAAAATCAATTATGTAATAGTATTTGATATTTTAACGTTTTAACGTCAAATCCGACAATCGTGTTGTGTACTAAAATTAAAATTTATAATATCTCCAAAGTTGTAATGTACATTTGAACACTGTACAGTGTCAATAAATTCGATTCTATAATGTTAATTATATTTGTGAAAGTTGTATTGTGTAAATTAGTTCAAATGTGTAATGATAATAATGTTCTTAACTTTTAATGTGAAACTTGTGATAACTGTATTGTGTGATATTTTAAAGTTTCAATCTGAAATTGTGAAAAATTGTCTTCTTCCAAAATTTCAATTGTTTGATGTTAATAATGTTTCTAAAGTTTTGGTGTGAAATTTGTGAAAACTGTGTCGTGTAAAAATTCAAATGTGTAATATTTTAAAGTTTCAATCTGAAATTTGTGAAAAATTGTCTTGTTACAAAAATTCAATTATTTGATGTTAATAATCTTTCTTAAGTTTTGGTGTAAAATTTATGAAAACTGTGTCGTGTAACAATTCAAATGTGTAATATTTTTAAAGTTTCAATCTGAAATTTGTGAAAAATTGTCTTGTTACAAAAATTCAATTGTTTAATGTTAATAATGTTTCTAAAGTTTTGGTGAAATTTATGAAAACTGTATCCTGTAAAAATTCAAATATGTGCTATTTTAAAGTTTCAATCTGAAATTTGTGAAAAATTGTCTTGTTACAAAAATTCAATTGTTTGATGTTAATAATGTTTCTAAAGTTTTGGTGTGAAATTTTTTTTTTTGTATGTGTGCTAAATTGTAATGTGTGTTACTTTTGAATTTTGTATGTTAATAATTTTTGTAAGAATGTGTGTGTTTCAAATTGTGTAAGTGTTTGTATATATGTTTTCAATTTGCGAATCGTTGGTTTTGATTTTCTTTAAGTAATATTTCAAATATCCTTCTCTTGAATATAATTTCTTTTGAAATAATACTTGGTGAAATCTATACCCATAAGCAAGGCTGCTTAACTCAGCTAGCCCTGTTTATGTCTTGGCTGATAAGCGTTGGAATTTCTTTGTTCCTTCGCTATCCGCCTTAGTTCTCGGACCGTGTGTTTATCTTTTTTCTACACACGGTTCGAAACTATCTTTTCTTAACCGAATATTTTACTCAATTTCGGTTAAGATTTAATTTATTTTATTTTTAATTTCCTTCTTTTTATTTATTTCTCCCTTATTAATGTTATTTTCTACTGACAGTCCAACAGATTTTTATTTTTATTTTTATTTTTTCAATTAATAATTTGAAACTATGTATATGTATTTGTTTTAAAGCGAAGCCGTTGAAAGAAAGAAAAAGAGTGCAAGCAAAGCTATTCCCAAAAAGTATCCGTCACCCTTCGGAAGTGTCGTTTATGCAAATTCTCCAAAAAGTTTATTTAATTTATACCATTTTATTTATTTATTTCACTCTTTTTTTTCCGACACTTCCGAACTTTGTTCGGGCGCCAATTATAACGTGGTGCGTGCTTTTGCACCTAGTGGTTAAGTGAGAAACGCAAGAAAAAGGAATTTAGGGGAAATAATGCAAACTTTCACCAATACCTTATCTAACTTAAGTTTATTCTCCTGTGAGGTTGTTGGTATGAATGGATGTGTGTGTGTGTGAGTGTGTGTGTGTCCGTCCCGCGTGTCGTCCTGGTGCAATTGTCCTTCCTTCGCTCCTCTTCTTCTCGCGTGTAGTTCCGGCTGTCCTCTCTCGTTCTTCCGTGTCCTTCGTCCTTGTCTCAGTCTCGGGTGTAGTTCCGGATGTCCTCGTTCGTTCTTCCGTGTCCTTATTCCTCGTCTCAATCTCGTGGGTAGTTTCGGATGTCCTCGCTCGGTCTTCCGTCCTTCTTTTCCTCTCGGGTGGAAGGTAAATCGGATCCGGGGTAGTCTCTGGGTTCCGGATCACTCTTGGCACCTCGCCGTATTCACTCCCCTCGCTTCTCTCTTAACGTCTTCCTTTTCACCGTACAGGAAATGGTGTGTCGTAATCGGTGACCCAATTAGTAATGCCGTGCTCTTCTCTTCAGGCTCTCCAGCGGGGTCCCTACCGGACTTTCCCCCTTCCGAGCCGCGTGTCTCGGGAGTGTTGCTCGAGCGTGTGTGTGTGTGAGTATGTACTCTCTGTGAAGTGTCACAGAGAGTACGTGTAACGTGGTGAGCACCACGTTACAGTGCATGGTGGTCATTTTGTTCCATCTCGTCCAGTTGGTATGGCTTCCTCTCAAGACTCTTAAGGAGGTTGGTGCCAAAAACGAAACTAATAAGAAAAGGAAAAAAACTATTGAATTCGATCAATAAAGTCATCAAAAATCCATTTTTATAATCTTAGTGTAGTTTACAACGTAGTTTTTAAGAAAATGAATGTCAAAGTTGCCTCCTTATACACGGGCTCTTATGAGATGTACGAAAAAGTACGCAGATATTGTAATGTATCTCTTTATATAATAATAAGACATGAACAAAAAATCATGCAATGGAAAGGTTAAACATTCAGGAATAAATTGAAAAAAGAAAAACGAGGACTTACAATCTAGTTTCGACAATAAGTAAATGTAAAGGGAGCACGGTATCCGGTGAGGTTATACTCGCACGAAATGTGACAGCGCTGCAACGGCTCAGCTGAGCAATATATATAGATATGTATACGTAAGTACACATGTGTATAGGTATACAGGGTGTGCGACATTCGATGTCGAAGCCGAAAGGTGGTGGTAGAGGGTGAAAATTGGAGACAAAAAGTCAAATACCATTTTTCGAAATTCGGAATAATTACCGAGTTATTAACTAATACTTCTGGCCAATCAGAATGCCCCTTTAGATTCTGGTGTGCATGACAGAAGTTTAGACTCGAACCTACTCGTAGTCGGTAACAAAGCAGTAGTAGTAATAATAACAAAAGAAGTAAAACGGTGACACCAACACATTCAAGATCTTGCTTCCGTTGTTACCTCTAACACACTACTACGATTATGATATGATATCGTCGGAAACAAAATATGTACAGGGTGTAATAGTAGTAGTAATAACGTAAGAAATTAAATGAAGAAAATCAAACTTTCAAATTCTTAATTGTGTTATTAATTCTACTATTTCCACCACCAATACTGCTACCATTATTGCCATTATTATTAGTATTATTGATCAAGCTTTCTCGCAATGCGAAGAATAAGGCACCATCACATCCGCGATGATATATCGTGATTTTGATCTCAAAGTTAACTATTGAAATAAAATTGGCATTACATTATTCTCCCTTTTCTCCGTAATACGCTTCATTTTGAATTTTATAAATATCATTTTTAGTTTGGTTTTAATGAGCTTTTTTCCCCAAACCTTACAAGGAAGGGTTCCTAGCCCGACCTTACCGATTTCAATCATTTTCTAATGTGTTGTAGTACTCGAAAAAATTAGAGACACGTATTATTTTTATGTGTCGACTGTCACTCTAAAGGGGTGAAAACTACCCCTAAAGTTTTATCCGAAAATCATTGTTTTATTATATCTCGGCTTCTAATTAATATTTCTTAAGGACACAAAGTGGAAAATATTTGTCATAAGAGGTCGAAGTTTATGACCCAAAGGGTTGCGACCCTCATTTTAAATTTGAAGAAAACTAGATTTCTTGTTTTTTTCTTCATAAAAACCAGGATATGAACTCAAAGAAATAAAAATAGGCATTTCCGTTTAATCTATCGAATATTTCAGTTGTCGTGTTTCAGGATTTTTTAAGCAACCACCCCCAAATATCGTATACTACCCCTTAAAGTGATACACCGCATGTAAATGATAAAAAAATTTGTTGTTCTCGGTCAAAAGAATAGGATCGGCATGGTCGGCCGGTCGAATCGACCCCTACTCCGCGGGGGTGGCCAAAAAACGATTTTTCGGGGTTTATTTTTTCTAAACTACCTGGTGGATAAAAAATTCAGAAAGAATTCAGAAGTATAACTGGTAATAAGAGTTTTTAGGGAAATTTTGTCCACCACCCACACCATCACCCGCCCTAATAAAAGAAATAAAACTCACAACAAAGAAAGTGCCCGAAAAACAACCCCGAAAGTGTCCAGGCAGCTAAACTTTTTTTCACGAAATATTGTAGCCCGTGATGAACTCTACACCCCAGTATTTTCTTCCGATTTTTCCGAGCGTGGCTTCACTTCCAAAAATCGATTTTTCGCCATATTTCATGGGTTTTCCGACTTTTACGCTGCGGGCAAAAATTTTCAAGGTCAAATGCACTCCAGAATCAGAATCTATCGAAAATTTTACATAAGTATGAACATCTGAACAATCGCGATTTGCCCATTTTTCCGTGTTTTTACAGCTTAAAAACCGTTTTGTCCAAAAAAAGTCTCATTTCGGCGGTGATTCTAGATTACCTCGGTCTAAAATGCAATTTTTATTGTAAATTTTATTGTATTTATAGTTTTATTATACCTTTAGTTTCAATTTCCATCGCTATTTTCGTCGAGGACGGCATTATAATTATTTATGCGAAACATTTTTGTTAAAAATTCTGCTGGTCTGAAGAGCTTAGACAAATAGCTGCCGTGGGATAAGTGGATTGAATTTGATCAATAGTTGATGATTGTTGTGAGCTTATTCTTTCAAGCTGTGCTTGTGTTACGTACCGACTCTATATGATTGGGTGCGTATATGCTCAACCTCTACTACCTCTACAACCTCTACTCTGATATCGCGTAAGCGATACTCTTCCGTATGAGATATCTCCGAGTATAGTAGGACTGACCATGCACGTATTACTTGAGCGGCTAAGGAATACGGGTGGCGGGATACTTGCACCTTAAAGTACTAAAGTACACCTTGCTGAAAGTGATTAGAACATAGAAAGAATGATTCGGAAAATAAGGGGTTTAATTTAGATTAAATATCTTATTAGTATTTATTATTCTTGAAAACTTACAACTGTGAATAATACAAATAGATCGTAATTTCGATGATTTGACTCTAATGGCTTATATTCTGTTTCCTACGTGAACAAAGAATATAAGTCCCTTTTACTTGCTTTATGATCGACTTTTGGAATTTAATAGAAAAGAATGAACTTGGGTGAGAGAGTAGGTCTTCCTCAGGAGCTTGGGTTTACTAAGCGGTCAGCGGCCTAATAGGTTCTTTCTTGTACGGATCCAACAGGAAGACTGACAATAGATAATACTCAGCACGCGTGCAGCACGGGTGCGCTACGTCTATAAGCTATCGGCAGAGGATAGTCGTACAAAGACAAACGGTTAGCGGACGAGCCCCTTACACCGAGCTTGCCTGAGACCAGACTCTCTGAAAAATAGTGATTTGCTTGATATTTATACAGTCAAATTGAGTGGGGGTCGAAAAGTTAATAATTGATTCTGAGGGGCACATGTACATGGAGTGTACATGTGTGTTCCTATATTCTTTGTAGATAAGCAGCTGACTATGCTGGAGGTGAATGACAGAGGTGTATGACACATGTGCTGCGTTTGCAAAAGATGTGTTCTTGACTGTTTCATGCTTGCTTCGAGATTGCTTATATCTTAATGATAGATCTTATGATAAATTATAACGAAAGGAAGTATTTTAATAATGAGCCATTTTGGTTCGTAACACTTGTTTTCATAATTTTTCAGACTCGGGTGGCCTGAGTGCCGAAACGCATTTTTTACATTGGACATCACCTTCCTGTACATGTATCACAAACAAGAACAGCTTGAAAGAATAAACTCTCAACAATCATCAATTATTGGTCAAATCCAAGCTACTTATCCTACGGCCGATATTTATCTAAACTCTTCAGACCAGCAGAATTTTCAAGAAAACTGTTTGATATAAATAATTGTAATGCCGTCATCGACGAAGATAACCATGAAGATTAAATGCATTAATAAAAACTGCATTTCAGATCGAGGTAATCTTGAAACACCGCCGAAATAAGACTTTTTTTTTGACAAAAGCGGTTTTTGAGCTGGAAAAACTTGAAAAAATGCTAAGAATCATGATTGGTTAGATGTTGATATTTATGTAAAATTTTCCATAGAATCCGATTCCGGGGTCTAATGACTTTGAAAGTGCTTTCTATTAATGTAACAGTCGGAAAATCGTTGAAAAATGTCGAAAAATGGCATTTTTGGGTTAAAAACAATTCTTAGCTGGAAAAACGCGGAAAAATGGGCAAATCGTGATTGTTCTAATGTCCATACTTATGTAAAATTTTCGGTAGAACCCAATTCTGGGGTGCATTTGACCTTGAAAACTTTTCTCGACTGCATAAAAGTCGGAAAAACCATGAAATGTGGCGAAAAAAAGCGAAAAATTGAATTTTGAAGGTGAAGACACGCTCGGAAAAATCGGAAAAAAATACTGGGGCGTAGAATTCATCACGGACTACAATATTCCTTAAATAAAAGTTCAGCTGCCTGGGCACTTTCGGGATTGTTTTTCGATTTTTAGTTTTATTTATTTTTTTTAAGGCGGGTGATGGTGTGGGTGGTTGAAAAAATTTCCCTAAAAACCCTTATTACTAGCTATACTTCTGAATTCTTTCTGAATTTTTTATCTATCAGGTGGTTTAAAAAAAATTAACCCGGAAAAAATCGTTTTTTGGCCACCTCCGCGGGGGTGGGGGTCGATCCGACCGGCCGACCGTGCCGATCTTATTCTTTTGGCCCGAAGAATTTTGCCTATCTTAATGGAGAGTACCCTTTACATTTAAGAAATAACATCATAAAATTACAATCTCTAGTTTATAATCAGCTTTCTTCTCCGAGATATAAGAATATGTTTAAATATTCCTGGTACAAAAGTGGTAACATTAATGAAATCCAGATAAATTTGAAAATCCTGTTGAGTTTTATTTTGGAGGTTCTTGCAATGTACAGTGCGAAATAGAAGGATGTAACAATATTGCTATTATACGATGTGGTTGGTATAAGAAGTCTTTATGTTTTAAGCACTTTTTTGAAGATAATCATTATTGTTAACACTTTGAAAAATAAGATACTGTAACTTAATTATAAAAAAAGGGATAAATCTTCTTTTAAAGAATTATTATTTTTAATCAGTTCCATTAAAAAATTACATTAAAAAATATTAATAAATATCGAGTTATATTGAATAATTCACTTCTGAGGTTGACTTTTAGCACCTCTTTTATGTTACTATATTGCAAAAAATTTATAACATCATTTCTTATATCAATTACATTCTGTTTCCACGTGTAATAAATCTCAAAAAAGAATTTTCTCATCATTTACATGCGGTGTATTACTTTAACGGGTAGTTTACGGTATTTGGGGGTGGTTGCTTAAAAAATCCTGAAACACGGGAACTGAAATATTCGATAGAGTAAACGGAAATGCTTTTCTTTATTTGTTTGAGTTCATACCCTGGTTTTTATGAAGAAAAGAAACAAAAAATCTAGTTTTCTTCAAATACAAAATGAGGGTCGCAACCCTTTGGGTCTTAAACACACCTAATATCTTCGATTTATTATGACAAATATTTTCCACTTTGTTTTATTAAAAATATTAATTAGAAGCCGAGATATGATAGAAAACGATTTTCAGATAAAAATTTTGGGGGTGGTTTTCACCCTTTTAAAGTGGATGACCGCACATAAAAAACAATACGTGTCCCTCATTTTTTCGAGTACTACAGCATATAAAAAAATTATTGAAATCGGTGAGGTCGGGTTCGAGACCCTTCCTTGAAAGTCAAACTTTGAATAAATTTTCAAAAGTAACTCATAAATTCTATCGTTACTGTGTGTGCCCTTAAATCTTTCACATGCGATGAATTTTGTTGCATTAAGAAATATTAATTAGAAGCCGGGATAAATAAAAAAATGATTTTCGGATAAAACTTTAGGGGTGGTTTTCACTCCTTTAAAGTGGGTGCCGGCACATAAAACAATATGTGTCTTTTATTTTTTTCGAGTATATCAAAATTTATTGAAATCGGTGAAGTCGGGTTGGAAACCCTTCATTTTTAGTAAAATCGTCAAATTCGTCCGGTTATTCTCGCATAGGCACGCGTTTGGAGCTCGACACTAAAGGTTTAATAATAACAACAACAACAATAATACTAATAATAATGATAATAATGGTAGCAGTATTAGTCGTGGAAATAGTAGAATTAATAACATAATTAAGAATTTGAAAGTTTGATTTTCGTCCTTTAATTTCTTACGTTATTACTACCCCTATTACACCCTGTACATATTTTTTTTCCGACGAATCATATCATAATCGTAATAGTGTGATAGTGGTAACACAGAAGCAAGATCAACAATGTGTTGATGTCACCATTTTACTTCTTTTGTTTTTCTTACTACTACTGCTTTGTTACCGTCGACAAGTAGGTTCGAGTCGAAACTTTTGTTATGTACACCAGAATCTAAAGGGGCATTCTGATTGGCCAGAAGTTTTAATTAATAACTCGGTAATTATTCCGAATTTCGAAAAATGGTATTTGACTTTTCGTCTCCAATTTTCACCCTCTACCACCACCTTTCAGCTTCGACATCGAATGTCGCACACCCTGTATATGTAGTCATATGGACATCAGATACGAGAGCTGGCGTTGACATTTATTAAATTTTTACGTGTTTTTGTTTGTTTTCTCAAAATTAATTTATTGTTAATTTATTTATTGATTATTTTATTTTATTTTGTGTATTGTAATACAAGAAAATGTGTTTCAATAGCGTTAATTTTTATTGTATTTTAAAGCATGCTGTATTTACAATTATAAATAAATAATTATAAATATTTTTCTTAATATATTTACGATATTCATAAAACAAAATCTTTGACATTCATGAGAGTATCTCATAAATATTTTTTAAATAATCTAGTATTGCATCTAACATTACTTTGGTTCTAATGACAGTCGCTTTGCCATCTACTTTTTTTTCTAATAAATTTATCACATTTAGTTCTCCTTTCACATATTCATCAATTACTAATTCATAGGAAATATTAGCATGTGCCATTCGCTTTAAGATCATTTTAGAAACTACATCCTTAAACGGATCCAAACTTTTTTGACGCATTTCACAAATTTTTTCTTTTTCCATAGACTGTACAAAATCAATAACACTTATGAAACTACTCATTATTTGTTCATAAGTAAGAAGGGTGCAAGCTAATTTTTCTAACAATAGTACATCAAACATAGCATCGTGAGCTTCTGTAGTACTAACATGTAATACATCTTCAGCTAGTGTAGTCAACTTGTAACCTTTTACTTTTTGGTCAGGAAAAACTTGTCTGAATAGACTTAAAGTGTCGCTGAAACCTACCACTACTTAATAAAAATTTTCAAATAAATTACATTCTTTTAATTTTAACAACAGTCTTGTTGCGTCAAAACGACAATTATGTGCTACTAGTATACAAGGTTTATTAACATCAGTAAGAAATTGTAAGAGTTCATCTAAAATAATTCTTATAGGTGATGAATTTAAACGTACACCTCTAAGATATAAATCTGCGCCTTCATTCGTTAATCCATGTACAATGGATGCTCGTGAATTGATAAGCTTAGACGGTTTAATGTATTTATTAAATTCAGAGTTCTTATATTTACAACCAATTTGAAGAATATCGTCGGTGAGTTTGAAACCTCCAGTCTCAATATAAAAAAAAAACAATAGCATTTGGCTGTAGCTCTTCGAAATAAAACTTTTCTATCTCAACACCACTTTCAATCACTGAACTTCGAGGTTCAGCAAGTAATGCGATATTACTTTCGTAAGTTGTTCCTTCTACGATTTCGCGTTGATTTTTTAATTGAGAGCGATTTTTTTTTTGTTGAATGCGGTGTAATTTAAAAGTCGGTGTCTTAGCCATTTCTGCTCTTATACTAGAAGATTTATCAACTTTCTCGATATGCTTCGATAAATGTGATCCAGGATTTACATTTAATTTCAAAAGTGCATTTTTTACGTACTTTTCTCCGAGGTTTTTTTGCGCTACAGCAGAAGCAACTCTAAAATCATATGATTCAGAGCTGGAAGAAGATACTGATTTTGGTGCCTTTCTTGCAATAATGCTATTTAAACTTTCATTTCCTTGCGTAGAAGACCCAGCTACGAAAGATTCAGCATTATCACCTACTTTATTAAAAATGCGTTGTAATTCTTCAAACAAAATACTATTTTTCATTCCACCAGGTATATTCTTAAATTCATGATTTTCTTTGTCCTTTGTGAAACTGCACCAATTACCACAGTTGTCATGAATGTTAAAAGAGTGATATGGCACATTTTTGATAGCAGCTTGCATTCCGATTACATTTCCTTTGTTTTGTGCCATGGCATACGTAAAACATTTATGTAAATATTTTATGGATTCTGTAGTCAATTCTTTATCTGGGTCCTTGTTTTTGTCAATTTTGTACAATAAAGATTTCACACCTTTGGAGGTGTGATTTTTATCTGACTGTTTTAGAATTATGTGGTTACAAGCTTTTTTTATAGAACATATGCTAGAGCTATCGTTGTCTCCTACAAATACTCCTACTTCTACATTTTGACTTTTTAAAATTGAACTTTTTGTAACTAATTGTACTGCTACATCTGGCTCCATCGCTTTAGCAGTTCCATAGTAATTAAGTCTGCAATCGTGATCACTTTTTAAATGACCTTTCTCACATAAACGACATTTTCTATTCCTCGTGGCAAAATCAAGTACTTTTCCTTACTCACTGCCAATTAAATGACCAACACCGCTTAGACTGTCATATGTGAAACCTGATCCACGCGTTGGCCAACCCATATCATAGCAACCAAAAACTCGAACTTTTTGGTGAGAGGAAACGTCTGTAATTGGAAGTAATGCATTTATTGAAGGTGATTTGGATATCGCAGCTGACGTATTTATTGGAGAAGTGTTTCTTTTTCTGTGAGTGATTCAATTGTAGAGTTGAAATTGGAATTGGACCTGTCTGGAGTGAGGAAGTTACGTGGAGTACAATCTGGCCTGGTAAAGAATAATAAAAAGTACATAAATATTAACAGTGACAGTTTCTTTATTTATAAATGACACAATAAATATAAAAAATTTCACGATAAAAATCAAATTAGTTTCAAATAAAAGTGAAATTTCATTAAAAAAGCACAGTAAATAAAAAATCTATTAAATCATCTTTTTTAATTCAATTGATTCAAACTTAATTAGTTTTTTTGTATAGTATAGACCTTTGTAATAAAAAAATCACGATAAAAATAAATTGAATTTCGTGTTGAGATAAGAAAAGAGTAAAAGTACATCTAACACAAAACAATGTCTGTTAAGATAGCACAGCCACTTGGGCCCACCATGAATTCATATGTCAGATGATTTAGTGCTTTTTTAGTGCTAATTTGTTCCCCAATTCAAAAATTTGTTGCCGCAGCCGTTTTCGAAAAAATTATGGCCACGTCAGCTTAATATTAAGGTAGCAACGCCAACTCGTATACATGCTTTTAACAGTATAAATGTGAAAAATAAACTACATGATATTTTAGTGCTAATTAAGTGCTTTATAGCACAAAAGCAAACAATACCAATTTTCCTAGTTTGGTCACTTTTTTCCACCAAAGTTGTGTAATCACGCAGTTCAATGAGAGTGAGGCCTCCAATTTTTCGTATAAAGGGGGTGTTCATTGCATGAACAGATCGCACTAAATTAGCAACAAATACTGCGATCATAAATCGCCCGATTTTAGCAAGTTTTGTCATGGCGATGCAACTGTGACACACTGAATGTCGAAATTTTGCGAATTTAATAAGAGATAAAAATTAGTTTAACGCGTAAATAGAAAGCACTAAATTAGCACTAAAAAGATCACTTAAATATTTGTAATTCCAGCAACCTTTGTGACGGCGTTACAGCTGTAAGATCTTGGGGGTCACGATTCCGTGAATACAATGAGGGATAAAAATTAGTGCTTCGCACAATCGGGAAGCACTAAATTAGCAACAAATACTGCGATCATAAATCGCCCGATTTTAGCAAGTTTTGTCATGGTGATGCAACTGTGACACACTGAATGTCGAAATTTTGCGAATTTAATAAGAGATAAAAATTAGTTTAACGCGCAAATAGAAAGCACTAAATTAGCACTAAAAAGATCACTTAAATATTTGTAATTCCAGCAACCTTTGTGACGGCGTTACAGCTGTAAGATCTTGGGGGTCACGATTCCGTGAATACAATGAGGGATAAAAATTAGTGCTTCGCACAATCGGGAAGCACTAAATTAGCAACAAATACTGCGATCATAAATCGCCCGATTTTAGCAAGTTTTGTCATGGCGATGCAACTGTGACACACTGAATGTCGAAATTTTGCAAATTTAATAAGAGATAAAAATTAGTTTAACGCGTAAATAGAAAGCACTAAATTAGCACTAAAAAGATCACTTAAATATTTGTAATTCCAGCAACCTTTGTGACGGCGTTACAGCTGTAAGATCTTGGGGGTCACGATTCCGTGAATACAATGAGGGATAAAAATTAGTGCTTCGCACAATCGGGAAGCACTAAATTAGCAACAAATATTGCGGTCGTATATCTTCGATTTCAGCAACCTTTATGATGGCACTATTGCGCATACATTAAAAGTGTTGGATAAGTTTCTAAATTTATTTTACATTTTTTCTCCTTCTTGCACGTATCGTCGTATTCTATCCATTGGCCACCTCTGAGGCAAATAGCCGTATAATGCCCTAAGCAATCGGTATTGGATGATCTCGTGGTGAATCCCATTTTTAAATTTATCACTCCTACCAACTAATATTCAGTTTTTGTATGTAGAGGGCTGATAAATCTTTTGGGAATGTCGTCTAATTTAATTGTTTGTTCTGGGTCAGATATAAATATGTCAAATGCGACAATATTTCCTGTAAAACGAAAATTCATGTTACGTCCAAGGACTACACCAATACAAATGCAAATATACATTCCTGCAATATTCTACCCCTAAAAAACACCTCTGGTGCAAAAAGTCGAGACAAGTTCATGTATGAAAAGGGATCTCTCTACAAAAGTTATGAAATCCAACAACATTAGACAAGCTCGTTTTTTAAATTATGTCAATACGAAGTAATTACAAAATGGAAAGAATTTTTTCTGTTTACGTGATTAGAACCGGTATTGAACTTGTTGGGCCCCGAATAATTCAGATGTTTGAGTATGATGTATAATTATTCATATCATTATTATGTAATCTGAGCTTTACTAATTCATAATGCGGTAAAAATAAATTAAATTGTAAGATATTTATTGCTTATCGTTTGGGTTCGGGGCCCGACAAGTTCAATACCGGTTCTAATCACGTAAACAGAAAAAATTCTTTCCATTTTGTAATTACTTCGTATTGACATAATTTAAAAAACGAGCTTGTCTAATGTTGTTGGATTTCATAACTTTTGTAGAGAGATCCCTTTTCATACATGAACTTGTCTCGACTTTTTGCACCAGAGGTGTTTTTTAGGGGGATTTGTCTCCTTTTTGCAAATATTATTATTATTAACGGCTTTATATCTCGAGATAACATAAAACAATGCATAACGTGCGTCGGTAAAGTAAATTTTTCGTCTTTTGGATTCGTGAAAACAAAACACAACGCCACTGCGTGTCATTGAGACCTAGCAAACCCCTCATTTACCGCTACTGTCTGTCGCAAATTTTTTCCATATTACCTAGGGCCTAGCAAACCCCCCATTTATCCGCTACTTATGTTGCATTTCTCGTGTGAGCGTATAGAGGCATCCAGCCGTGTATGTATACAAAGAAACTCACACAACTTAGTGGACATTTTTGGTTTGAATGTGTGGAGGTTGAAGCTGTGTATATACACAACGTGTGGCGGCTGTTTTTCATGTGCCCGCACCTAGTTCGGTCGAGAAAAGATACACGGTAGCGCTCTCGCCCAATTCATACATGAACTTGTCTCGAGACACTACCGTGTCTCTTGATACAGAGGAAAGAAATTTTTTGTAGGCTAAAATGCCACATAAAAAAACTTCGTATATTGATATAAATATATTGTTTGCTATTGTCTAATCAAATCATCTTACAGTTCAAGGAATTATTTGAATTTGAAGTGAAAGTACTACAACTTTGTATTAAGATTTGGCCATATCTGCAAACTATGACGCAAAATAGTACACAGAAAAAAAATATTGTTGATCCAAGAACATAACTGTAACGGGCTGCCACAAACATATAAAGTTGTTCTAACTAATTTTGTTACCGAACCAATGACAAAATTACTTAAACAAATCCATCGAATACTTGACTCATTGTTATTGTTATTGAATTAATTTTATATTTTTCGATTAGGCTAATGTAGTTGGAATCCAGCGCATTTTTTTTCAGTGTAATAGTTTATTTGGAAATGCATACGATAAGCTTTCTTTCTTTATGTGAGACACCGTAGAATGTTTATGTTTGATACTTCTTGGGAACGATAAAAAACATTTCTCGATACAAACGTTCTCGCTTTGTCCTTTGTTACTTTTAACATAACATATTAGGAAGTAGACTTCAAATTCAGTTTCGTTTGATCTTTGGAGGTGCAACGATCTGCCTACAAATTATGAACAAAATGCTATCACGCGGACGTACTTCGAAAGTCGATAGAATAAAACTGTTAGATGTATTGTTAAAGTATAAAGACAATATAATAACATCTAATAATAAGATAACTTCAAAAAAAAAGTGAAATTTGGAGTAAAATAAGTGAGGAGTTAGGCAATGTAGTTACTCCCCAAACGTTATACGTCATAGTAACATGCAACAGATATAACGTTCGTGAAAAATTGGATCAGCAAAATAAAAGCATAAGTGACAGTTTTAGAAGCAGCATGAACAAAAATACAAGTGTAGAATCACAGGATAATACGTCACTTACGATTGAAGATTCGGATGTAAAACAAACTTATATATTAAAAATTTGTCGCGAAGAATATTTAAATATGATAATAGAAAAGCAATACAAGAGAGCCAATAGAGGATTGAAACCTACTTTAAGAAGATATAATGTGTTCACGCCAGGCATATGGGAGGACGTCATTTCGCACAAAATTGCAGTCGAAACTCCCATAAAGTGTGGATATAATTTTCATTCACATTTTATTAGTAACAATTGCAAATCTGGGAGCATAAGAGGTAAACATAGATACAGTCGTTAGCATAAAAAAAATAATTTTTTTCATACATACTATTTGTCGGAATATTTTAAACGATTTTTTGTCGCATATGTTAAATCAATCCAAAATCGTAGGTGATAATTGGAATCGGCTCGAAAATTTAAATTATATTTTGGGTGTGTTTTTTTGACATGTACGAAGTTGACTCTAAGATTAGTAATTCTAGATGTTGCAATAAAAAGGGAATTATTAAATAATTCATGTGCGGTTGATCAATAAGTATCATAGTTAATTGAATAGCTGTTAATTTATATAGATTATTAACTATGATTGAGAGTGACGTACATGTGTATATAGACTGAGTCGAAAATCTTATACTGCCCACTGTTAGTGTTGAATATTAGAAGATTTGTATAGTTATAACACTCTTGTCGACATTTTTACAAACAATGCAATTCTTATTATTTGATATTTAGCATCCTGTAAGTGTGGAGGAACATTGCATGGAGTCATAGAAGACCGAAATCCTGATGACCGCAATATTTATATAGTATGCACCGTCACAAAAGCATCGAAGCAATGTGGAAAGAGATGGTTGCGTGGAATAAATCGCCAGCAAACTGCACTAGAAATGATTGAAAAATCTGCGCATGTTTATCGTACAGAAAAAGCAAACGAATTGATGCAGCAAGATGAGAGTGAACCGGGCATTTTATATTCAGCAAATGTACTGAGAGTAGCTAAACACAATTTTTTAAAAGAACAATATTTGGATAAAGACCCAATTAGATCGATCCAAATTTTTAAAGCTACAAACGGTGCAAATATCATACACAATATAGGATTAGATCCTTTCTACGTGCATTACTGGTTGAATCATCAAATTAAAATTTATCAGGATTATCTAAAAAAGAAACATCATGCAACGCTATGTATAGATGCAACCGGTAGTATTATAAAAAAGATTACAAAACCGGGAAATTCTAAAACTAACCACATCTTTATCTATCAAGGAGTAATAAATATAGATGAAGAAAATGTTCAATATAACGCGACTCAAATGATTTCAGAAGTTCATAATACTAATGCTATTTTGCACTGGTTGAATGAGTGGGTAAGGACAGGTGCCCCATACCCAAAAGAAGTCATTTGCGATTCTTCTCGAGCCCTTTTAACAGCTAGCATTCGAGCATTTACCCACTGTTTTTCAATGGAGGAATATAGCGAAGCATGTGGAGATGAAATCATGCCACTGTGTTACATTAGGATCGATGTTGCCCATTTCATAAAATTATATGCATCACTATTACGAGGTTCTTCACAGAGAATACGTGTATTTTATTTAGCCTGTATTGGACAATTTCTTCTGTGTACGGATATAAACGATGCACGCAAAATTTTTGAAAGTATCATGTATGTCAGCTTATCGGAAACAGAAGGAACTCTCTTAGGAGGAAGAGCATCTTCAGCAGAAAAAGCTAAAGTTTATTTAAAAACTTTAATCACTCATGAAAGCGTAAGATTTTTACCAAGATTACTTTATTGTAAAAACATTATTTTAGTTAATTTCCTACTTATTTTCATAGGAGTAGAATATTTTTGTACCTCTAACTGTAGATAAAACTCAAGTCAAAGTTAAATTGGTCCGATAAAAAATATTCGTTATATTAAAACATTCGCACTCTTAAAACACAAAAAATGTTGTTTTTAACCTAATATTAAAGGATGTAACTTAATATAAAAGGAAGTTTTGTACTGCTATTACTTTAGTTTACTTTCTAAACAAATACCACTTTTGAGGAAAAATAGCGACTACTTTAGTTGTAGTAATAAATAAAACTAACAGGGTCACAAAAGTGTTAAAAGTTTTTTGTTGAAGTAAATCTTCCATTTACGATTGTTGTTAAGTTAAATAGTCCGAGTATAGTACGTTCAATAACATTGCTTATATTAAGTATTTTGTTATACGAGTATAGGAAAGTTACTTGTACCCCATTAGTTTTTAAAATCTGTTGACTGTAACTGCAGTATTTTTAGTTGTATTCTTCATTTAAGGAACGAAACATGAAACTTTTGCAGGTGGAATCTTTACCAGAGATATTAGGGAAAGATCCATGTTTAAACGAAATTAATATTCAGGACGAGAATGATTCTGAAAAACAAAATGCTGACATTAATATTTATAAGCACAACAGTAATAAGTGGACGAAATGGGCAGATAACATAAAACAAAATGTAGAAAATGTAATAAAAGTCGAAAATGGCGACAGGGAAAATGCACACTATTTACCAAAACTAGCTACAAAACTATTAAAAGACATGTCCCATTTTCCAATGTGGTCCAATGTAAGTAAGAAGCGGTTTGGATATGGTCGAATTCCAGCGTCAAGTGCTCCTGCCGAAAGTGCATTTAATATTTTAAAAACTCACCTTTTAAAAAACACAGTTACTCCTATGAGAGCTGACGCCTTTTTAATAAAACATATTAATTATTTACAAGGACATTTAAAATTAACGGATGCAAAAATAAGAAAAGCCCAAATTTCGGACCCAATAACAAATCAATTTATGAGTAATAATAATGCCGAAACAGAAGAGGTTGATAAGGCAAAAATCGAAAACGAAACATCAAAGTGTCCTGCATGTATGAACGGAGATAAGCCTGAAGGGGCACATGTTTGTGCAATTTGTAAAAAGGCGGTGCATGCATTGGACGATTGTTCCGTACCGCTAGATGATAACGAGGAAGGGTATGGACAAAAAAGAATTTGCTTTTCTTGTACGAACCTCAAAACTATACCACAGATTTGGGCTACGAAAGAAGAAGAAAATTGGCGAGGATTGAATGAAGCAAAAACGAAAAGAAGGACGGCAAAATATTTGGGTGCAAACAAATGCACAGTTAAAGAACAGTTAATGTTTGGAAGAAACAAAAAGCTTTTAATTCTAAAAAACGGTAGCCATCTTTCCCTACACCCCATAACTATTAATGAGAAAAAGTTTTACATGACCAACACTTGCGCATTTGATAGTTTATATCAAATGATTTTAACATGCGTATGTGACAGAGACAATCTCCGGATAATGGTAAGTGTTAAAGTGCAATTGTCCAAATAATGTAATACGACAGTAACGATAAAATGACGAAACCCAACCTCTTGTAAAAAAGATTTAATATTAATTAACTTTCTTATTAATATTATAAGAGGAATTTTTCTATTT
Organism: Gasteruption jaculator; assembly: GCA_949825005.1. Taxonomy (NCBI): domain Eukaryota; kingdom Metazoa; phylum Arthropoda; class Insecta; order Hymenoptera; family Gasteruptiidae; genus Gasteruption; species Gasteruption jaculator. The sequence continues at coordinate 750,093 of OX463769.1, read as the reverse complement.
TATGCAGTAAAAAATAGGAAACAATTTTCGAAGAAATAATTGTAAATTTTAGGTTGAAAAAGAAAACAAAGAAAACGCTTTAATTGGAATGGCACTGCAAGTACTTGAGAAATGTGTAAATTCTGGGACCTATTATAACCGCGCTAAAATCCTAGAAAAGCTATTTGATGCCGTCCTTCAATCAGATGGATCTATGCTTGTGAATTGTGCAACTACGATAGCTGACCTGACGACCAAACTTTTCGATGATATGCCCAGTTTTATCGAAAGTTTAAAATGTGATAAAGGTTGTCAACAATTTTTACAAAAGCGTCCTGTTCCTGTAATTAATAATTTTAGACGGCACGTAAAGAGTTTGGATATTTTAAAAATACTTGAGTTGCCAGGAACACATAAATGTGATCTTAATGGTTGTAACAACATATTAAAAAGGGAATTATCAAAAATAGGTAAGTCATGCATATTTAAACACATGAGTGCCAATTTTTAAAAAAGAAAACAAAAATCACAAGTTAATGTTGGGGCACGCATGTTCACTTCTACGTAAAACGTTTTGTTAAATACGTACAGAAGAAAATGAATCTTGGTGATAACATAATTTTAAGATGTTATCAACCTATTACTATTTTGCGTCATAGTTTGCAGATATGGCCAAATCTTAATACAAAGTTGTAGTACTTTCACTTCAAATTCAAATAATTCCTTGAGCTGTAAGAAGATTTGATTAGACAATAGCAAACAATATATTTATATCAATATACGAAGTTTTTTTATGTGGCATTTTAGCCTACAAAAAATTTCTTTCCTCTGTATAGAATATTGCAGGAATGTATATTTATATTTGCATTTGTATTGGTATAGTCCTTGGACGTAACATGAATTTTCGTTTTACAGGAAATATTGTCGCATTTGACATATTTATATCTGACCCAGAACAAACAATTAAATTAGACGACATTCCTAAAAGATTTATCAGCCCTCTACATACAAAAACTGAATATCAGCTGGTAGGAGTGATAAATTTAAAAATGGTATTCACCACGAGATCATCCAATACCGATTGCTTAGGGCATTATACGGCTATTTGCCTCAGAGGTGGCCAATGGATAGAATACGACGATACGTGCAAGAAGGAGAAAAAATGTAAAATAAATTTAGAAATTTATCCAACACTTTTAATGTATGCGCAATAGTGCCATCATAAAGGTTGCTGAAATCGAAGATATACGACCGCAATATTTGTTGCTAATTTAGTGCTTCCCGATTGTGCGAAGCACTAATTTTTATCCCTCATTGTATTCACGGAATCGTGACCCCCAAGATCTTTCAGCTGTAACGCCGTCACAAAGGTTGCTGGAATTACAAATATTTAAGTGATCTTTTTAGTGCTAATTTAGTGCTTTCTATTTACGCGTTAAACTAATTTTTATCTCTTATTAAATTTGCAAAATTTCGACATTCAGTGTGTCACAGTTGCATCGCCATGACAAAACTTGCTAAAATCGGGCGATTTATGATCGCAGTATTTGTTGCTAATTTAGTGCTTCCCGATTGTGCGAAGCACTAATTTTTATCCCTCATTGTATTCACGGAATCGTGACCCCCAAGATCTTACAGCTGTAACGCCGTCACAAAGGTTGCTGGAATTACAAATATTTAAGTGATCTTTTTAGTGCTAATTTAGTGCTTTCTATTTACGCGTTGAACTAATTTTTATCTGTTATTAAATTCGCAAAATTTCGACATTCAGTGTGTCACAGTTGCATCGCCATGACAAAACTTGCTAAAATCGGGCGATTTATGATCGCAGTATTTGTTGCTAATTTAGTGCTTCCCGATTGTGCGAAGCACTAATTTTTATCCCTCATTGTATTCACGGAATCGTGACCCCCAAGATCTTACAGCTGTAACGCCGTCACAAAGGTTGCTGGAATTACAAATATTTAAGTGATCTTTTTAGTGCTAATTTAGTGCTTTCTATTTACGCGTTGAACTAATTTTTATCTGTTATTAAATTCGCAAAATTTCGACATTCAGTGTGTTACAGTTGCATCGCCATGACAAAACTTGCTAAAATCGGGCGATTTATGATCGCAGTATTTGTTGCTAATTTAGTGCTTCCCGATTGTGTGAAGCACTAATTTTTATCCTTCATTGTATTCACGGAATCGTGACCCCCAAGATCTTACAGCTGTAACGTCGTCACAAAGGTTGCTGGAATTACAAATATTTAAGTGATCTTTTTAGTGCTAATTTAGTGCTTTCTATTTACGCGTTAAACTAATTTTTATCTGTTATTAAATTCGCAAAATTTCGACATTCAGTGTGTCACAGTTGCATCGCCATGACAAAACTTGCTAAAATCGGGCGATTTATGATCGCAGTATTTGTTGCTAATTTAGTGCGATCTGTTCATGCAATGAACACCCCCTTTATACGAAAAATTGGAGGCCTCACTCTCATTGAACTGCGTGATTACACAACTTTGGTGGAAAAAAGTGACCAAACTAGGAAAATTGGTATTGTTTGCTTTTGTGCTATAAAGCACTTAATTAGCACTAAAATATCATGTAGTTTATTTTTCACATTTATACTGTTAAAAGCATGTATACGAGTTGGCGTTGCTACCTTAATATTAAGCTGACGTGGCCATAATTTTTTCGAAAACGGCTGCAGCAACAAATTTTTGAATTGGGGAACAAATTAGCACTAAAAAAGCACTAAATCATCTGACATATGAATTCATGGTGGGCCCAAGTGGCTGTGCTATCTTAACAGACATCACAAAACAGAATTTATAACTAATTTTTTTCACTCTGTTAATTGTCTCTATTGCTCACAATTTTATCTTCAAATTCATAAAACGTCACTTACAAACGCTTTTGTAACTCAGTGGCCCGTTCGAGTACCAAAAATTTCTCTTCTTTGCAAGCTTCTAAGCAACTTTCTTTTGCTACAGCCTCTATGACGGGTCCAACCATTCTCTCTTGCTTTTTGAATAATTTGTTGCTCATGTTTGGTATATTCATGGCAGAGAAAAATTTAGTCATTGCTGAATGTCCCGAGCCGGCATGAAGAGCATCTAGAGAAAAAAAATCGAATAAAATCTTTTAATCATATCAAATTGACTATATTTATGTATATATATTTTTTTGTAGTGGACGTACTCACCAACAGTTGCTCTCGAGTTCGTCTCGTATACTGTTTGTGGGTTTGACGTTGTAACTCGTTGATGCTTTTTTGCGGTAGGCACTGAAGTCAATGTATGACACGCTTGACACCTTATTTTTAAAATAGACGCTAATCCGATTATGTTTTCTTCTTCTATATTTTCTAATAAAAGGACTTTTTGGCAAAGTGAGCAATGCATGGATTTTGCCATAACCTCCATATCAACAATACGACATCCTTCAATAGTAATCCTTTTATTTTCTTCTTTCTTTCGAGATTTTCCTACTTCGATTTGCTTCATCCGCCTCTTATACTGTTTCTCTGTCATAATTTTTCCTTTGTATCTTGCAAACTTGTCCATTCTAGATATCACGATGTGAAATAGCTTAGCGAAAACAATATACAAATTGGTACGATGCGTGATCTTCTGCAACCGACAAGAACGCGACGTTGTCACATATTCACGCATGCGTCAGCACAAGCGTATCCCTCTCACCCCTCACTCCCAACTCGCCGTGAGACGGCACCAACCTCCTTAAGGTTATGAAGCCTAAGAGTTTTTGTGACAGACCGAGAGACACCATGTCGGCAGCAGAATTAGCCGACCACACGCCCCTCCAAGAAAGGGTACATGTGGAGAATTTGATGTTTGATGCATTGATGCCGTTTGCACAAGCGATGGCGAGGCTGACGTCGCTATTACTCGCGTAATATGCACGCTTGTTGTTGTTCCCGTCTTGCAGCGAACCCGCATCACTCATCATTTGGGCATCAATAACCCTGGCCATGTGGTCTTTGATTGCTACAATGTCCGGCTTCCGTACTCCTTGTCTCGTCCGTAAATGGGGTTTTCTCAGTGCCTTCCAACCTTCGTCGCGCAAACCAGACGCCAACACTTCGCAGACTGCATCGTGTCGCTTACTTCGACCTCCGTGGGTTTGACGACGCGACTGAATGACGTGTACGGCTGTTTCAGAAACCTGACACCTGCTAGTGCTAGCCATCTGCGGATAGCAGCGCGAATTTGCAGGTCTAGCCCTCTGAGATGGTCGAGTGAAACCCTGGACAGAACGAGGTGATGGTAGTATTTCGGCATCAAATAGGCTCGTAGAAGCAGGATTCGCTGTTGTGGCCTGAGTAGAGCTTTCGAGATATTTTCGAGTTCGGTTCTCAATGTTCTGCTCGCCTTTTTAGGGCCACAATATTGAAAATCGACCTCCAAATATCGCCACTCTTGTGTGGGGGTAATCTGTGCTATAGGTCCCTGGGATGTTCTAAACTTTGGGGACGTGATGACTTTCATTTTCTTTTCTCTCCCCGACGGTAGAAGACAGAGAGAGCAGAACATTTTGACGCGTTGAACGTGAGACCCACTTCGCCGGCGGCTGCTTCGGCATTCTTTGAGCAGGGCATTCATGCTCGAGGTTGTTAATGACACGAGAAAAGCGTCTTCCGCGTATAATAGCGAATTGATGCGCGTGTCGTCCAAGTCATATCCGATGTTTTTGGCAGGGCGCGCGTGACACGATCGAAACACAGACAGAAAAGTAGCGTCGATAAAGGATCTCCTTGCTGTACGCCCTGGTTAACTTGGATTGATTCTGACCTTTGTTTTCGAATTTCCAGGACCGTCGTACTACTAGAGTATGTACGGGCGACGTATTGGATAGAGCTGGCTGTTAGTTCATATTCTGTCAGTGTTCCCAGTATCGCGTCGTAGCTCACACTGTCGTAGGCCTTGGTGAAGTCGAGCGAAACGACGTGCAGCTCCCTCCGATTGTGTCGGCAGTCATCCAGCAGTGAAGCTAATACCGTAATATTCTCGGCACATCCATCATCCATACACCTTTGGCGTGTGTTAATGAGGTGGGCCCGTTGCAAACGTAGAGCTAGTATCTTATGTAGCTGGCGGACCACAACAGATGCAATACTAATGGGCCTAAAATCCGCCGGATTGACACTCCTTCTTAGGGAGAAACACAGTCCTACTCGCTACCATAGAGGGAGGGAATCCGCCTCTGACAATGAGTAGGACAATGTTATATCAGTGCGATTTGATGTTGGCAGGAACCGCTTTCCACTGCCTAGCCGTAATAGTATCGAGGCCAGGTGCAGATTGGATTGGCGGCGCCGAGGAAACCAATTCTTCATTAGAAATCGGGCACCATATAAAGCCCAGTCCAGATTCTTCCGAAGTTGGCTTTGCAGCTCGATATTTCGCAGACTTCTTCTGAAGGATCGGCCTCCAAAAACTCGTCATTTCCGTCAATCCGGGAGGCTTTGACTCGTTCTTGCCATCCAGCACCACACTAGCGGCTGAGCTGGTGTTTCACTGGAAGAGAGTCTGCATTACTGCGTACTCCTTCCTCCTTCTACGCCACCTTGTGTCTTTGTCCCTAGTAGAAGCTTCTTTTAATCTTCTCCACTTGGGTGGACACTTCCGCAATTGCTTTACGGACTTGAAAACCTCGCTGAGCCACGCTGTTAGGGCCTCAGCAACATCGTCACCCTGAAGTTGCTGTTTCGCTATGGAGATGAGCATATTAGCATGGAATTCAGTGCTATCCTTTAGTTGCTCGATGCATTCTAGAGGGGCCAGGAAGCGGTATGTTTTCCGCTACTACGCTAGGGGGCATTGAAGGGGATCCGTGAAACTCCTTAAGGTCCGAAACGTGAATTTTGGGGATTATAACTCCATCGGGGTGAGCTAAATCTATTACAATAGGGGAACGGAAACGAACTATACGGTAGGGACCGTCATAACGCGGAGCCAATTTGGCGGCAAAATTCGCGGCTCCCGCGAAAAGATATCATACCTTCCTCATCACTCTATCTCCGATCTTGAAAGGAAAGACTGTATGGGCCTTGTGGAATTACGCCGTTTGTTTGGCACGGACCTCGTCTAAATGCCTCCTTACAAGGTCTCGAAGGGCAGAAAGCCTTCTTAAGCGATGTCTTCATACAGCGGGATCCGTTGGGGACAAAGACAAAAGGGACTCTAATCTCGCTAGCAGGTTATTCGCAAAAGGGAAATTCAGGAAGGCTGGGGAGACTTTGGTGGAGAAATGCACCACAGTATTGTACGCGAACGTAAATTCCTGTAAGTGGACGTCCCAGTCGCGATGATTCTGTCTCAAAAACGCCATAATCATAGTTTTAAGGACTTTCTTTACGCGCTCAACAGGGTTAGTTTGGGGGTGGTAGGGCGGAATGGTGGTATTCTGAATCCTATAGGTGGAACACATCTTCTCGAGGAACCGGTTCACAAATTCGGTACCGTTATCTGAAAATAAAAAGAGCGGTTGTCCCCACCGATGAAGGACCGCTGGACCGCTGTACTTGTTCGGGATCGGCCTTTAGGCCCTCTCTATTAAGCAAATACCCCAGATATCGAACTTCTTGACACCCGAAATAACTCTTTTCGCGATTCAACTCTAAATTAACAGCTATTAACTTCGCCATAACTCGATCGAGCCATATCAAGTGCTCTTCAAAAGTTTCTATCGCAACTGTAATATCGTCAAGATACGGAAAAGTGTGAGGTTCCGTATCTCGGGTGATTAACTTATCCATCAAGGTCTGAAAGGTAGCGGGAGCGTTAGTTATTCCATACGGCAAGCGTATGAACTGGAAGAGACTTCTACCAGGGACAGCAAATGCTGTAATCTTTCTACTTTCGGGCGTAAACGGGATCTGATAATAGGGGTGACTCAAATCTAGGTGGAAATATTGTGGCCGGAACGCAACTTATCTAAAATTGTATCGATATGAGGGAGGGGGTAGGTGTTCTTTTTGGTGATGCTATTGACGCTACGTAATCTATACTAAAACGGTACTTCCCATTGGGTTTGGGAATCAAAACGGGGCATCTCGACCAGGGACTATGAGAGGGCTCTGTGATACCATTTCGTAACATCTCATTGACCTCGGCGTGCAGTACTTCCAGCACCCTTGGAGAAATCCTCCTTGGACGTTGCCGGATAGGTTGGCTATCGCCGACGTCGATGCGATGTCATCGTCAGATTTGTCACCCCTAAAACTTCTTTAGGGGCTGATGTCCGCTCATTTTAGAAAGTCGCCAACCGCTCAGCTTCTTCTCCAGTTAGCTCAGCTATCCCGTTACATGACTCCGGCTGTACAACGACGCTACTTGCGCGAAAGGCCCTTGGGATTCCCTTAGGAAGAGCTTAAGTAGCCGTACCGAGAGCAATCTTAAAACGGAAGGCTTCGCAAAAATCCATCCCCAGGATACAATCGCATCCTAGGGTAGGAACCACTTTAAAGAGGATCTCTCGGAGAGTTCCTTCCAACTCAATGCGTAACGTCACCATACCGGTTATGGTAACTCGTTCATTATTCGCTACCATTAGAGAAAGCTGTATGGGAGTCATGTATCGAAACAGATACTGAGCGGGGCGAGGTCCTAAATATGATTGGGACGCACCAGAATCCACCAAAGCGGGGTATTCGATACCCAAAATCTCAATGGAGAAGAAGATACGAGGGTCGTCTCCAAGGGTCACAATAGGGGATAATCCCGAAAAATCCGAAACGAAGAAAAGGTGAAAGTTTTTGTCCAACGTATACGTGGAACGGGAATCGCTAGAAAGGGAAACGGCATAACGACAAAGGGAAGCGTTATCGCCATCCTCTAAAGACGCAAAATCGGAAGGGACCTCGCAAATATCCGAACGCGGAAAGGAAGCGCAAGTAAACGTTTCGATCCTGGAGGACAGCGCCAAGTCATTTAACGCTGCCCACGGAGATCGTTTCCCCGTTTCGGGAAAGCATCGCGCGCAAGAAAGGATGGTGACACCCGGTTCACCGCAAGTGTAACAAAACCGTCCCCTAGGGGCGGGCCAATCTGCATACCGGTGTCCTTATAAACTAGACATATAGATTTATAATTCTACGGGACGAAATTTCGATATCTAAAAAAAAAGGCGGACCAGCGAATTTTATCACAAAAAATTTTCATCGTTTATGAAAAAAAATAGAAGGGCACCCTTTATCAAAAAAATCTTTCCGTGGTGACCTAGAGACTGGATTTTCAAACATCTTAAGATTTTGTACAATAACCGGCGTTAATGGTGTCCGGAGAGCTGCGAGTTGATACCCACTGTGATGACGTAGTCAGTTGAGTGTAGCATAGTAGGGTAGTCGAGACTTCTGCCTCTGTAGAAAATGGTCTCTACAAAGGTTTCAATAGCCGAGCTCGCTAAGCGACGAACTCGGAATTGGAAGGTTGGCGGTCGTCGGTTCAAATCCTACCGATGATTTTTTTTTTTTTTTTTTTTTTCGTTAAACATTTTACATTTATAATATTACAAAATTGATAGAAAAACAAACGATATTAATTATTTTTACTTTTATAAAACTGTAATAAAAGTAAAAATAATAATGATAATAACATTATATATTGATATTGTAATATTATATTATATTATAATTGTAGTAACAAATTGATAATTAATAAATTTTTACAATATTTACTGTTCTCTTTGGCTTGAAATTATTTTTTAATAATTATATCTATTACTGGTATTGTAACATATTGCCGCGTAGTGGGGGAACCTTCCCCGCCGGCTTAAAGACACCATTTCTGCCCGAAGATGCCAGGAGTCTCGTATAAGACCCTTTCACTCGCACCCATTGCGATATGCATAAGAGTTTCTCTGTCATACGGCTGGCGTCTAGGCTACGTCACACATAGGAACGAGTCTTCTTGCAATAGAAACACTTATTGTTAAATTTAAAGTATGACATGGTCGAGGGTGCTAAGCGGCAGGTTCCTACTCTAAAACACCAAAATATTGAAAATTTTGCATTTGCTATTACCACTACCATTACGGCCAGGGAAATATTTTTTTCATTTATTAAATTTTTTGAATCTATAGAATTAACTGTCCAATAATTGATCACATAACTTTGACATGAATCATTGTTTATGCATTTGTTTTATTTACAAGTTCAATCATTTTTTTTGTATAAGTGGTAAAAAGAGTAATAAAGAATATTTTTATTTCATTCAATGGAAGTATTTAGTCATCTTTTTTTGGACTTTTACAGGCATTGCACTTTGTAGTTAATTTAAAAGTAATTACGATAACAAAAATTAATTATTTATGCAATTTCAATAGTTGTTTCATTATTATAAATTAATTTATTCAAATATAGCCTGAAACGTACGAAAAATGCTAAAGTTCAGTCATTCACTGGTTGATTCACCCAATATTACTACAAAATTGTCCGAAGACAGGCGAGACAGTAGTAACATCGTGTAATAAAAAAATATAAATTATAATATCTAACAACATTATAATTATAATAATAGCATTGTATATAATTTGTTGAATCCTTTGTTGGTCGATGATGATAATATTTTTCTTTTTCCTTGGTTTTTTATTTTTCGGCCGATATATATAAAATTTTTGATGTATACACGTTTCGTTTAGTTTCGGTTAATTATTGCTGATCTTCAGTATTTTGTAATTGTTATAGATTGATATTTGAATATATGCTTATTTTGTTATACTTTTTGCGTCATTTTAAATATAAATCCTGGTTATCATTTCTTTATAACTCATTATTAACTCATTATTACTAAAAGATTACATAAGAAACGAAAGCAAAAAAACCAAAACAACATTTACATCATACAAAATAATTTAAAAATCGGTTTTCATCTAAAGAAATGATAACAAGGATTTCATTTTAAAATGTCGCAAAAAGTATAACAAAATAAGCATATATTCAAATATCGATCTACAACAATTACAAAATGCTGGAGAAGATCAGCATTAATTGATCGAAACGTTTATACATTAAAAATTTTATATATATCGGCCGAAAAATAAAAATAATAATAGCATTGTATATTAATTATAATAACAATTGTTAATTAATACATTATGGTGAACGTTACTGCTCTCTTTAACTTCAAGTGAATTTTTATGATATATCTATTACAAAAAAGGTAGCACCTTGCCGCGTAGTGGGGGAACCTTCCCCGCCGGCTTAAAGACACCATATCTGACCGAAGATGCCAGGAGTCCCGTATAAGACCCTTTCATACGCACCCATTGCGATATGCATAAGAGTTTCTCTGTCATACGGCTGGTGCCTAGGCTACGTCACACATAGGAACGATTCTTCTTGCAATAGAAACACTCAGATTTAAAGTATGAAGTGGTCGAGGGCGCTAAGCGGCAGGTTTGCAACTCAAAAGGTTTAAGTTTCGATTCCCGCCCACGGAGATTTTTTTTTTCTTAAAATATTTTAATTAATTATTACATATTTTTGCAAAATAGCTCAAGGCCTGGCAAGACAGTAATTAGTTGCAATAGTATATCAATCTCATATATTTTTGTTTAAGTGGTGAAAAGAATATTAAAGAATATTTTTATTTCATTCAACGAAAGTATTTGGTCATCTTTTTTTGGACTTTTACACGCGTTGCACTTTGTAGCTAATTTAAAAGTAATTATTTCTAAAAAAAAGTAAACAAAAATTAATTATTTATGTAATTTCAGTAGTCTTTTCATTATTATAAATTAATTTATTCAAATATAACCTGAAACGTACGAAAAATGCTAATGTTCAGTCATTCACTGGTTGATTTACCCAATATTATTACAAATTTGTCCGAAGACAGGCGAGGCAGTAGTAACATCGTGTCATAAAAAAATATAAATTATAGTACTTAACAATATTATAATTATAATAATAGCATTGTATATTAATTATAATAACAATTCAGGTAAATTTTTATTATATATCCATTACAAAAAAGGTAACATGTTGCCGCGTAGTGGGGGAACCTTCCCCGCCGGCTTAAAGACACCATATCTGACCGAAGATGCCAGGAGTCTCGTATAAGACCCTTTCACTCGCACCCAGTGCGATATGCATAAGAGTTTCTTTGTCATATGGCTGGTGTCTAGGCTACGTCACACATTTGGTAGGAACGAGTTTTCTTGCAATAGAAACATTTAGATTCAAAGTGTGACATGGTCGAGGGTGCTAAGCGGCAGGCTCCCACTATAAAGGTTGGGATTCGATTCCCGGGCAAGGGAATTTTTTTAAAAAATATTTTAATAAATTATAAAATATTTTGCAAAATCGCTCAAAGCGAGGCAAGACAGTAATTAATTGCAATAATATATTAATTGCAATTCGTCAAATATATGTTTATTGGTATTATAAAATATTATATGGACCGTTTATTTTAAAAGTGGTGTAAGTTCATTTAAAAAACATGAGATGTCACGTAAATTATTTTTAATTTAGTGTAAACTTTTTATTTATAATCAATTAGTAATTTAACTTTCTAAAAAATGCCCATATTTTGTCCAATTTAAAATTGGCCGATAAAAGAATTGCGGAATCATTAATTTTAAAGCGGTGGAAGTCCATTTGTAGCCCGTAAATATACATTACATTACTTAAATTCGCCTAAAACAAATCTATATTATCAAATTACATATTGGCAAATCCGTAAAAATATTGCCAGACTTGATACAATTAAACTATTTTTTTTCACTGGCCGATATGCTAACTTTAAATTTTCTCGAAACAAGAGAAATTGAACTTCCACCACTTTCAAAATAAACGGTCCATATGTATGTCATTAATCATTTTGAATATAACTTCAAAAAATTACTGGTTCGCCAGCCTTTACGAGATTATGTTATAATCTATAAAATTAAAACGTTTTACGAAAAAAAAAATTCTGTTCGAACGTAAGATTTGAACCGCCGACCTTTCGGTTACGAGACTGTCGCTTAACGCGCTCGACCACCGAATACTATATTTCATGGAATGTTTCAGACTTGTATATAACCTTATGGCTGTTGCTCGGGACGAGAACTAGAGTCAAATTTTTTCAATATCAGTCTGTGGAACGTTTATGGGCCCTGAAAAGGGCCGCTGAAAAATGCTTAACATCACGTATAAAGATATGGAACTCAATAGTCTGTCCAATATCCTTGACGGGCTAGGACTTGAGTTAATCGATTCGGGACCGAATCGATTAACCTGCTCAAATAGTTAGGGTCTTGCCGAAGCTCCTCCCAAACATTTTGAGCGTGACCAATTATTGCTGCTCTCGTCCTCTCCCTTTGTGGTACCCACCTACGAGTCATCTCGGCCCAAACATTTTCAATAATGTTTAGGTCGGGTGACTTCGCAGGCCATTGCACCAACTCAATCTCGGGATGATCAGCGAACCAATCTTGTGCCACGCGTGACGTGTGGACTGCAGAATTGTCCTGCACGAGGCGAATGGTTGGCATGACATCCGCAGGATACACCGCGCGTACTGATGGAAGCATGACCTCCTCCAATACGCGGATATATTCCGCGGAATTCATACGTGGAGGAATCTCCACCAATTCGCCAAGGACTTGTCCGCTAGTCCACCCCCACAGCCCACACGAGATTCGTCCGCTCCGGTCCAAGGGAATGACATTCCTTGGATTCAGCCGGTCACCGGGTTTTCGCCACACGTGAAGACGCCGGTCAGTTGACGATTGGAAGACTTTTTCGTCTGTCCAGATCGTAACCTCCCAGGTTTCACGGGGTGTCTCCAAGTGCCGCTGCGCGAACGCGATCCTGGCCTCCCGATGTTGGGGGTACAGGCTGATTTTATGGGCCGGACGATAGCAATGATAATTGGCTTCTTTCAACCGCCGCCTTGCGGTTCTTTCGGATGCACCGAATTCCACTCTCGCGGAAACGTGCGCGACGGCCGCGAATGGCTCCCCATCGATAGCATCGATAAGGCGGCGGTCCTGTTCGCCAGTAGTCATTCGCGGCCGCCGGTTCCGAGAGCGGTGATCGTGGAGAGCATGGAGTCCTCCTTCGCGAAATGCGCGAATCCACCGGTTGACAGTTTTGACACTGCAATCGAATGTAACCGCGATTTGCTCGGGAGAATCGCCACGCTCGTATGAATTCACGATCATACCACGAAGTTCCACGCACAAGTTTGGTGCCATTTCGATCTTTATACGTTAAATGCTTGGCATGCAATGACGTGAAGAAAATCTTTAGAAAATGAAACACTAAAGATCTGAAAATGTAGATCTTGAAATGTTTTGAAAAATATACTCATAGGGTCATAAAACAAACAGCCACTTCTGCCGATCTCATATCAACGCATGAGTGCGAGAGAAATAGCTTAATACCGTAGTAGGAATATAAACATAAGAAAGAAAAGGATAAAACCAAAACATTGAGGTTTTCTCTTTCTTTCTTATGCTCAAGTACTACTAAGGGTGAAGAAAGAGAGTCGTATGGGGTAATCATGGGGGTGCGAGGGAGACAATAAATTATTCTCTATGTTAATCTGTTCCACTTATATATAAAAATTTATATAATCGAACATTAGTTTTATTCAATTTCAGGTTTACAGACAATTAAATAGAAGTTTTATGGAATCCAAAATAAAATAAAGAATCGTATGACAAATGAAATATTAGGTTAAATAAATTTCCATATAAAATTTAAAGATTTTATTAAAAATTATGTATTTGTTAATAAAAAATTAAATTATTTAACATAATGAAAAAAATCAGTAAGATTTTAATTCTTTAACAGTTAAAATTTCTAATTTTCTTTATTAATATTAATCGGTATAAATTTAATATAATATATTTGTATGTATTATATATGAATAATTTTATTAATGTATTACAATTATTTTCATATGGTTGATTAGTATATTAATTTTAAGAATTAAAAAAAATATTTAAACTGTTTTTTTAAATTGATGGGTTAAGTTGAATTGATAATAATAATATAATTAATAGATAAACATTACCAAATTTTTATCAAATAATTATTTTTATAAATTAGATTTTTAAAAATTTTTAATTTTATCCTTATCTTAGGTGTAGTAAAAAGAAATCCATTATTTTTGCATGAAATTGCATGCAAAAACAATGGATTTCTTTTTTCTACATCTAATATATACATTATAAAAATAATTTTCATTTCAATTTAATTTTTAATATGATAAAGAATTTAATTGAAAAAAAAATATTTATATTACATCATAAAATATAATTAATTAAAAAACAAATATATATATATCTCATGTATTCTAATCTTAACTTTTTTAATATCATGTCTTCGATAAAAAATATAGTTTTCTTACAGGAACAAACATTATATAAATTATACTTTGGTCCATGCTATATGCAACGTAGCCTAGACACCAGCCGTATGACAGAGAAACTCTTATGCATATCGCATTGGGTGCGAGTGAAAGGGTCTTATACGAGACTCCTGGCATCTTCGGTCAGATATGGTGTCTTTAAGCCGGCGGGGAAGGTTCCCCCACTACGCGGCAACATGTTACCTTTTTTGTAATGGATATATAATAAAAATTTACCTGAATTGTTATTATAATTAATATACAATGCTATTATTATAATTATAATATTGTTAAGTACTATAATTTATATTTTTTTATAACACGATGTTACTACTGCCTCGCCTGTCTTCGGACAAATTTGTAATAATATTGGGTAAATCAACCAGTGAATGACTGAACATTAGCATTTTTCGTACGTTTCAGGTTATATTTGAATAAATTAATTTATAATAATGAAAAGACTACTGAAATTACATAAATAATTAATTTTTGTTTACTTTTTTTTAGAAATAATTACTTTTAAATTAGCTACAAAGTGCAACGCATGTAAAAGTCCAAAAAAAGATGACCAAATACTTTCGTTGAATGAAATAAAAATATTCTTTAATATTCTTTTCACCACTTAAACAAAAATATATGAGATTGATATACTATTGCAACTAATTACTGTCTTGCCAGGCCTTGAGCTATTTTGCAAAAATATGTAATAATTAATTAAAATATTTTAAGAAAAAAAAAATCTCCGTGGGCGGGAATCGAAACTTAAACCTTTTGAGTTGCAAACCTGCCGCTTAGCGCCCTCGACCACTTCATACTTTAAATCTGAGTGTTTCTATTGCAAGAAGAATCGTTCCTATGTGTGACGTAGCCTAGGCACCAGCCGTATGACAGAGAAACTCTTATGCATATCGCAATGGGTGCGTGTGAAAGGGTCTTATACGGGACTCCTGGCATCTTCGGTCAGATATGGTGTCTTTAAGCCGGCGGGGAAGGTTCCCCCACTACGCGGCAAGGTGCTACCTTTTTTGTAATAGATATATCATAAAAATTCACTTGAAGTTAAAGAGAGCAGTAACGTTCACCATAATGTATTAATTAACAATTGTTATTATAATTAATATACAATGCTATTATTATTTTTATTTTTCGGCCGATATATATAAAATTTTTAATGTATAAACGTTTCGATCAATTAATGCTGATCTTCTCCAGCATTTTGTAATTGTTGTAGATCGATATTTGAATATATGCTTATTTTGTTATACTTTTTGCGACATTTTAAAATGAAATCCTTGTTATCATTTCTTTAGATGAAAACCGATTTTTAAATTATTTTGTATGATGTAAATGTTGTTTTGGTTTTTTTGCTTTCGTTTCTTATGTAATCTTTTAGTAATAATGAGTTAATAATGAGTTATAAAGAAATGATAACCAGGATTTATATTTAAAATGACGCAAAAAGTATAACAAAATAAGCATATATTCAAATATCAATCTATAACAATTACAAAATACTGAAGATCAGCAATAATTAACCGAAACTAAACGAAACGTGTATACATCAAAAATTTTATATATATCGGCCGAAAAATAAAAAACCAAGGAAAAAGAAAAATATTATCATCATCGACCAACAAAGGATTCAACAAATTATATACAATGCTATTATTATAATTATAATGTTGTTAGATATTATAATTTATATTTTTTTATTACACGATGTTACTACTGTCTCGCCTGTCTTCGGACAATTTTGTAGTAATATTGGGTGAATCAACCAGTGAATGACTGAACTTTAGCATTTTTCGTACGTTTCAGGCTATATTTGAATAAATTAATTTATAATAATGAAACAACTATTGAAATTGCATAAATAATTAATTTTTGTTATCGTAATTACTTTTAAATTAACTACAAAGTGCAATGCCTGTAAAAGTCCAAAAAAAGATGACTAAATACTTCCATTGAATGAAATAAAAATATTCTTTATTACTCTTTTTACCACTTATACAAAAAAAATGATTGAACTTGTAAATAAAACAAATGCATAAACAATGATTCATGTCAAAGTTATGTGATCAATTATTGGACAGTTAATTCTATAGATTCAAAAAATTTAATAAATGAAAAAAATATTTCCCTGGCCGTAATGGTAGTGGTAATAGCAAATGCAAAATTTTCAATATTTTGGTGTTTTAGAGTAGGAACCTGCCGCTTAGCACCCTCGACCATGTCATACTTTAAATTTAACAATAAGTGTTTCTATTGCAAGAAGACTCGTTCCTATGTGTGACGTAGCCTAGACGCCAGCCGTATGACAGAGAAACTCTTATGCATATCGCAATGGGTGCGAGTGAAAGGGTCTTATACGAGACTCCTGGCATCTTCGGGCAGAAATGGTGTCTTTAAGCCGGCGGGGAAGGTTCCCCCACTACGCGGCAATATGTTACAATACCAGTAATAGATATAATTATTAAAAAATAATTTCAAGCCAAAGAGAACAGTAAATATTGTAAAAATTTATTAATTATCAATTTGTTACTACAATTATAATATAATATAATATTACAATATCAATATATAATGTTATTATCATTATTATTTTTACTTTTATTACAGTTTTATAAAAGTAAAAATAATTAATATCGTTTGTTTTTCTATCAATTTTGTAATATTATAAATGTAAAATGTTTAACGAAAAAAAAAAAAAAAAAAAAATCATCGGTAGGATTTGAACCGACGACCGCCAACCTTCCAATTCCGAGTTCGTCGCTTAGCGAGCTCGGCTATTGAAACCTTTGTAGAGACCATTTTCTACAGAGGCAGAAGTCTCGACTACCCTACTATGCTACACTCAACTGACTACGTCATCACAGTGGGTATCAACTCGCAGCTCTCCGGACACCATTAACGCCGGTTATTGTACATGCAAATCGGATGAATAGTTTTTTAAATATGCTGTCAACGAGGTTGAAAAACATAGTTTCGAGAAAAATGCGTTCAAAGTTTTGCTGAGAAAGGATAATAATACGACTTAGAAACTAAATTTTATACTGTATCTCCGTCAATTTTATGAATTTCTTTATAAAATTTGGTGAGAGTATTCTTGACAAATGCAGGTTTCAGAAAATGAAAAAAAAAATCAAAAAGACAATTTTTTTTACTGTGATGTACCCCCTTAAGGCACGCGATGTCAAGCCGTTCGCTAATGGGAAGAGGAGATCGCAAGTTACCCATGGCATCTTGTAACTTCGTCAAGTATTCTAATTCTTCACGAGGTGGAGTTGTAACGTGGCGTTTCTCACGCTACGTTACAAGTGATATTTCGGAACATACCCGTCCAGAGGAGACGTCAAGTCGGTTGGATCGGTATGTATCTTGGCTACGGAATCATGTAAAGGGCTAGATCCCTTAGGCTAAGCTTAGGATAAGATTAGATATAAGATAGCGATAAGCAGCGAATAGGGGAAGCCATAGGATACGATTGGTTCGTCTTGTCGATCGGAGAATAACCAACCAATAGGGCACTCACCATTGGGATCACTCGCCGTCGGTCAACGAACATCGGTTGGGACATCTGTCGGAATCTCGGGAAGCAAGGACGATCGGTAACCAGGAAGGTACCGATTCCTAATCAGTGGCAGCACCTCCTTATCGCCAAGCAAAGGAGTGCAGGACAGCGCAAGCGCAGTCACGCCCCGAGGA
The DNA here is from genome assembly GCA_949825005.1 of Gasteruption jaculator. Taxonomy (NCBI): domain Eukaryota; kingdom Metazoa; phylum Arthropoda; class Insecta; order Hymenoptera; family Gasteruptiidae; genus Gasteruption; species Gasteruption jaculator. Next base: position 732,059 of record OX463769.1, on the reverse strand, counting down.
TGAAGACGCTGAAGAAGAAGAAGATCGGCACTTCTCCCTTGGACGGCGTCACGACACGAAGGCTTGTGGAAGCGGACATTTTGAGCGTATTGAGCCCGGAGATTTATCCTGATATTGTGGAGTTCTTTTGGTCTTGGGATTTTTGGCTTTTCGGTTGGTGAGTGCCCGCGGGCTTCTTTTGGATTCTCGAGCGAGCTTTTCTCTTAGCCTTAGAGTTAGTAGGTAAGAGAAAAAGCTACGCTACGCTTTGAAAAGATTGGTTCGGTCGGTTGCGTGGGAACCATGTTTTCCACTCGACCGTTAGAGCCACCATCTTGGTTTCGGTGCCTGTGTGGCTCACGAACCCAGATTGGCTTCGAACATTTTCGGATTTGGCTTCCCCCTTTCTTTCTTTTTGTATTTGATTTTTGGATATATTTGGAAGCGACTATTTTCTTTTGTTTGTTTCATTCGGATTGGTCCTTTTTGATTTTCATTTTGGTTTCGCCACTTAGTTTTTGGTTGGGTCCAGTTGGGGACCACGTGGCGAAACAGGACCCGAATTGCTAAAGCGGTTTTTCCCCGATATTATTATTGTTATTATTACTATTTCGTTTTCTTTATATTAAAGTCTTTATTGTTCCAAATTTTGGCTTTATTCATTTGGGGGATTTTCCTGTGGGTTGACCTTTTCTTTTCAGGTTAGGTCGGCAGTCGGCGGAGTCGTGGCGGAACCTTCACGTCCCGGAGATAAGAGATAGTCGGTTTTGGGTTTTATAGTTTTTGGGTTGCTTCGGAGAGTCCTTTGGGACTTTTAGAAGGTTAAAAAGTCCCTGGCGCCCTTCTGGCTTTGGATCTCTCGGGAAAGGGTGTCAGTTTGTGCCGGGAAGCCGCTCCCGAAGTGTTCCCGGTTACAGAGTAAAGGGGGGGCCTGACTGGCTTATGGAGAGCAGGAGTGCCGGAGGAGATCCTGTCTCCTTCTCTACAGAAAAGGAGACTCACGCCATAGATTTTTGAACAAAAAAAAGTATACGTAACAGCGCACTTTATTTTTAACAAAAAGAAAATATCCAAGAAAAAGCTTTCACATCGTAGCGCGAAATAAACGACAAAAGAAGGGAAAAAATGAGATCACGAAAAAAAGAGAATGAGAAAAAAAAACGCAAATCCGTACAGAAGAAAAAAACAAATAAGATTCGTAAACTGAGAGGGAAGGGGGAACGCGACAGAGACAATTTATAATTTTAGCGCAAAAAGAACAACTAGAAATGTTCGCGATCGCGAAAGGTAAGGGGGGAGCGGAGCTGAGTTGGGACCCACCGGACAGTCTCCCTCTCCCGGAGCTGGTCCCAACTCGCAGCGTCTCCCACCTCGCAGCGATCTCATCGAGCACGATATCGGTGAGATCGTTGCCGTTCTAGTCAGTCGCTAGCTCGTCCCGAGCCCCTACAGACGAGGAACCTATGTATGCTTGCAGGCACCAGTGTAAGTTTGATTGTCCCAACCATCCAAACCTTTTCCCACGAAGCGTTCTCGTGATTGTAGAGTTAGCGCGGTGTTCGCGCTCTACCTTTTCCTAGTGCGGTGTTCGCACTTCCTTTAAGTAGAGTTCGCTTCCTTTCCGTGCGGTGTTCGCACGTTGTAGTCTCTCTGAGACAATTCGAGGTGTTCTCGGGTTGTCTCTCCTGCGGGGATTAGCCCCATTTTCGCTCCCAACCCTGCGGCTTTCCAGGCGCCCTAGCGCCTGGTCCAGGCGGAGTTCGTCTTGCGCGTCAGTGCGAAGCTCGCCTTGCGCGTCAGTGCGGAGCTCGCCTTGCGCGTCTTTCTTGATTATTAGGTCTCATTGCACGAGCCTCGCGCTCAGAGAATTAGTGCCTTTTTTCTATTAAGTTTTCTATTTATTGTTGAAGAATATATTGTTAAGTTTCTTATTAAGTTGCGTCTTTTTATTTATTAGCGTCTCCTACTCTTGTCCGTCCGAGCGAGCCGAACGTTCTGCTACCACCGGTAGTTTCCGCTTTGTTTCTTTTGTATTTGTTGGGATCGGGATTTGCCCGTTGTTACAGTCTCGCACAAATTGGTCCTTCGAGCCGGATCTCAAGTCAAACTTGAAGTATCGGCAAGATTTAAGTAGTTACAAAGCGTTCTTCGGTGGTTGTTAGCAACGATTGATTTCGGTCGTTCGGTTCGGTTAGGAGAACGCCTAGTACGTCACAAGTATGGCAGAAGGCAAATTAAAAAGAGAATACGCAGTAAGGGTCGCGGTATATCGAGAAGATCTCGTGCGTCTTCTTACTAATATTAAGAAACGCGGTGCAAATCGTTACACCTCTAGTTATCTCGAGGAGCGATTGAAACTCGCAAACGACTTCCACGACAATATTCGGGAATGTCACATTAAATTAAGTGCGAGTTATGATCCGCAGGATTTAGCAGCCACTCCATACGTCCTCAACAACGTATACGAGTCGGCTTTAGAAGCTTTTGAGGCAGTTGAGAGCTATATTTTAGATCATTTGGGTCGTCTAGAAGAGAACTCGGCACCCGTCAATACGAGTTCTAGTTCTCACACTGAGTGCAATGTCCCATCTTCCATGAGACTCCCAAAAATAGACTTACCAAAGTTTAATGGTAATTACGCCGAATGGCTAACGTTCCATGATACGTTCAAAGCCATGATCTACGACGATACCGGGTTGCCAGGAATTTAGAAATTCCATTATTTGAAATCGTGTTTGGTAGGACAAGCTCGAGCCGTAATTCAAGCTCTTACGGTGAGTTCTGATAATTATGACATTGCCTGGACCACCCTCGTCTCCAGGTATCATAATCGTCGAATCATTACGGCGACGTTGCTTAACAGATTTACCCAATTAGGATCTGTTGACTGTAACGACTTGACGGCTTTGAAAACATTACAAGACACGGTAGCTGTCACTCTAGACGCACTTCGGAACTTAGAGTATGCAGTGGACTTTTGGGATCCACTCATAGTTCATTTGGTAGCGAGTAGTTTCGATCCAGCATTTAGATTGAAGTGGGAACGATGTATAAGTGACCTCGCGGAATATCCGACATATGCGAAGTTGGCCGAGTTTTTGTCGAGTAGAGTTAGTATGCTGGAATCATTAAGATTGAATAAATCCAGCGTGGTTAAGGGGCCTGAACGGCCAATTAAATCGCATATCGCGAGTGTGCGGAATTCCAAGTGCGTCCATTGCGGTCAGAATCACTCTCTTACTCGCTGTGAGAAATTTTTGAGTCTACGACCGCCAGCTAGATTAAGTTCAGCACACCGTAAGAAGCTATGCGTGAATTGTCTGCGAAGTGGTCATTTCACTTCGGCATGCCCTAGTTCTTTCCGGTGTAGAACTTGTGCAAAGCCACATAATACCTTGCTGCATCTAGGGGAAACTAACACCTGGGTCAGCAGGTTACCGCCAGTTACCTCCCCACCGGACGACCCTCCCGCGTCTACATCTTCTAACGCGGAAATTAATACGCATTTATGTGTTAACGATACGCGAACGGTATTGCTTGCTACCGTTTTGTTGCAGGTGTCTTCAAGCAACGGAAGACACATAATAGCAAGGGGCTTAGTAGATCCGGGGTCAGAATCGTCATTCGTTACCGAAAATTTAGTGCAATTGCTTCGGGTTAATCGGGTTCCAGTTAATGCTTCGATTTCTGGAGTTACAGGACAAGTTTCGCTAAAAGTTAAAGGGGAAGCTAATCCACTTCCGTTCACTCAAGGGCAGTCAGGCGGCTTTGACTGTGTCAGCCTTGATACTTCCCAAAATAACTGGTTACATGCTTGCGTCCTTTTCACCTTCGAATTTCCTGGAATTGAAGCCAGAAGATCTCGCAGATCAGGCGGAAATTTCGCGTTCACCGATCGACTTTCTTATCGGCGCAGATTATTACCCGCAGCTTTTGACCAACAGATCGTTGACCTCTGTTGACGGTGCACTATTGGCGCAATCAACCATTTTCGGGTGGGTAGTTTCGGGCGTTTTACCCCATCAATCGCGTGCTTCAACGACCACGGTGCATCATTGTTGCAATTTAGAACAGGGTTGCGGCGATTTTGGGAGCTAGAAGAGGTTCCCGAGTCAATTTCCTTCTCGGATGCGGATCATTTCTGTGAGGAGTCCTTTCAGAAAACAGTAGAACAGGACGCCAACGGGCGGTTTGTGGTTGCGCTTCCGTTCAAACCCGGTTTTGATAGTTCGAATTTAGGAGCTTCTCGGCATATAGCAGAAGCTGCCTTGCGTCGGGTAGGCAAGAGTTTCATTAATAACCCTATCCGGAAGGAACAATACGTTTAATTCATGCAAGAGTATGAGTCGCTTGGACACATGACTCTCATTTCAAATACTTCTTTGGTTGCAAAGAATCGAGTTTACCTTCCTCACCACGCGGTTGTCAAGTCGGTGTCAGGAAAGGAAAAGGTCAGGGTAGTTTTTAATGCGTCTAGCAGGACAAGCACGGGAGTATCACTCAACGATGTCCTGTTGGTAGGTCCAAAATTACAAAAGGACATAACCTCTATTTTATTAAATTGGCGAGGTTACCAAATTGCCGGAGTGGCGGACGTCGTTAAGATGTTCCGCCAGATACTTGTCCGACCTCAAGATCGCGCGTTACAATCGATTCTTTGGCAAACTCCCCGTGGGGAGCAAACTTTCGAATTAAATACCGTTACCTACGGGACCGGTCCCGCGCCGTTTTTAGCGATGAGAGTTCTGAAGGAACTTGCCGTTCGTTTTGGAAATGAATTTCCGCACGCACAGAGGGTCTTGTTCGAATCGGTTTACGTAGATGACTTGCTGTTCGGTGCAGATGACATTGCTTCTCTGGAACTAATCCAAAACCAGTTGGTGAAATTGCTCTCGAAAGGAGGGTTTTCAATCAGTAAATGGGCTACTAACGCCCCCCCAAATCCTAATGTAGTCTCCTCTCCAGAGAATCACATTATTTTTTCAGATCCAGAGGAGAATCAGCACAAAATTTTAGGCATAGCTTGGGATACGGTGGAGGATATGTTTTTGTTCCAGATCAGCACGGAGGTGGTTACTACAGTCACCAAGCGAACGTTACTCTCCGAGAATTCCAAGATCTTCGATCCCATGGGCTGGATTTCTCCGGTAACGATTGTATTAAAGCAATTAATGCAATCAACGTGGCTGCTGAAACTTTCTTGGGATGAGGAGATTCCGGAGCCCACGCGCTCCAAGTGGCTTCACGCATATAATCAGCTAGGGGAGCTGAAAAAACTAAAGTTACCTCGATGGGACAACTTTCGACCCGGCAGTCGATTCGAGTTAATCGGATTTTGCGATGCATCGTCCTTAGCGTACGGTGCTGTAGTATACTCCAAGGTTACGGCCTTGGATGGGACAGTAACGGTTAACTTGATAATGGCCAAGGCCAAAGTAGCACCTATTAAAACAGTATCAATCCCTAGATTAGAGTTGGTAGCTGCTGCACTCCTAACGAAGCTTTTGTTGCATGTAAAAGCTTCTCTGTCTCGACCGGTCCATTCCATTTCCTGCTTTACAAACTCGCAGATCATGCTGGCCTGGATCACCCAACAGCCGTCTAAATGGAAGGTGTTCGTCGCCAATCGCGTCTCGTACATCCAGACGGAACTCCCGGAGGCTCGATGGGCTCACGTCAAGGGCACCATCAACCCAGCGGACTTGAACTCTCGGGGCATCCCGCCCTCAGAATTAGTAAATTCCAGGTTATGGTGGAATGGACCTGATTTTCTGCGTTCGGAACTCGTCACTGTTCATCGTGAGCTCGACACAGAGGAGGAAAGACGGACAACTGCTCTCCACGTACATAAGCCAGAGGACAACGACCTTGCATTCTTTGACAGGTTCTCATCGTGGCCAAAAACGATTAGAATAATCGCCTATGTACGACGATTTGTAGATAGATGTCGAGATCCCACAACAGTGCATGAGTCCTTTTTTTCGGTACATGAGTTACAGGTCGCGCAGCTCTCGATCTTCAGAATGGTGCAGGCGGCGGAATTTCAACGGGATTTACTCCACTTGTCGCGAAAGGAGAAGTTACCCTCTCGATCACGACTCCTTTCTTTGGATCCTTTTTTGGACTCTGACGGATTAATTCGAGTCGGAGGAAGACTCCCAAATTCGTCCTTGTCAGAGAACGAAAAGCACCCGTTGTTGCTTCCTCCTGGCCATGTTGCAGATATGCTAATTCGTAGCATACATCTCCGCTCTCTTCCTGGCGGACTGCAATTAATCTTGACCTTGTTAAGGGGTTACATGGGTTTCGTCGGGTAAAAAAAGGCCTATTTTCAATAATTTTTTTTCTATATAAGAAATTATTTATTTAATTCAAACTTTTTCTGTCTTAAAGATACACATTTAAAGAATAATTTCTGAGATTTAAAAAAAAAAATTAAAACACCGCCATTGTGACGTCATTTCCGGTGACCCCTCGAAAAAAAGGTGCGTCCGCGTTGTCAGCATAACTCCTGACAGGATCATCTAAAATGAAAAAACAAAAATACGTGTTTTAGTTAAGACCATAAACTCGTGCTTGAACGAAGGAAAAAAAAAGTAAAAATTGGAATTTTGGCAGACCTTTTTCCAAAAAAATGAAAATTCGGTCAAATTTGCTCGACATTTTTTTTTAAATAGTTGTAATTGAAAAAAAAAATCCTTCGTCCAAGCACGAGTAAATTGTATCTCAAACACCTGTGTAAAATTTCATCAAGATCGGTTGAGTGGTTTTCGAAAACTTTTGACAACCGACTTTGAAAACACAGTTCCGAGAAAAACGCGTTTAAAGTTTTGAGTTACAATACAAGTGGGAAAAAAAATGTTTTTTGTAACTTACAGTGAATCGTCGATTCCTGGGCCATAAAGTAAAGATCCTGTAGCAGTTGCAATGTCCAGGGCATCCTTTTGCTCCTGTCGATGACGGATTCTGGCTTCGCGAGTCTTGCTCGCAGATTTTTTTTCGGCTGCGCACACACGGTTTTCATCCGAAATTCGGGCATATTCGTGGGAGTTTCGGCCTAATTTTAAATCCATACCGTACATAATCAATAATTAAGCTGATGTTCCTTCATTGAAGATACAAGCAGCGACCAATGCCGCAATATTAACAATCTTTGAACCAGCAGGAAGTATTTTTGGAGTAATTTTCCAAATCAACTGGTTGAAGCTCTCGTTGTTATTTTGTGTGAAACCACCAACACACCGTTCCAGAAGCTCATCCTTACTGAGATCTTCATATATTGGTTTCATAGTAATCAAAACTTCATCTGGTAATGGAGTATACTCATGTTTAAATGATGAAAGAGTATTTGTAGCTGATGCTCGTTGCCAAGCGTACCAAGAGTCTGGACCTTTTGGGCAGTTATCGTGCTGAGGTTTTTTATCTGTAGAGCTATAGTGATAATAGGTAGCCCATATAGCGTCTTTCATTTTTTCCACCGATTCACAGTTTCTTCTTATCGCCAAACCATAGTACACAGTTCATTTGTCTATTAATTTACTTGTCAGTTTACCTTTGCCAGAAAGAGTATTTTTTTGTGTTTTTTTACCTTTTACTATTTTTTCCTCAGTTGTTTTCTTTACTAACCCACGCAAACGGGTCCCCATTCTTTTCTGCACGTGTCCAACGCATTCTTTTTTATTGATAACAAAATCTTGACCGTAAGGTTGGGCTTTGAGAAGACCAGAGTAGGTTTTTGAGTCCCCATCTCCTATATAATCTACAAACCTCAGTCCATGTTTGACAATCGAGCATTTAAACATTTCAATAATCGATGAGACTTCCATGTTTCCTGATGCTCCAGTGTGATTGGCGGTGCATTGATTTGTTTCAATGTGTTCTTCTTTCCATTCTTCATATTCTGCAGTGTCTAATTTTTTTTTCCAGCTTTCACATAACTTACAATAAGAAGATTTCACCAACACATCCAACACTTTTCCCGAATAATATCCGATTAGTGAACTAACACCATATAGTGATGAGAAACCACGTTTCTTCCAGGTACCGTCACCGGAAACACTCACATCTGTCATATCTTGTAAATCGTTTTCAAGACTTGTTAATTGTTTTTCTTCTTGAGCAGCAGATGAGAATAGAGTTTGAGTAACTGTCTCAATACACTCTGTATCAATACACTGTATTTTATCAATATAAAAATCGTATGTAGACTGGTTTAAAAATGAACTGCTTATGTCCATCAAGCCGCAGAATTTCTTGCATCCGGCGAGCCCTAAGCCCAATATTCTCATAACAAAAATGAACCGGCGATTTAGTTCATACATTCTTCCGATTTTTTGACAAGATAAAATATATTTCGGATCACATCGTTCACATTCTACTATGATTTTAAATCCCAGACCAAATTTCGAACATTGCTTAAACTGTACTTTACCATTACACAATTGATCTTCATCTTCATTTTTAATAATGTTAGAACACCGCACAAACGATGAGAGAGTTGAGAAAACCAAGGCAAAATCTATGATTGAATATTGGAGCGTGTCCTCTTCTGGCACGTGCTCTTTCTCATCGCCTTTTAATTTTATTGCTGAGGTGCTCGTGAAGGAACTATCATCAGTTTCCGGATCTTTAGGATTAAAGGACTGTCTCCTTTTTCTCGGTCTATCTTTTCTACGAGCTCCAAGGGTTAACTGTTTTCTTGAAATTTTATGCATTGTTTATCAACTTCACTAGGTAACCACTAATAATACCACGTTTTTAATAAATTTTATGATAGAAACTTGGAATAACCTCAAATGAACCTCGTCCTTCAAGGAGTAATCACCAAATAAAATATTTCAAACTAGTTGTCCTTAGGAAGTGAAAGTAATATACAACAATGGCAGACGAACAATAGACGAGCAGCTGCTCACTATACCTGAGGCGCGCTGACCCTTCTATATCTGACTTGGAGCGCACACCTTCCAAAGGCTGTATCTCCGAAACTATTATTCGGATCGACTTGAAAATTTAGGATAATATTCTTGAGATGTTGTAGAAATTAATAAGCCAAAGAAAAATCGATTTTTTCAACCCACGTAACCCATGTAACCCCTTAAGAAAAGAAGCTTGGGTCATTAATGCCCGTTCAGCAGTCAAACGCATCCTGCATGTTTGCGTGGTGTGCGTGCGGGAAAGGGCATCGTTGGGTACCTAACTTATGGGTTCTCTTGCCGCACCTAGAGTTACGCAAAATCTCCCGTTTTCCCACACTGGAGTGGATTATGTAGGGCCGTTTATAATTAACATTAGTTCAGGTCGAGGGTTAAGAACACGGAAAGCTTACATCGCTTTGTTCGTGTGTCTGGCCACTAGAGCGATCCATTTGGAGCTGGTGTCTAATTATGACACCGAGTCATTTTTAGCTGCGTTTTCTCGGTTTGCGGCGCGGCGCGGTCGACCTTCCGTGATGTATAGTGATAACGGGTTAAACTTTCAGGGTGCAAATGCGAAACTCAGGCGTGCGTTCAAGGCCGCCTTGAGACATGCAGCCACCCACGATCTCGAGCCACTATCCGGTATAGATTGGCAATTTATCCCGGTAGCGAGTCCACATTGGGGAGGAATCTGGGAAAGTGGCGTTCGAACGGTTAAATACCACTTAAAGCGTATTATGGGGAAATTTGTACCCACATTTGAGGAATTTGTTACTATTTTATATCGCGTGGAGGCATGCCTCAATTCTCGTCCGATTGCGAAAATTCACGACGATTTAGAATGTCTAGAAATGCTTTCTCCAGGGCATTTTCTAACAGGGAGAGCGCTCCTCGCTCCTCCCGAGAGGTCAACGCTCGATCTCAAGGAAACAACCTTGAATCGATGGCAGCGAACAATTAAGATCACAGAGGCATTCTGAAAAAAATGGTCCTCTGAATACTTGTCCACGCTTCAATCACGTTCCAAGTGGCGTACAAAAACAGATGCGTTTAAGCCACGGGACATCGTGATCATAAAAAATCCTAATAATCCACCTTGCAGGTGGAGTTTAGGTCGGATCTTAAAACTAATTCCGGGAGTAGACTCGGTGGCTCGAGTCACTCTCGTAAAAACAGCGAATAAAGAAATCCAGTGGAGTTTTTCGCAGTTACGAATTCCTAGGTAAACATTTACCTCTTGGGTTCATCCATCTCGGCTATGTCTCATGTCATTCGGACATATGTCTTTTTGAGGCTGAGAATCGTTTAGCCGAGGTCGGAATCGGTTTAATTTAATTTAATTTAATTTCGAATCTCGCGAAACACTATTTACCCGTTCACTAGGGTAAACACAGCGTGCCGGATAATGTTTGACAACAAATCCGTGGCTCCCACCTGTCTCGATAATTTAGCGTGGGAATTTGCCGCGATTCGCGGCAAATTTTCCCACAATTTTCAGTACCGATCTAACCATGGAGCCGAAGTTATTACTAAACATCGATGAGGATTTGCGAGAATACATCGATCGGTTTGTTGAGGAGTTCGGTCCCGAGCACGCTTTGGAGGGTGACCCTCAGACGCCGCCGGACCAGAGTTCCACGGACGTGCAGGCAATCGAGGTGCAGCCGACCCAAGTCGAGATGCAGACGGACCCGACACCATACGTGCCAACATCCCTGGCGCTGCTCGAGGCAGCGCGGGCGAAGGACGCCAGTCAGCGGATGCCGATGGACCTCCGGGTCTTCGACGCCTCCAGGTGGGATGGAGGCGTTCTCCATGACCCCACAGCCAAGGAGGTGGAGAGGACCCGGGAGACCATTTCGGTCAGGGCGTTTGGCGTGGTGATTCACGCGCCGGCAAACGCCGTACTAAAATACCAGCGATGGAGGGCCTGGTGCCCGCAAGGGAAGATTATCCTCCGCTGGGATGCGGAGTTACGTATAAAATCAGCTAAGTTAGTGGCTAAAAAATAATTAATAAAAAGTTCTTTTTTTCTCGATTGGTACTTAAATTTGGTATATTCTTTGATGCGCCTCTTCCTCTCATAATTCTGTGATTATACGTTTGTTTGGTGGTCTCTTCGCGCGGTTTGTTGTCATTTCCGGTCATGGTGGTGCATTAACGCTGCACTCGCTTTACGCGTCAATGGGGGGAGTTTGTTCGCGATCGCGAAAGGTACGGGGGGAGCGGAGCTGAGCCGGGACCCACCGGACAGTCTCCCTCTCCCGGAGCTGGTCCCCACTCGCAGCGTCTCCCACCTCGCAGCGATCTCATCGAGCACGATATCGGTGAGATCGTTACCGTTCCAATCAGTCGCTAGCTCGACCCGAGCCCCTACAGACGGGGAACCTATGTATGCTTGCAAGCACCAGTGTAAGTTTGGTTGTCCCAACCATCCAAACCTTTTCCCACGAGGAGTTCTCGTGATTGTAGAGTTAGCGCGGTGTTCGTGCTCTACCTTTTCCTAGTGCGGTGTTCGCACTTCCTTTAAGCGGAGTTCGCGTCCTTTCCGTTCGGTGTTCGCACGTTGTATTCTCTCTGAGACAATTCGAGGTGTTCTCGGATTGTCTCTCCTTCGGGGATTAGCCCCATTTTCGCTCCCAACCTTCCGGCTTTCCCAGGCGGAGTTCGCCTTGCGCGTCTTTCTTGATTATTAGGTCTCATTGCACGAGCCTCGCGCTCAGAGAATTAATGCCTTTTTTTCTGTTAAGTTTTCTATTTATTGTTGAAGAATATATTGTTAAGTTTCTTATTAAGTTGCGACTTTTTATTTATTAGCGTCTCCTACCCTTGTCCGCCCGAGCGAGCCGAACGTTCTGCTACCACCGGTAGTTTCCGCTTTGTTTCTTTTGTATTTGTTGGGATCGGGATTTGCCCGTTGTTACAGTCTCGCACAAAAAAAAAGAAAGAAATCGCAAAAGAAATGAGAAACCGTGTTACAACACGGGCGAAAAGCGTCACAGCAAAGAGGCACAAAAAAAAGAATGCGAAAGAATCTCGAAGTGGGAACAGAAAAACGCAACCCCCTAAAAAACACCTCTGGTGCAAAAAAGTCGAGACAAGTTCATGTATGAAAAGGGATCTCTCTACAAAAGTTGTGAAATCCGATAACATTAGACAAGCTCGTTTTTTCCATTATGTCAATACGAAGTAATTACAAAATGGAATGAATTTTTTCTGTTTACATGATTAGAACCGGTATTAAACTTGTCGGGCCCTGAACCTAAACGATAACCAATAAATATCTTACAATTTAATTTATTTTTACCGAATTATGAATTAGTAAAGATGAGATTACATAATAATAATATGAATAATTATACATCATACTCAAACATCTGAATTGTTCGGGGCCCGACAAGTTCAATACCGGTTCTAATCACGTAAACAGAAAAAATTCTTTCCATTTTGTAATTACTTCGTATTGACATAATGGAAAAAACGAGCTTGTCTAATGTTATCGGATTTCACAACTTTTGTAGAGAGATCCCTTTTCATACATGAACTTGTCTCGAACTTTTTTGCACCAGAGGTGTTTTTTAGGGGGATTTGTCTCCTTTTTGCAAATATTATTATTATTATCGGCTTTATATCTCGAGATAATATAAAACAATACATAACGTGCGTCGGTAAAGTAAAGGGTACTTTCCATTAAGATAGGCAAAATGCCCCCCACCTCGAATTCTTTATCGAAAGGTTTTGATGGGTTCTTTGGGTCAAAAGAATAGGATCGGCACGGTCGGCCGGTCAGATTGACCCCCACCCCCGCGGGGATGGCCAAAAAACGATTTTTTCAGGTTTAATTTTTTTTTTAAACCACCTGGTGGATGAAAAATTCTGAAAAAATTCAGGAGTATAGTTGGTAATAAGGGCTTTTCAGGGAAATTTTGTCAACCACCCACACTACCATCCTCCCCTAAAAAAAATTAAATAAAACTAAAAATCGAAAAACAACCCCGAAAGTGCCCAGGCAGCTGAACTTTTTTTTACGGAATAGTGTAGTCTGTGGCTAACTCTACACCCCAGTATTTTTTCCGATTTTTCCGAGCGTGGCTTCACCTTCGAAAATCGATTTTTCGCCTTTTTTCGCTATTTTTCATGGTTTTTTCGACTTTTATGCAGCCGGGAAGAATTTCCAGGATCAGTGCACCCCAGAATCGGATTTTTCCGAAAATTTTAGATAAGTATGGATATCTGAACAATCGGAATTTGCCCATTTTTCTGCCTTTCTCCAGCTGAAAAATTGTTTTTGACCCAAAAAATGCCATTTTTCGATATTTTTCAACGATTTTCCGATTATTACGTAAATAGAAAGCATTTTCAAGGTCATTAGACCCCGGAATCGGATTCTACGGAAAAGTTCACATAAATATCGACATCTAACCAATCATGATTCTCTGCCTTTTTTCACGTTTTTCCAGCTCAAAAACCGTTTTTGTCCAAAAAAAGTCTTATTTCTGCGGAATTTCAAGATTACCTCAATCTGAAATACAGTTTTTATTATAATTTTTGTTTTATTTATAGTATTATTATACATTTAGTTTTAATCTTCATCGCTATCTTCGTCGATGACAGCATTACAATTATTTATATAAAAAATTTTTGTTAAAAATTCTGCTGGTCTGAAGAGTTTAGACAAATATCTGCCATAGAATAAGTGGCTTGAATTTGACCAATAATTGATGATTGTTGTGAGATGATACCTTAGAGCTGTCTTTGTGTGCGTCATTTTTTAGACTTGACTGTCCTGAGTGCCGAAAAACATTTTTTACATAGGACACATCACCTTCCTGGACATGTACCGCAAACAAGTACAGCTTGAAGGGATAAGTTCACAACAATCATCAATTATTGGTCAAATCCAAGCAACTTATCCTACAGCAGATAATTGTGTAAACTCTTCAGACCAGCAGAATTTTTAACACGTTAAGCGCTACGCTATATTCACGAGACAACCTATTCAGGCCGTGTGGTTCGCAGTGCTATACACTATTACATTTGGCACAACCGACGAGGCCTGAACGGAACGTCTTGCGCTGATCCCTAGGGACCGGCGTGGCACTTAACACATTCACGCCAGGGCGGATATTTACGTTTTTTCGTGTGGGGCGCGACCGCCCACGGAACAGTCAAGCGTGACACACCGGTGGGTCAGCGGTGTACAGGAAGGTTATGTGTCATATGTAAAAAATGTTTAACGGCACTCAGGGCAGCCAAGTCAAAAAAATTACGCACACAAAGACAGCTCTAAGGAATCAGCTCACAACAATCATCAATTATTGGTCGAATTCAAACCACTTATCCTACGGCAGATATTTGTCTAAACTCTTCAGACCAACAAAATTTTTAACAAAAATGTTTGATACAAATAATTATAATAAAAATTATAATAAAAACTGTATTTCAGATTGAAGTAATCTTAAAATACCGCCGAAATAAGACTTTTTTTGGACAAAAACGGTTTTTGAGCTGAAAAAACTTGAAAAAATGCAGAGAATCATAATTGGTTAGAGGTCAATATTTATGTGAAATTTTCCGTAGAATCCGATTCCGGGGTCTAATGACCTTGAAAATGCTTTCTATTTACGTACCAATCGGAAAATCGTTGAAAAATATCGAAAAATGGCAATTTTTGGGTCAAAAACAGTTTTTCAGCTCTAGAAAAGCAGAAAAATGGGTAAATCCCGGTCGTTCAGATGTCCATACTCATCTAAAATTTTCGGTAGAATCCGATTCTGGGGTGCACTTACCTTGAAAATTCTTCCCGGCTGCATAAAAGTCGAAAAAACCATGAAAAATAGCGAAAAAAGGCGAAAAATCGATTTTCGAAGGTGAAGCCACGCTTGGAAAAATCGGAAAAAATACTGGGGGTAGAGTTAGCCACAGACTACACTATTCCGTAAAAAAAAGTTCAGCCGCCTGGGCACTTTCGGGGTTGTTTTTCGATTTTTAGTTTTTTTTTTTTTTTAAGGGGAGGGTGGTAGTGTGGGTGGTTGAAAAAATTTCCCTGAAAAGCCCTTATTACCAACTATACTCCTGAATTTTTTCGGAATTTTTCATCCACCAGGTGGTTAAAAAAAAATAAAACCTGAAAAAATCGTTTTTTGGCTACCCCCGCGGGGGTGGAGGTCACTCTGACCGGCCGACCGTGCCGATCCTATTCTTTTGACCCAAAGAATCCATCCAAACCTATCGCTAAAGAATTCGAGGTGGGGGGCATTTTGCCTATCTTAATGGAAAGTACCCTTTTTCGTCTTTTGGATGTTCGTGAAAACAAAAACAACTCATATTTTTCCGTCGTTAGATGGAACGCGCACACGAGAAATTAATCTCGAGGCTAATTTTGTAAATCAAAAACACGATGATTTAAAATAAAACAAAGATATATTTTAACAAATAATTACAAGGTTCATGTTTCAAAGTGTCTAATCATGTTCTATTCTGTCGTACAAAAATTGTTTTCCTGGTTATTTCTATCCTAGCGTTCAAAAATAATATCAAACTGGAAGTAGGGGTAGAACTGATGCTAGTATTGGTGATTACGGTTTTCTTGGTATACCTGGTGTGACGAGGCAACTTTCGAGAAAGTTACCTTGCCCCGGAAAATCATCCGATGCCGAAATAATAGAATATCGTAGCCTCAGGCTACGATTATAAAGACACCGGCGACGATTATAATAGCCGTGTCCTTGAATAGTAGGGGGCCCTGGGGAATCGAGGGAGAGCCAAGCGGAGCGAAACGCCGTAGCGAACCGTGATTGACAGGTGGGGGCGATTTAGCAAAACCGCGGGAAACGCAGTATGCACCTTCCTAATTCCGTCACAGAAGCGGAAGTAGGCTCAAAATGTAGCCCTTGCGGAATTAGGAAGGTGGCCGCGATGGCAAGGCTGTAACTGCATTTCCGCAGGGATTGCACGTGATAGAATCTCATAGAAGGTTCTACGTCTAATCCCTGGACAAGAGAATTCACACGGCACGACAGCGGAAAACGCGCGAACATCGAGAATGTTCGCGCGCGTGCCAAAAGGACATAAGTAGGGATCCCGCAGCTCTTTCTGTTCGTACCGTCGCGCTGTTCGTGAGACCGTTGTAAAGGCTCAGGATTTCAAGATCGCGCGCTGAAGACTTAGTTGCGTTCCCAGGGGTAATCTCAGGTGAGATCCTCAAGTGATACTCTCTCCTCGGGCTCCGTGTATTGTATCTCCACGAGTGAAATCCGCTTAGGGTGGAGAGCGTCTCCACCAAGTGCATTAGTATTTTGTGAGACACTGCAACTGCCGAGGATTGTTAAGCCGCGAGGAGGAGAAGGGAACCGAATTCGGGGTCCCAGTTAGAGCGGTCCACTGGACTGGACCCCGAAAAGGGACGGTAGCAACCGCAGGACATTTCCGGACTCGAGAGTGTGTGGTTGTGACCGGAAGTAAATTCCCGCAGGGATCACTCCCACTGTGGGGAAAAGTGCCTACACACCTTATTGGAGCCGAGGGATCCCCATGTCAACTGAGGGGAAGCCAGAGGTCCACTCCACCGACAATCCTCTCGGTTTCCTGGAGGAAACCCAGCTTGCCCACCACCGTGATCTCCATCCCGGTCAGTGGGATGGAGGTCAGGGGTCATCGAGGGACCATCTCGGAACGGGTGCAGGGTGCATCCGCTCCACTCAGCGACCAAGTAGCGGCATCGAGTCAGGGAGAGGGGCAGGAGCCCCAGCTCCTCGAGGGACCATCACGGAACGGGTGCAAGGTGCATCCGCTCCGCTCAGCAACCAGCTAGCGGCATAGAGTCAAGGAGAGGGGCAGGAGCCCAGCTCATCGAGGGTCAGCTGGGCTGTGACGTGTGACGTCACCCAGCCTACCGAACGACCAGCGACAGCGAGCCAGCTGCTCGGGAGCCATCGTAGCCTAGACCCAGCCGTAGCAGGGAAAGGGAAGCCACCGACTCGACTGCAAACTGATAAGTACACGAGAACTCTCGAGCGTACGAATCGCGTTGTGTATATTTTGGATTCGCGGAACATTAAATATCCATAGTTGCGTCGCTCGGTTAAGGGGATTATCCCATATGATCGCGAGGGAATAGAATTCGTATTTGTATGATATGGTATATGGAATGTGAGAAGAATGAATGACTCACGTGGTGATGTTGCGTATAGATGATTGGCGTTTCGGGTTCGAACGTTGAGACGATGCGTTGCACTCAATAATAATAGTATATGCGTTATATTTATATCTTATATGGAAATATATTGCTGATTCGTTTTTTTTGTCTTACGCGAGACTTCACTATTTATTCTAGATTACCCAGAGAACCCACGAAAGTTTCCTTGAGACTGAGTTAGGCAGGGACTAATTGTTTGCATAAATAGTGATAAGATTAGGGTAGTCACCACGCCACGATTTTGGGCACCGTTCGGCGAGTAGATTGGAGTGGGAGGCGAACGACTGTGGCAATTGGTGCTTATCCGACTGCAGTTAGACTGCATAGGCCCCAACTGGGGTTCGCTCTCCCACCCCAACTTACGGGCTGTAAGGTCACGGACCAATTAGCGTCCGTGAGCCTATTGACGTCGGCGAACGAGCGTCGCACTGGATATGCAGTGTTCTAAAATATGGCAAACATGTGGAAGGCTGACGTAATCGTTTTCCTTTCGAAAGAGTTGTAAAAGTCTATTAGTAAGGAGAAGGACAACGATTATAAAAGATGGTAATGCAAGTGATAAATAGAACTGAGGAGTAAAACATTTGGTGGTACTTAAGTTGTAAAAGGTATTTCCCTTGAATAATTGTGTGAAGACATTCCAGCCGTGTATGTATACACAGTTACCGTGTATAGGAAGCGACAGACAGCCTTTGAATGTATTTGTCGTGTATATACACAGCATACTTCGACTATTTTTCATGTGCCCGCAGCTAGTTGCTTCAAGGATAGATTCACGTTAGCGCTCGAGCCCAATTTATACATGAACTTGTCTCGAGACACTACCGTGTCTCTTGATATGGACTCAACGCGAACTACAGGGGGCGGAATTACAAAAATTCGAAAGGGAAAGAACTAAGAGAGGAAAAATAGAAGAGAAAGAAACGAGACAGGGTATAGTACCCCTCCCTCTGACCTTTTTTCTGCCGGATGGCTAAACTAGACGCTCACGGTTTCGTTCAGAATAACGCAAATAAATCCCTGAAAACAATCTTAAATAACAGAGATTGCGTAAAAGAGAAAAAAACAACCAAAAGCAACACAATCATCTTTGATACGGTACGCATCAAGAAAAATAACATAGTAATAAAATGATTCGCAAAAAAAGACGCAAAAAGACCATCAAAAAGGCGCTCAACTAAGAATTTAGGGTTCCTCCCTCTCTAGAAGATCCCTGGACTTAGCCATGACCGTCAACAAAAATCATATGCAATAATAACAAGAATAGATAGATAAATGATAAAAGAAAGGTAATAATAAAGATAAGAGAAAAAGAAAAGAGTGTCCCCACCTGGAGAGGTGGCAAAATGCCATGTCACAACGTGTCTCTTAGATTTTAAGGCTTTATAACATATTGAAATTTTATCGAAATCGGAGGGGGACACATGGGACCGTTTTCTTGTTAGAAGGTTATCTCCTAACGCTAATATCATTTAATACTGGACTCTTTTTAAGCTGGAATTTCATCCTCTCACAAGTCACCGTCTCCTCGATGATTTTGCGATCTTCTTAAGGGTTGTATTGACGAGTGAACAGGCTTTTCCCACGCTAGCTTTAATTGAGAAATAACTGCAATATTCACACATTCACTCATTCCACGAACACAATATCTTCTATTCTCTAACAAAAGTAATCTGAACAATAATCGCCAAAAACAACAACTGATATCGCGAATGAACAATAATAGATCGTGAATTATATCAGATCGTAGCGCTACAGGTACAGTTAATGAGAATAGCAGGAGTTACATTCCTCTACCAAGACTTACCATCTGGTGTATTTCGAGACCTAAACTTTAACTCAAATGTAATGGATAAAAGTTATCACGTTACAGTACCTATACCGAAAATGTGCGGGAGCTGAAACTTTATTCGGTCCGCAGTAAACAGTCCACAGTGTGTTAAATACTTGTACCAAAAAATTTGGAGCAAAAGTGTGATATTTTAATAGTATTTTTATTACATTCATTAATTCAGATACTTTTAGCTTTCGACTATTTATATACTTTTAAATGTTTTCACATCATTTGTAGTTTTTACTACATTAAATACAAAAAGCTATGGAATTCTACGGCGACGTAGTATTCTCCTGTTTTACTTGTTTTAAAAGGCTGTATATGCTGTACGACATTTTGAGGATCTGAAAATGTATAAAGTCTACTTTTAGAAACAAGGTACTTATAATTAAACAATGAAATAGTATCACGTCAAAGCATTTCTCCCCATCAGGCAACAGATTGAAACTGTATGAATTTCCAAAGTCTGTGAGAATCTGTTACTGTGTTATAAACATGTTCCACTTTAACTTTCGCACCAAGATTTCTCAAAAACTATGAGAGCTAGCCAAAAATGTTTCCAACAAAAGTTGCTCAATTTCGAGGGGGAAATATTTTCATGACTTTGCCTTTGACCTTGGAGGTCACGTTCAAGGTTATTTCAAGGTCAACATGTTTTTTTTAATGGAACTACTTATTTTTGGTTGCAGATTCTTACTTTATATAAAAAAAACAAACAACTTTTATCTAAAACGTTTTTTCATCAGAGTTCAATTTTGTGGAATATTACAAAAAAGAATCAAGTAATTTTAGAGTAGAAAAGAATTTATTGCTTGAGTAAATTTGTAACGTGGTGGTAACCTGCCACGTGGCAAAAATAAGGATAGAAGTTCTTTAGAAGAGCCTACATGACATTTGTATTGACATCTGTATTAACAACCTTTCTTACTTCCAAAATAGTTTTATATGGAGTCACCAAAAAGGATACAAGATCAAATTCCCCCCAAAATAGTTTCGGTTCTAGTGAGGAGCATTCCTGCTTTTCCCATTGGCTATTCCTTCTGGTCGGCACTCTTACAAGAAAAAGCATCAATCACAGCCCAAAATAGGAAAGTAACTTCAATGTCACCGGAGCGAATTGATTCGGATCTTCCACCTAGCAGTCATCCGCCTCGCAAAATTACTTGATTGTTTTTTGTAATATCTCACAAAATTGAACTGAAAAACGTTTTAGATAAAAGTTGTTTGTTTTTTATACAAAATAAGAATCTGCAACGAAAAATAAGTAGTTCCATTAAAAAAAAAAGTTGACCTTGAAATAACCTTGAACGTGACCTCCAAGGTCAAAGGCAAAGTCATGAGAATATTTCTCTCTCGAAATTGAGCAACTTTTGTTGCAAACATTTTTGGCTAGCTCTCATAGTTTTTGAGAAATCTTGGTGCGAAAGTTAAAATGGAACACCCTGTCACAACAACAATAAACAATAAATAATAAATAAAAACAGTTAGTCCAATTTCCACAATACATTGTAGCGCGACTCCTGGTCGCCTACGACCAAGAGAACGAAAGGGCAGTCGCTCCGCAAATTTCCTCACTCAGAGAAATTCCGGAAGAAAGCCGAGAGGCAGGAAGGCGGGAATCCGAGAACTCGGACAAGGATTTTCCCTGAGGGGGCCCGGTCTAGCTCGGAAGGAGGTGTGAAGCCCTCTCAGAGGAGATCCTTTGTCTAGATTTGGCAATACAAATTTGAATCCAGACGACTCGGTAATTCTAGCAAAATTCTTAGAGTACTTTATTACAAAAAGGGGTGGTTGCGGGCCACAAACACGACAAAATTGGTACAAAAAAAGAAATTCGAGTTTTCGATTCCTACCGGTAGGAAAACCGAGAGTTTTATTAGACTTAAAACTACGGCGAGAACACTCGAAATTACAGGAAGAATGATCCAAAAAAAATAAACCAAGTTAAAGCAAAACCAAGTTAAGAGAGAACACGCGGGAACGTAAGTAACGAGAGAGGAATTCAGGAGTTCGGCAGGGAGATAGAAAAATGTAAGGAAGCCCAATTTTCGAATCACCTGGTATAACCGTGTAGGCGACGGGAATGCGACTTCCGGCGATCCAAATCGATCGATCTTCTCGATCCATCCACAATAAATTATCCAAATCGATCGATCCTCTCGATCCGTCAACAATAAATTATCCAAAGAACAGGTCCTGTCCACAATCAGTTCTTATCAAAGCGGCAGCTCAGGAAACTCTGAAGGGAGTCGTTTTCGGTCCTCCCAATCGGCATTGGTAGCACCATCCTAGTTGTCGCAGGATTCGGGAATTATGACGCTCGGGTGATAAGTAGGGCACCGACCCGTTATCGACCCGTTTCCCGTAGATTGTTAGATGGCACCGTAGGCAATAGTTTGACATCTTCCTTGTCCTGCGGTAGCCGAGAAGGTTTTCCATCCTTTGATTCGGGAGTCTTCTTTCCTTCTCTCTCTTATCAGGCGATTCGAAATTGGCGGGAGAAGTAGCAAAGGAATTTTAACATAGCGATATTAACAGAAGATATAGTACACAAGAAAAGAATCACTTAAATAATAACAGAAATAATTTGTTACCGCGTAGGTGCTTCCGGGCGTTCTCGGAGAGGTTCCTGAGCCTTTTTTTCTCCGTTTTTCTTAACGGGCGCGAAAGAAATTAATGGTAAATTTAGGACGATTGATGCCCCAGAAAAGCTTAATGTAACAGCGGAAATTTTCGACGTTACAACATTTACGTACGACTTCGGCATAAGCCGACTTACCTTTCAGAACAAAGCTAAGGAATGAAATTAAATCCTAATCCTGAAAGAGGTCTGAAACTTACCCCCATTAAAGTGTTTCGATTTAATTCACAAACACCATGATAAGTGACGGGGGGAACTCGTTGGCAGCATGTCAATACGAATCCTATAAATTTACAGTGCTTAGGCTTTAATGACAACCAATCACTATTATAAACTGCTTCCGCAACATTCATACTCTAAAATTACCGATAAAAGAAATGCATGATTATTATAATTTGCAACCTAGACAAGTATTATTAAAATAATGTTTGTTAAAATAATATTACACCAACAGCTAGAAAAAATGGATCTGGCAATGTTATATTAGTACACTCGGCCGCACGAAAATTATCCCTAGCTCTACTGTTGCCGAAATATTTGAACAATATTATTATACGGTGTGAAACAATCACAGGTTCAACTCGTGAGTTTTTCCATCATTTTAGAACGAGATAAAAGCATTGCTATATGTAACACAGTATCAAGATACGTAGATTAACATATCTAGTAAGAAAATCTATTAAGAATTACAATATAAAAAAATTATTTCTTGGAAAATCCATGTATAGCACAAATCGTATCATCGATCATACCACCTTAAGATTGATAGAAATCGTTTTAATTCTTCAATTTCTTCTTCTTTAATTTAGTCAATTTCCTAAAACCTATTTATCTAATAATAATCTATTCTTTTAATAAGTGTCTTCCTAGACTAATAATTTGAAAGAATGTAAAAATTATTTTTAGCAGTTTCTTAAAACTGAACATCTTTCAAACAATATCCCAAAGCATTTACGGTACATTCGAATAATTAACAACGCTACAGACCTTAAAACGAAACAATGGTGCAACACCTAGATCAAAATTGGAGCGATCGACAAGTTTATTTGCAATAAGTAAATTAGTGAACTTCAAAGTTATGCGAAAAGTTATAACAGGTTTGGATTATAGAATTGTTCGCTTTTATACAGGGTTACCCATTTTAATCAATCCACTGAAATATCTTCCAAAATAACCGGTAAAGAAAAAAATTGTTCCTACAAAAGTTGTTAGGGACAAAGGGGGACAAATTTCTGTTTAGTTAGATTTGACCTTGCGATCATTTTTCAAGGTCATTTGAAAATAGAAGTTATTTTTTTAAATGGAAACCCCCCCTTTTGACATCGGCAATCGATAAAGCGGGACGTTTGATATTCAAATACGTACTTGCTATTTTCTTATTTTAATTTGATGATAATTAAAGTAGAGATCCATACTAAAAAGCGTCAAAAAAATTCATAGTTGAACCACAACTTCATCATGGCTGATTATCCTCCTAATCATATTGTTGATATAATAATGGTTCTAGGAGAATGTCACAACAATTACCGTGTAGCGGCTCGGCGGTACGCTGAACGGTTTCCTTTGAGGAGGCATCCTAATCACAGTGTAATACAAAGATTGACTGAAAGAGCGCGGGCTGGACATCTTGTTCGTCAACGAAGGCGTCACGAATACGACGAAAATGACCCTCGTGTTATAACCGTCCTAGCAAGTGTTCATCTCGATCCGTGCATTAGCAGTCAGCAAATTGAAAGAGAAACCGGTTTTCCTCGAAGTACGGCTTTAAGAATAATGAATGCTCTTCATTATCATCCCTACCCCATAAATTTAGTTCAAGAACTAATTGTAAGGCCGAATCGTATTCAATTACGTATTGAATTTTGCCTGTGGGCTTTAGGAATGATACAAAATGACCCAGAATTTTTAAAATTTTTTACGTTTTCAGATGAGGCTAAATTGTATAGCAATGATCAACTGAAGAGACATAATCACCACTACTGGTCAGATGAAAATCCCCACTGACATAGGGCTCTTGATCATCAAAACCGATGGAGCCTTATGGTGTGGTGTGGCATAGTCAACGGTTACCTTATTGGACCTTATTTCTTTGAGAGAAATGTAACTATAGATAGCTATTTGGAATTGCTGAGGGATCGATCGCCAGAACTTTTGGAGGAAGTCGATTTAGAAACACGACGAAGAATGTGGTTACAGCAAGATGGTGCACTTGCCCATTTTGCACGAATAGTACGGACATTTCTGAATGAAAATTATAATGAGAGGTGGATAGGTCGAGGAGGTCCAGTTAATTGGCCTCCGAACTCACCAGACATGACATCCCCGGACTTTTTCTTGTGGGGCTACTTAACCTGCTGGCGGCCGGGATTTTTTTTCGTTGATACATGCCTACTTTGGTGGAACACTTCCATATAATCATCCCCCAATGGTCCTCGGATATGTTCGAATCATGGCAACACCACTATAGTGGTGTTGCCGGCCGACAACGGTAGAAAAAATTTCATCGAAATTTTTATTTTCGTTTTTTGGGAATTTTTATGTCTTACTGGGGGTTTTCGGGGTCGCTGATCACGAATCCCTTGTCAAAATTTCAAGATTCCTAGATGTCGGCCCGACACGGCGCATGCGCAATATCACTTGAAAAAATTTGTGCCTCATATGTTGTTTTCAAAATTGCCGCCAAGTAATTGACTTTCGTTTTCGCCAATAGGTGTCGCATAGTGGCTTGTAGCAATTCCCGCATGAAATATCTCGATCGTAATCTATAAAGTAGAGGGTGTATTCAAAAGCGCAATTATTGGATAACCATGTCTTCCATACCGACTGAAGGTTTGGTTTATAGTAGCGGCGAAGATGAACCAAATGATGACGAAAATGATTATTTTGACTATTTTGTTGAAGACGATCTCGAGTATATTCCCGGACATGAAATATTTTACAACAATGATTTTTATCCTTCGATAAAAGACTTCACAGGATCGCCTAGTCACATAGTTGAAAACACCCCATTGAACGGTCATGAACCTATAGATTATTTTGACCTGTTCATGGATGATAATTTATTAGAAGTCATTGTCCGAGAAACAAATCTCTATCAGTCCCAAAATCCTGAACCGGCCCGCCAAAAAATGAAAGCTTGGGAAGATTTAGGAAATGACGAGTTGAAAAAATTCTTGGGCTTAACTATTTTGATGGCGCACGTCAAAAAAGTTGCCCTCGACGATTACTGGAGCCGCAATCCGTTGTTGGTTATTCCTATATTCCACCAAACAATGCCTCGAAATCGGTTCGAACAAATTGTACGATTTTTACATTTCCAGAATAATGAAACCCTCTTGAATCACCCATTGAAAAAAATCAAAACCATCATTGATGATCTGAATACAAAATTTGCAAACTTTCTCCAGCCAGGGAGAAACTTGTGTATAGATGAAAGCCTCCTCTTATGGAAAGGGAGATTGCGTTTCAAGCAGTTTCTACCGTTGAAGAGAAGTCGCTTCGGAATAAAAATTTTCGAAATAGTGGATTGCCAGAGTGGTTTCGTATTGGGTTTTATAGTCTATACCGGGGCAGACACAGACTATGACAAATTTGGCTTGGGCATTTCAGGGGATGTCGTTGCCCATTTTTTATGACCCTATTTTGGTAAGGGTCATATTGTTTTTGTGGACAACTGGTACTCTTCCCCTGCACTAGCTGAATTTTTACACGAAAAAGATACAGGTCTATGTGGCACAGTGAGAAAAAATAGATCTGGACTGCCAAAATTCACAAAATATTACAGAAAGGGGAAACTGAAGTAGGACACAACATGATTTGGTTGGCATTGAAATGGCAAGATAAAAAAGAGGTCTGGATGATTACAACGGTATCCCGATTGGAATACGCTTCCAGCGGCAAGCAAGACTTTGTAACTTGTGAAGAGATAATAAAACCTAGTTGCATCATTGATTATAATAAGAATATGGGAGGAGTTGATAATGTTGATCGGCAGTTAGCGATAACTGCGTCAATTAGGAAATCTCTCAAATGGTATAGGAAATTATTTTTCCATCTCATTGATCTCATATTGATAAATGCCCATGCTTTGTACAAATTGCAAGAGGGAGCAATTTCGTTCACCCATTTTCGAATGAAAGTCATATCGTCTTTGCTAGGTGTTGATAGCACAGTACAGGCAGAACTTGAAATCCCTCCTTCCCGACTTACAGATCGACATTTTCCGACTCAATCACAGTCTACAAAAGAATGTGTAATGTGCCGTGCATCTAAAGTAAGAAGACGAACAAAATATTATTGTGGTAAGTGTCAAGTTGCATTGTGTGCAATCCCTTGTTTTGAACAGTATCACACGCAAAGAAGTGTTCACTGCTAAAAATAGAACATACTGAGGGTAAACAAATATAAAGAATAAGAAAAATGAAAAAATGTGAGAAAAAAAAATAAAATAAAATGAAAAAAAATAGAAAAAAAATAAAATAATAAAAAAATAAAAAAAATGGGGCTAAAAATCTTCCCACGTCCACGTCGTTAGCCCTGGGTGACGCTAAGAGGAAGTCTTCGTAGTCACGGTAGGATCAAATTTCATCTCAGCGATCCTATTTGGGGGCAATTTTCCAATGCGCATGCTCAGTACAGGGACGCCATTTTGGAATTTTGAAATCCTGACAACGGATTCGTGATCAGCGACCCCAAAAACCCTTCAGAGATAAATTTCAGGTACATCAGGGAATATAAGCATTTTGAGCCACTAAAGTGGTGATGCCGGCCGCCAGCAGGTTAAAGAATGTTGTTTTTGCACAAAGGCCGACAATTAGAGAAGACATGATGAACCGTATTCGCCAAGCTTGCGCAGCAATCTCACGAGAGACCTTGCTCAGAACAGTGCAACATTTTCAAAGGCGTGTGAATTTGTGTCTTCAAGCTGATGGAGCAAATTTTGAACATTGAATGTAATATGAGAAAAGTGAGAGGCAAGGGGATTCACGTTAATCAAGCACCCCAAAGGAAACAGAACTTACTACGTCCACGTCGTTGTTTCCGGGTAACGCTAAAACTAAGTTTACTGGATTCAATTTGAAAAATTGATCTAGAATTTAAATAGCTTTAAAATTTGACCTCAAGGTCAATATGTTAAAGGTCGATGACACTTTTGCATTTTATTTAATTTATTGAGGCACCTTCAACGTTTGTTATGCCAAGATTGTCTCTAAAATTCGAGCTAGTTCCCTCTGAGCACTTTTTACACATTTTGACCTCTAGTTGACCCTCGTGGGTCATTTCGATGCATCAAGTAAGTACGTATTCGAATATCAAATTTCCCGCTTTATCGATTGCCGATGTCAAACGGGGAGCTGAAAATTCCCTCCATCAGCTTGAAGACACAAATTTACACGCCTTTGATAATGTTGCACTGTCCTGAGCAAGGTCTCTCTTGAGATTGCTGCGCAAGCTTGACGAATACGGTCCATTATGTCTTCTCTAGTTGTCGGCCTTTGTGCAAAAACAACATTCTTTAAGTAGCCCCACAAGAAAAAGTCCGGGGATGTCATGTCTGGTGAGTTCGGAGGCCAATTAACTGGACCTCCTCGACCTATCCACCTCTCATTATAATTTTCATTCAGAAATGTCCGTACTATTCGTGCAAAATGGGCAGGTGTACCATCTTGCTGTAGCCACATTCTTCGTCGTGTTTCTAAATCGACTTCCTCCAAAAGTTCTGGCGATCGATCCCTCAGCAATTCCAAATAGCTATCTAGAGTTACATTTCTCTCAAAGAAATAAGGTCCAATAAGGTAACCGTTGACTATGCCACACCACACCATAAGGCTCCATCGGTTTTGATCATCAAGAGCCCTATGTCAGTGGGGATTTTCATCTGACCAGTAGTGGTGATTATGTCTCTTCAGTTGATCATTGCTATACAATTTAGCCTCATCTGAAAACGTAAAAAATTTTAAAAATTCTGGGTCATTTTGTATCATTCCTAAAGCCCACAGGCAAAATTCAATACGTAATTGAATACGATTCGGCCTTACAATTAGTTCTTGAACTAAATTTATGGGGTAGGGATGATAATGAAGAGCATTCATTATTCTTAAAGCCGTACTTCGAGGAAAACCGGTTTCTCTTTCAATTTGCCGACTGCTAATGCGCGGATCGAAATGAACACTTGCTAGGACGGTTATAACACGAGGGTCATTTTCGTCGTATTCGTGACGCCTTCGTTGACGAACAAGATGTCCAGCCCGCGCTCTTTCAGTCAATCTTTGTATTACACTGTCATTAGGATGCCTCCTCAAAGGAAACCGTTCAGCGTACCGCCGAGCCGCTACACGGTAATTGTTGTGACATTCTCCTAGAACCATTATTATATCAACAATGTGATTAGGAGGATAATCAGCCATGATGAAGTTGTGGTTCAACTATGAATTTTTTTGACGCTTTTTAGTATGGATCTCTACTTTAATTATCATCAAATTAAAATAAGAAAATAGCAAGTACGTATTTGAATATCAAATGTCCCGCTTTATCGATTGCCGATGTCAAACAGGGAGGTTCTCTTTTAAAAAAATGATCTTGACCTTTGAATTACCTTCAAAGTCATAGTCAAGGTCAATTTTAATGTCACCATCTGGTAGCTCGGGAAAAATAGTAGAACTTTTGACTAAAACAGTTTTCGCTACGAGTCTTATTTTTCCAAGTTATTGGACCTCTCCGAGACTTTTCTGAAGACCCTGCTGTCCTTCAAGGTCGAATTGGACCTGTGACCCAAAAGCGTATTCGAATGTGAAATTTCCCGCTCTATCGATTGCCGATGTCAAAAGGGGGGATTTCCATTTTAAAAAATAACTTTGATCTTCAAATGTCCTTGAAAAATGATCTCAAGGTCAAATCTAACAAAACAGAAATTTGTCCCCCTTTGTCCCTAACAACTTTTGTAGGAACAATTTTTTTCTTTACCGCTTATTTTGGAAGATATTTCAGTGGATCGATTAAAATGAGTCACCCAGTATATACTGTGACACCTTTTTATCAAACACTTGTATTGTAAAATAAAAACTGTTGAAATGGCAACTTATTTAACATTCAAAATTGTTAATGAAGACTCTTTGACTAATCCAAAGTATTCTGACACAATAAAAATCGAAATTGCCCTAAACGTATTTCCCCGTAAATAAGATGTGCGATTCAATTGAATATTGATTGGCGACTGTCAAATGAAAAATTAGGGAAGTTTCTAAAAATATTTGGCGAGTTCGTAAAATGAAAATGCTACCTTACAGAAATTGTACGAGAAATGGAAAGATGTGCTTTATGAACTTAGAATACCTCATTAGCCGTAAATATGAATACTAGCTTTTTTACATAATTGATTAGTTTTTAAAACTTCAAACACGTTTTTTTCGAAACCACATTTTTCTAGTAAGCTATTTTAATTACACCAGACAGTTAATAAAATAATAGATAATAAAGTTTAATGCAATAGTGAAATAAAAAATGTTGACCAATCCTAAGCCGTTTTCATCGATAACTGGCCTTATGCTGCACACGGATATTTTTTTTGAAAAGGAATTTTCTTTCAATGTATTTCTTAACCCCTTGCACTACGCTGAAATTCGCAAGAAGCCGTGCCTAACTGTGCACTCGAATGGTCGTGAAAAGAGCCGAAGCGGCGGAGCCCGAGTGTTGGAAATTGTGAAATTCAAATGAATTTGAATAAAAACTTTTAAAAAGAATTTCAGTTATTAAATATGATTGCAATTAATTTTTAAAATGCCACGTGTTATTTAAAAAGATGACGAGTACGGCTCGTGATATTCATGTTTGGCCTAAAATTGTTATCACGAGACAGACTCGTGAAAATAGTGCAAGGGGTTAATATGGGTCTCGATTTACGTTTCCTGATATTACATTAAATGTAGCAGCGCATTCATTTCGTTATAAAATAGCAAATACAACATAAATAAACTTGGTTTATACAGGAACAACTTATGCGTGGCATCTGTGATTTATTTGCATGCTGTGACACTGAACCAAGTATTTTGTGTGCTAAACTCGTCAAGAGTTTGTAGTTCACGGTGTTGCGTTTAGCAGCGTTAGAGTCAGAGATAATTTCGTGCAGTCCAGTGTACAATGGCGGGCATATACTTACGTACGGTTATTAAAATTAAATATTATTTCCTGTACACTTATACGTTAAACATTTATACGGAAATCAATACGTTATTTATAAGTACAGGGTGGCCATAAAGTAAGTATCACTTTCAAAATTTGATATCTCAGACACCGTAAGAGAAAACCCTTTAATCATATATATCATTTTATTCAGGGAAAAATAGGATTTCTTCCTAAATTTTTTCAGATTTTTTGGTGCACTTTGAAAAATCACATAAATTTGACAATTTTTCCTGATTCTAATCGATTTATCGCAGTATGAATATTTTTGGCCAAGGTGACATTCAAATTAGATTATGATAACATAATCTGAAGAAAAGGCAATGCCTGGCGATGAGCTTGATACAACAATTGTCAATTTCAATTGATATTTGATCAGAAAAACATTAAATTATGCGCTAACGTTATGAATAAATTTTTAGGTTAACGATGAAGAAGAGCTTCACTTGGTTCGATTCATCTACTCAAATCTGAATAGTCCGGAAATGATATTGTAAATTTTTTGGAGTGCAAAACTTAAGCTCTATTACCGCGGCAAGGTGGAAGCCCGTCGATGGAGGTTTTTTCCGTTTTTGTTCTCTTTTTCTATTGTTTTTCTTATGAATTTTTGTTTTTTTTCCTCATTATTTATTACTCTTTTTTGCTGAAATTTGTTTTTGATTTCTCCCTAATTGTGCAACATTTGTTCAATGCGTTTCCCTTCATTTCCAATAATGCGTTCCAATCGTGGGACTTCTATTGTAACTGCAACTGGAAACTCGGTGAGCCACTTCCCGATAGAATGGCCGGCTTGATCACCAGACTTGTCACTCGCGGACTTTTGGCTTTGGGGCCACTTCGGTCAAAAGTCTTTTTAAGCCATCCCCAAACAATCGATGCATTTAAAAACAGCATGAAATTTGCCGTCCAGACAATCCTCTCCGAAATGTTGTTCGCTGCTGCGTTCGATATTGTCCCACAATTGGAACACATTGTTGAAAATATAGGGAGGCGCATTGAACAAATGTTGCACAATCAGGACGAAATTAAAAGTAAATTTCGGCAAAAAACAGTAATAAAAAATAGGGATAAAACCAAAAATTCAAAAGAAAAACAATAGAAAAAAAGAACAAAAATGAAACAAACAAAAAACCTCCATCGACGGGCTTCCACCTTGTCGTAGTGATGAAGCTTAAGTTTTGCACTCTAAAAATCTACACTAACATTTTCGCATTAGTCAGATTTGAGTTGATGAATCGAACCAAGTAAAGCCCTTTCTCATCTTTAACCTAAAAATTTATTCATAACGTTAGCGCATAATTTAATATTTTTCTGATAAAAAATCAGTTGAAATTGACAATTATTGTTCAATTATTGCTCAATTATTGCTCATCGTAAGGCATTGCGTTTTTTTAAGATTACGTTATCATAATCTAATTTGAATATCATCTTGGCCAAAAATGTTCAGACATGCGATAAATCGAATAGAATCAGGAAAAATGGTCTTTAAGTGATTTTTCAAAATGCACCAAAAATCTGAAAAAATTTAGGAAGAAATCCCATTTCATCCTGAATAAAATGACATATATCACTATAGGGTTTTGTCTTACGATGTCTGAGGTATCGAATTTTCAAAGTGATACTTACTTTATACAGGCCACCCTGTATACAATATACGTAATAGGATAACAAAATAGCTTTCCTTAATTTAATCTAATTAAAAAGTTATTATATTTTTTTAAACAAAATATCAAGTTTTCTGCTGAAGTACATATTGAAAAACTTATTTTATCAATGTTGCTGTAATTCATAATTATAATATTCAGGAAAATACATTAATATTTCGTATGTAGACCCTTGTTTTTGATAACCGGAGCACACCTTCGCGGTATCGATTCGATAAGTCGAGCACATCTATTATCAGGTATCGAATTCCATGCTTCCTGGATAATAGTGTGTAATTCGTCAATATTTGTTGGTTTTTGTTTTTGTATATACTGAGACGTTTCGAGCGCCTCCTGTTTGTCTTAAACAAAGGTGCACATGCGGAAATGTGTCTTGAATCAAGGATTCGTGTTTTGGACGGGCGTACTTTAATTTATTCCCTCTAATTTGACCTAGATGACGTTCCTGGGATCAGCAAAGGAGATCTCCGCAGAAGGGCTTAGCGCAATGCCAGGGGTTTCTGCAGAGAATTTAAGATAGGTTTTTAACCAGGTTTTAGGTTAAGGGTAGGCGTTCAAAAGGATAGGATCTTTTAGAAACTGCCTTCACCTCGCAAAAGGGCTTAGCGCGATGCCAGGGGCCGTCGGGTAACTCCAGAGGAAGGTCTCTAAGAGAAGAGCTTCCTGAAGGGGCTTAGCGCAATGCCAGGGGCTTTCAGTAGACTCAGGAATGAGTTTTTCTGGAAGATGAGCTTCCTGAAGGGGCTTAGCGCGATGCCAGGGGCCTTCAGTCCGCTTTTTATGAAATTCTTATTGAATTTATACAAGTCCTGGGCGGTTTGCCAGAGACTTGCCAAATTTTGCAGAGTTCCAAAAGGGGCCTGGCGCAATGCTGGGGGCATTTTCGTTCTCTTTGAGAAAGGATTCTTCTCTCGATCTTGCTTTGATCGAGAAAAGGATCGATCTAAATCTACGAGGCATTTGTGGTCCTTTTATATCCACCCGGAGCTCGCTGAATCCAAGCTGGTGGCTACCCCCACAATGGCTCTTCATCGGGAGGAGCTATTCCTAGAAGACGTTGACAGAAAGCAGGATCTTGCTATAAGAATCCGTTCTGCGCGTCGACTAGTTATGGATTCAACAACCGCTATTGGTTGCTCCGTGTGGATCGCAAGGATCCATTGGCTCGAAAGATTTAAATTTTCAAATTTCCTGCATCGTCTACGAGAAAATTCCGTAACGGAAAATTTCACTACGTGTTTAACGGCTTTTGCGCTTAGAATAGTACGGTTTTCTGTTAAGCGTCAGCCGTGCCGTCTTATCTTCGCCTCAGTTCAAATTGCTGACGCGAAGATAAGGTAACCGTCCTTCCTTATCGACTATTCTAATCGACGAGGAAGGATCTAACGTTAGTGTTAGTAATTGCCCTTAGATAATTTAGGCGCTGCTGTATTAGGGACAGCCAATCAAGCCTCTTTATCCATCATCGAGCATGGTGTTAGAAAATGGTTGATGCTTAGATTTAGTAACAACTCATAACCTCTGTTATGAGTTGTTTTTCTTTTACAAAAGTGAATTAATGTGTAATTAATAAGTGAATTAATGTGTAATTAATAAGGAAGTGGTCAAAGAAGGTGAAATTTGATTTTAAATTAATAGAAGAAATTGGATTTTGGATAAGATATTTCCTTCAAAAGGGCCTGGCGCAATGCTGGGGGCTTTTGAAGGAAGGAGTTTTTTGGAAAAGGATATCTCCTTCAAAAGGGCCTGGCGCAATGCTGGGGGCTCTTGAAGGAGGGTGTTTTTGGACAAAGGGACGTTTAAGGTGTAGGATTCCGGAACGTTACAATACTTTTCGACATCAATCCACAGCATCTCGATCGGATTCAGATCCGGAGATTGTGCCGGCCACTTCATTATCCGAATATTATTGTCAGTCAAAAATGTCTTGACGACTTTCGCGGTGTGTTTGGGATCATTATCCGCTTGATAAATCCATTCCTCTGGCATGTATTCTTCGGCGAATGGTAGCAATACATTCTTTACAATACTCTCACTGTCATAGCACCCCAAACGAACACTGATCCACCGCTACCTTTTACAGTCTGTTTTATTC
The DNA here is from genome assembly GCA_949825005.1 of Gasteruption jaculator. NCBI lineage: Eukaryota > Metazoa > Arthropoda > Insecta > Hymenoptera > Gasteruptiidae > Gasteruption > Gasteruption jaculator. The sequence continues at coordinate 698,556 of OX463769.1, read as the reverse complement.
AATTTTTATGGAATTCTTGTCCTTTGCGGCGTCTTACGTATACATTGCCATCTGAACCAAATCGATTAAATTTTGATTCATCTGTAAAAATTACTGAGGACCATTCCTGGGGCGTCCAGTTTAAATGTTCTTTCGCGAGAGCAATCTTAGCCCGACGATTTTTTCTGAAATGAACGGTTTCTTTCTGGCGACGCGTCCGTATAATTGAAACTCATTCAGTCTTCGCTGAACAGTTCTATCACTTATTTTTTCATAGAGATCTGATGATCTGTCGGCTTCAGGTAATCTGTGAATCTTGCAATGAGTTCTTTGATCAGTTTTTTGAGGTTTCGCTTTACGAGGAATGTTGTTTAATGTTCCATGAAGCTTAATATGTTGTATAGCTTGATGGCAAGCCATAACGGATATTCCTAATTTTGCGGAAATCTTTCGGTAAGACATTCCATCCGATCGAAGCTGTTACACTGGTCGCCGGTGTTCTGGCGTGATATTTTTTCCTTTACTCATCTCAGCACTATTATAACACATCTAATAGCAAACATTGTTGAGCAGATACTGGTATAGTAGTTTTCGATACAAGTGCGTAAAGCTGGTCTTTCACGCATGGAGGGGGGAGTTGGCGCCCGAGCGTAGCGAGGGCGCCTACCCCTCCATGCGTGTAAGACCAGCTTTAACTACTTGTATCGAAGTTTATTTTTTACAACTGAGTGTGTAAACGAGACTATCCAGTGCAAGCAAAGACAACGAAGATTCTCGACGAGTGTGAAGTTTGTTGCACGAGATGTTGCACTGGCATCTAAAGTCGAGTTTTACGCACTTAGTTGTAAAAAATATTTTTTACAACATCTCGTGCAACAAACTTCACACTCGTCGAGAATCTTCGTTGTCTTTGCTTGCGCTGGATAGTCTCGTTTACACACTCAGTTGTAAAAAATAAACTTCGATACAAGTAGTTAAAGCTTTACGCACTTGTATCGAAAACTACTATTTTACATTTGGCTTAAGTGTGAAAAACAACAATATACGTAACTAGTTGTCCACTACAAGACCGACAGATCACAACAAAACACTTACAAAGTAGTTAATTTCTCGAAATAAGTCAAAGTTCTATTGCAGATATGTATATCAGGATTCAACATTCTTAGAAAAAAATTGTTGGTACGACTATCTGGGTTCAGGTAGAAATAAGTCAGGTTTTAAAGTTAAAATATAAAGTGTACGTAAGTATATTGCCGTCACTGTATATCTACTCAGTAGATGAAATTATTACCTTAATTTGTACTTCGTGGCCCAGAAGACAGTAAAGTGAGATCTGTGAAAGCGCTGCCATAAAGTAGACAAAAGCATAAAGCATCTTAGCTGTACCAGCGTCTCCCTTTTTTGAAAATAATAAAATCCTTGTAATACCTTTCAACCATCACCAACAACAAACTAACATTTGTAAACAAACAAATTTCCAATTTGCCATGTTTTATGTATTGTTAACTATAAATACAGAAAGTAGTACGCAGCTTATAAATTACAGTATGCTTAAACCTTTTCAGTGCGAGAAGCGTGAATGTACATTTTAAGAAAATTACCGTTAATTGATAAGCATTTGTGATTTACTAACTTACAAGGGCTGTACCAGGGTGGTGGGTCACCGATTTTTCCCAATCTTTGCACACTTTTAGTAGTCCATTAGGACAATATAATGTGCAAATTCTAAGGTGCACTTCTCAAGCGTTTTCGAGAAAATCGCAAACTTTGCTTGCGATCTCGAAAACGCTTGACAAGTGCACCTTAGTATTTGCACATTAAATTGTCCTAATGAACTATTAAAAGTGTGCAAAGATTGGGGAAAATCGGTGACCCACCACCCTGGTACAGCCCTTGTCAGACCCGTAATCTGGGCATTATTTTCACACACTTGCTCAGCTGAAGGAGACAGGTGATCGACATATCATGACGAGTTTTTTCAATTCCCTACTGTCTTGCTTTTTCCCGTGATACTCATGTTTTTTCCGTCACAGCTTTGATTTTTGTAACATGGCGTTTTGCACGCTTCGCTACAAGTGTATTTTTTGGAACATACCCGTCCAGAGGAGACGTCAAGTTGGTTGGATCAAAAGACACGGTAGTGTCTTGAGACAAGTTCATGTATTAATTGGGAGCGAGCGCTAACGTGTATCTTTTTTCGACCGAACTAGGTGCGGGCACATGAAAAATAGCCGATGCACGTTGTGTATATACACAGCTTCAACTACGTACACACACAAACGAATTCTGTCACCGTCGGTGGTATGAGTTCTCTGTATACATACACGACAGATACACTCAAACGAATTCTGTCCGCATCAGTGATCAGTGTTTCGTTTTCCCGAATATCCAAAAGACGAAAAATTTACCTTACCGACGCACGTTATGTATTGTTTTATATTATCTCGAGATATAAAGCCGATAATAATAATAATATTTGCAAAAAGGAGACAAATCCCCCTAAAAAACACCTCTGGTTCAAAAAGTCGAGACAAGTTCATGTATGAAAAGGGATCTCTCTACAAAAAGCATTCTGAAAATCTTCAGCCAGACAAAATAGTTAAATCCTATAACAATAGACAAGCTCGTTTTTTCCATTATGTCAATACGAAGTAATTACAAAATGCAAAGAATTTTTTCTGTTTACGTGATTAAAACCAGTATTGAACTTGTTGGGCCCCGATCAATTCAGATGTTTGAGTATGATGTATAATTATTCGTATTATTATTATTTAATCTGATCTTTACTAATTCATAATGCATTAAAAATAAATTAAATTGTAACATATTTATTGCTTATTGTTTGGGTTCGGGGCCCGACAAGTTCAATACCGGTTCTAATCACGTAAACAGAAAAAATTCTTTCCATTTTGTAATTACTTCGTATTGACATAATGGATAAAACGAGCTTGTCTATTGTTATCGGATTTAACTATTTTGTCTGGCTGAAGATTTTCAAAATGCTTTTTGTAGAGAGCTCCCATTTCATACATGAACTTGTCTCGACTATTTGCACCAGAGGTGTTTTTTAGGGGGATTAGTATGTATTTTGAATACGAATTGTGTAAAGGGCTCCATCCCTTAGGTTAAGGGTAGATTAAATTCTGTAATATAGGAGAGCGATAACTGGCGCATAGGGGAAACCGAGGAACATGATTGGTTAGTCTTATAGATCGGAGACTAACAGACATAATAGGCATTAGGGCACTCACAATTGAAAACCGTAGTAAAGATCTTCGTGGGACATCTGTCGAACTCTCGGGAAGCAAGGATGATCGGTAACTAAAAAGTTATCGATTCCTAATTAGTGGCAGCACCTTCCTACTACTTTCAAAGGAGTGCATGATAGCGCAAGCGCAGCCACGCCCCAAGAATGAAGTCGATGAAGAAGAAGATGACTTCTCACTTGGACGGCTTCTAGAGCGAACGCGTGATGGGATCCCAATCAGAAAGTCGAATCCTTGGAAAGTTTGAAAAGAAAACCCAGTTGCAGGAAAACCTGAAGGCCATCAGTTGTCCATTTTCGGTTTTCAAAGGTTCGGTGAGTGCCCGAGGGCTTTTGGTATTTTGAGCGAGATTTTTCCAGGCTTCGGTACTTCTTTAGAGAAGAGTTACATCGGTCGGTTGGAAGCAGTCAAACTTCCACACGACCGTTACGACAGCCATTTTGGTTTACCTACAGTTTGGGTTGCATCTGAAATTGGTTTTGGGCTTCATCCAAAAGTTCGGCTTCCCCCTTTTTTTTGCATTTAATATTAGGACATTAAATGTAATTTTCCTAAACGATTATTTTCTTTTGTACTTGTTTCATTCGGATTGGTCCTTTTAGGGTTTCTTTTTGGTTGCGCCACTTAGTTTTTGGTCGGGTTCACTTGGGACCACGTGGCCAAACAGGACCGTCCGCTACCACGGATATTCTCTGGAGGTTATTATTATTGTTATTATTACTATTTCTTTTTCTTTATATTAAAGTTTTCATAGTCAAAGATTTTGATTTCATTCATTTGGGGAGATTTTCCGTGGGTTAGCCCCTTTCTTTTCAGGTTAGGACGGCAGTTGGCGGAGTAATGGCGATATCTTCACGTCCCGGAGGTAAGAGTAAGTCGGTTTTGGGTTTTGGAACTTTTGGTCTCTTCGGACAGTCCTTTGGGACCTTTAGATGGACAAAAAGTCCACGGCGCCCTTCTGGCTTTCGGTACCTTCGGCAAGGGTGTCAGTTTGTGCCGCGAAGCCGATCCCGAGGTTCCACGGTGACATCTTTCCTGTCAATTATTATTAACACGTTGATTGACGTGGGGGTCACCGGTGACCGGCACTAAACTTTCCGTTTAGTCCGCGCTGGTTAGCACAAATGCAATAGCGTATACCCTTGCGACCCACGCGGTGTGAATAGGAATTGTTTAATTTGTTTAAACAATTATTTTCTAAACAAATTGTGAGAAAAAATGGGTTCTTGGCCGTGTTGACACCGGATATGGATTTTATGTAACAAAAGAACTTAAAAAATTAGGATTTGTAATTTGTTTAAACAACTTTTACTTAAACATAATTACCTAAAAAAATTTGTTCTGCATTTTGTCATGAGAATGCATTTTTCAGTTACGCATTCTCATTGTGCAAGACTGCATCGGCAATTTCTATGAAATAATTTCATTTATTTCTCCAACAGTCGTACGACGGGATACCATAGACTGGCGACTCGGCGGTATCACGTCGTACGACTCTTGGAAAGAGTTTTTAGCCCAGACACGAACCACAATTTACCCGAAATTACAGTCTTCCTTCTTACGTCACCAATAAGTAACGCAGAAGTTTGCGCTTCTCGGAAATGAAAATCAACAGAGTAAACAACATGTATTGTAACGTGGAAAATTTCTCCCGTTACATTATTTCGTAAAAATCTCGTTAATTCTCATAATTTATGTCTTTCTTTTTGTCTTTTCGGAATTCTTTCGTAAATTCAGGCTATCGGGAACTATTGAAAACAAAAGTGCTCAGAAATCTCCCGGGAACCTGAAAAACTGGTATATCGCATTTGTTATTCTCGCAATTGTATTTTTATTTTTGATTATGTTAACGAATCATATTATATAACTTTCGCATTATCGAATACTTCTGTCTAACGCTGTCACCTCATTCCCTTTCCTCCCAAATTCCTTGCCAATAAGATCGCGAAGATCGGCACGAAGAAGAGACAAGGAAGACAAGGAGGATCAACGCTCCCTCAACATGGGAGAAAAGGAAAAAGAAGACTCCCGTAACCGCTCATGACAGCGCTAGCCCAGAGAAGGAAGGAAGACTTACCGACTCCCGAGAAAGACAAGGGGAAGAATGTCGCGGATCTATCGCCTACGGCCATCTACCGATTCACAGGAGACGGGTCGATGCCCTAATTATCGCTCGAGCACTTGTCGTGATTCCCGAATCCTGTAATAAAAAGGATGGCGCTATCGCTAGCAGCTCAAAGAGGCCGAAATCTACACTCCTCAGAGATTTCTGAGCCTTCGCAAAGTGCGGACTACCATTACTTTCATGAGGAACTACCTTTCTTTAACTTTGGACCTTTGGAACTTCAGATTTTCGTGGATTCTGCCATTGAGCAGAAATTTTGGATATTATATTCTGGTGACCGATCGTCATGGTGAGTGCCCTCGACGGGTCTGATTTTGGTGATTTCTTTTGGCATCCTAATTCTACCTTCTACCGCTGACTTCCTTTATCACTACCTCCTATCGCGTAATTTCGAATTAAAAAAATAAGGTTTTACTTGTTAGTCAGAGGGTTCCCGACTGTTATTCTTTTTTTGTTTTCTCTTTGCTGCCGAATTTTATTGAATAAATTTATTTTTGTATTATTTATCCCGAAACAGAAAGTCGTCTGGATTATATCATTTTTCATTTCCGAACTACCTAATCCAGACAACGGATTCCCTCTCTTACAGCTCTCACTGTGCTACACCGGGCCCCCTCAGAGCAAATCCGTGTCCGCAAGGACTGGCGCCCAATTTTCTATCGATTTTTCCTTTTTCTTTTTACTTGTCGAGAGCGAAAAGCTCTAAGCGTGGCAATTTAAAGCAACGCGACAAATTTTTGGCGAAGTTCGTAGGCACGCTACAGTGCATTGTCGATTTTTTTCATAAAACAATAAAAAATTTCCAAAATTAATTTCTTTTATCGTTAAGCGCGGCGCGACGCCATGTTGAATCGTCATCTGCGATGTTCCTGGCATCATGGCATCGCTCCACGCTTGGCGATAAATGAATGTCATTTTTGAAATTTTTTGTCGATTTATGGGAAAAATTGATAATACACATGTTGTTTACGATGTTGACTTTCATTTGGGAGAATCGCAAACTTCTGCGTTACTTATTGGTGACGTAGGAAGGAAAACTGTATTTACGGATAAATTGCGGTTCGTGTCTGGGCTAAAATGTCTTTCCAAGGGTCGTACGACCCTTGGAGAAAGAAATGGAATAATTTAACATAAATTAACTATGCTTTGTTACAATTCAAAGGAGAATGCATATTTCAATCTCGAATCGTCAAATTATGATAGAATATCAAGATGAAAAAATGTGTTTAATTTGTTTAAACAAATATCTTTTATACAAATTGCGGAAAAAATAGGTTTTTGGCCGTGTTGACGTCGGACATGGATTTTACGGGGAAAATGTACAAAAAGTTAGTATTTTTTAATTTAAACAATTACTATTTAAACAAATTGCCGAACTGTTATTTTTCTTCGTTTTTGGTCGGTAATTTTGATTGACACGATATTGGAATGGATACATTCAAAACGCGGAATTTTTTTACGGTTGGTTATAAATTTTTAAAAAAGTGACTATAAACTAAAGGCGATAAATAAAGAACTTATAATATCGAATAACCCGAAGGAAAGTATGTTGATTAACAACCTTTCTTAGTTCGGGAATAGTTTTATATGCAGTCACGAGAAAGAATGCAATATCATATTCCCCCACAAAAAAGTTCCGGTTCTAGTGAGGAATAAACAGTCGCCGCGTTCACGCTTATAATTGTCATTTTCAAGCAACATTGCATGGTTACAAACGTGTAACGTGGTAACCTTTACCCGTTACAGAACTTGAGTTAAAGTTTAAATCGCGAAATACACAGGATGGTAAGTCTTGGGAGAGGAATGTAACTCCCAATATTCTCTATATTATTTTGTAAAAAGTCGCGTTAAATCTTGAGGTTGTTACAATTACTATGGCGATTAGTCTGTTAGCGAATTAAAGAAGTGATTCCGTGTGTTGTATGAGGGAGTGTGTGAATGTTGCGACTAAATTTCGATAAAAGATTGCGAAAACCTCATCAGTCACCAAAATCGTCTTCGAGGAAAATCACGAAATCATCGACGGAATGGTGACTCTCAAGTGGATGAGATTCCCGCTATGTAAAAGTCCCGTAAGGAAGGATTTTAGCGGTTGAAGATAGCGCCTACCACAAGGGACGTTTGGAGAAAAGTAGAGCGCGTTAATTACCGCTCTATTCCGTCTGCTTCTTCGCGTATTGAAGGATCCTAGCGTTAGGCCATAACGCCTTCTACGAAGGGTACTTGAAGCAAAGTAGAGCGCTTTAAATATCGCTCTATTTTTTCGCCCTGCCGATTACCGACACAGACGACTTATCCAGCGAAAGATCAAATGATCTACAGCGAGGTGGATGGCGTTATCAGCCATTTCGCTGATGTGACGTCACCTGGAGATTTGAGAGATCGAGGACCGTTGCGAAAGAGCGGATCCTTACTTACGATCCTATGCCGAGAAGCAAAAGAGCTATTCCAAATTTGGCCATTATAATTTCTTTTCTCGTGGTTTACGATTCTTATATTGCTGAGTGGAGGCCTTTTCACGTCACTTAGTCTTTTTTGGTTTCTGGGTGTTAGCGCTAAACTTTTTTTTCTTTTTGGTGTCGCGAGTGAGAGAGAGAGAGTGATAGTTTTTTTGCGTAATAATTGATATATTTCATTTAATTTATTAAATAACGATTTTTCTTATTTTTGAGTCCTCTTTCTCTCTCGCGCCTTAATATTTGTGTTGTGTCGTCTCCTTTGAGTTTTCAGAGGATAGTTGGCGAACACGCCCCTCTGCTGAGAGCTAGGGCTTCAGTAAGTTTTTTTATTGTTTTGTTTGAATTGAGTGTTTTGTCGGTTTTAAGAAAAACCGACTGGCGCCCAAATTAGTCTTTTTTGTTGTTGTTTGTGATTTCTTTTTTTAGAAAGCTAAAACTTGAGTTTTCCGACGATATTCTTATTGTTGAGAAACTCAAGAAAGAGACCGTTGCTCACTGGAGGCAACGTGTTTCAAAAGATAAACACGGCAATTGTTTAATTCTTGCCGACATTCGTCACCGACCTTTGGCGATGTTTTTTTGTTTTGATAAATGTAGCAGCGAGGCGACACTAGGTTGGATGCAGGTTCATTCTGGCCGAGAACTTTTCATCGAAAGGTTTGTCTATTGCAACAATATTTTTTTAATAAGCTACTATACCTCTTACAGGAATAACTTTTTTTGGAGTAATAGTGTGTAGGTTGGACAATCCTAAATAGCGATAGAACGGAAATTTAAAAAATAACGTCTTTCTAGTATCCGTGAACATGCCGGATTACAGACCAACCGAGATTGTTGACATTTTCATGATACTTGGAGGGTGCCATGGTAATTATCGTGCAGCAGCACGATTATATCGTGTACGTTTCCCTGATAGAGATCACTATCCGAATGACTCGGTGTTTGTCCAACTTGAAAGGCGTAAGAGACAGCGACCTCGTATAATATGACAACGTCGTCGTATTATGGTATTCGATCGAGAGGATCCATGAGTTTCCCTTGTGTTAGCTGTTGTCAATCGAAGTACAATTTGGCATACCAAGATCAACGGCTCAGAGGATTTTGAGACTCCATAACTTTCATCCTTATCACGTAACCTTGACCGAAGAATTAACACCTCGTAATTTCCAACGAAGGCTAGAATTTTGCAACTGGGCTCAAGCAGTGTTACTTCATAATCCAGATTTCTTCAGATATGTAATGTTCTCTGATGAAGCTACTTTCCACAACACCGAACAACTGAACCGACATAACTATCATTATTGGTCTATGGAAAATCCACATTGGTATCGGACAGTTGATCACTAGCATCGCTGAAGTCTTATTGCATGATGTGGAATTCTAAATGGTTATTTGATCTATATTTTTTCGACGGAAATATTTACTCAGCCAGATATCTTCATTTCCTGACATTTGAATTGTCAGATTTGTTAGACGATGTTGATCTGCGAACAAGGCAATGTATGTGGTTCCAACATGATGGCGCGCCTGCTCATAGGAGCGGAATCGTTCAACGATTTTTGAATCGCCAATTGCCTCGTCGGTGGATAGGCTTTGGTGGGCAGGTGGAATGGTGCCCTGGATCTCTGGATCTAACAAGCCGAAACTTTTTTCTATGGGGCTTCCTAAAAAATATGGTATATGCATATCCACCTACTAGCAGGGGAAATATGATGCATCGAATCACTTACATCTGAAGAAATATATGAAGGGACGTGCTTTTATCAACTGTACAAAACTTTGAACGAAGAATCCAGCTGTGTATTCACAAAAATGGGGGCATTTTTGAAAATTAAATTATGTAAAATCTCTAATTTTTCTGTATTTCTCGGTCTTTCTCTTCTCTGCCAGACTTCTCAGAACTTTGCTATCACTGATCGCATTACAAAGAGTCTTTTTGGTTATCCTTCCATCGGCCGGATCAAGAATCTAGCCTTCATCGGCTGGATTAAGAATCTTGCCTTCATTTACTCGATTAAGAATCTTGCCTTTATCAATCGGATTCTTCACGGTCTTGCCTTCATTGGCTGGATCGAAATAGGGCCTGAAAATCCACCCTGCTACGTTCTCGCCATGGGTCCTGGAAATTGGTTTATCATATCAATAACTGAACGCAGACAATGGTGTGAATAGTGATGCAAGTAATTATCTGTAGGATAAACGAACTCTGTCAGAATTTAGCGCCATAAAAAGAAATTTCTGTATGGAAACAATATTCCATATCAATTAGCGACAAGAGCGCAAATTTGGCGTAAATTACGTAGGATTATAACTTTGGAAGGGCACGGGGAGGGACGCGCGAAGTCCATTGGGGTAAATGAGAAAGCTCACTCAAAGGAGCAGGCGAAATGTGCAGAAAGCACAATTTGGCCGGTCAGCACCGTTGGTTGAATATAAAATGGGACACCTTGTATATATGATAGTAATGCTACAAATATCATAAAAAAAATAGACGACCCTGGGCCTCGCGTCTGTAGGGGAGCGTCTCAATTGCCTAAGGCCTAGCAAGACGTTGAGCCGCAACTGCTGTTACAGACAGCGTTTGAGTGTATAAAGGCATTCCAGCCGTATATGTACTGCGACGGACCCTGAGCTCCAAAGGCACCGGGCTATGCGACATTCAACGTCGCTATCATCCTTTCAACAAAGAACTAATAACCCGCGAATTTACAAATATAGATTCGTTAATTGCCCTTAGTTGGAGAAGCAGGAGGGAGGGATTGGCTTATCTTTTAAACAATCATCCAATTGGGGCTTTTCCCAATTGGTTTCTTTTATTTAATTCGGCCAATGACCGCCTCCGATCCCAACTACTTCGTCCAATCCGGAATCACAGAATCGTCCAACAGTGACGGCCCGCTATCCGTAAACTTTGACTGCAATCACCTATGCGTCCCCTAATCAGTTGCATTCCGACTATCTCAGAGAGAGGGGATTATTATCGTGGGATCTTTGGATAGCGATAAATAAGTGATACAGTATTTATAATATCAAAACAAAGAAAAGGAAAGAGATATATTTAAGTATTAATAAGAAATATAGAACAATTTGGTACTACAAATAATTGCGAATTCTACTGAAGTCTTGTTCGTCGTCACACATACAAAACTGACATTCGTACAATTCTTCATACGTGAATCTGCATCGCTCATCCAAAACAACAAATCGCATCACAGTTTACTACGCTTCGACTACGATCTTCGCATAAACGAAATCGCCGCTGTGATTCGTAAGTGAGTCTGTTACAATACCATATCGTTTTCTTAGCTAATTCGTCCGCAAGATGAGGCGTGGCTAGACGATCGCTGACGTCGTCTCCTTACAGGTACGGCGATCGGCGTGATGCCATCCGGGTTGTCGTTCCTATGGGGTTCCGATCCTCCCTTGGATCGTTAACTTCTCCCGGTCGATGATGGCGTCTTTATCGCGGCTGCGATAAGACGGCCCTCGCTTCCACGTCGACTTCCCTCAGGTTGGATCCAGCGGATGTTAAAGAAACGATTCGCAGAATCGTTTCTTTAACAAAGTGTATAATAACCGACTCAAATCGCGGTCCAAGTTAAACTTCAAAATTGCAACGAATACCGACAGCAATGGATCGTAATTTACTGTCGAGAATTGAACTCTCAAAGTAGCGACAGGCCACGATTCGCTGATAACGTCGAACTCAAAGTGACGGGTAACAGGTCACGGTCAATCTCGAACTGTCACAGCCGGCGCGGCTCTGGCCTATATAAACTGTCGATAAGATTATCGATCCCCTACCAGAGGATCTACGATAATCTTACCGATCTGTCAGAGCTCGTCACCAAGGATTAAAGGATTAGAATGTTCTATGACATTGTATGAAACAATTCTTTACTCAGAAATGCAGTTATGGTTTGGACTTTGCTGCCACCTTACTAACTTTTCTTCCTCTTTAAATTCATACTAATATCACTTCTTAATCTGAAGAGGAAGACTGCAATTCGAATTATTCAATATTGTGAATATATTTGATAATCCTTAGTTTTTCTAATGCCTACCGGCGAGCTCGGACTAATTACTTTCTCCTCTCAGCTCTTTGGACCGCCGCCGAGGTCTACCATAGTACCAGTGAGACGGATTGTCGCGATGATTAGAATTTAATCCGCTCGCGGTGACGTCAACTAATTGTAAGACGGTTCTGTGTATTCGGGAGCGCCTTTGGCGGTTGTAAGAATCGCCACGTCACAGTAAACAGAGAAACTCATGCAACTTAGTGGACGTTGCGTTTGAATGAATCGAGGTTTAACTGTGTATTGTAAAGTGGTATTTCACCCGTTACAAGTGCTCCCCATCCCATTTGATAGAGATCACACACACATAAGTAATATTTCATTTGTGCGGGTATACACACCCGCAAGAAGCGAGTAAGAAGGAGAGGGGAACACACACATGACCCCACCAGATTAGGACCTCGGTCGCAGGGAAGCACCGAGAGCCTAATCTGGAATACTCGCTTCGCCTCTGAAATTAATTACGCACGGAAGGATTTTTCCCGCGGAAGAGGTCCTCGTTGAAGAGAGATTGAGGAGACTAGTGGTGCGCGCAACATTCAGTGCAAACCACCAAACTAAGACAAACACCCACACACTACAACCGGAGAGGAGCCCGGAGCAACTTGCCCTGGCACACGAGAAAATACGAAGACCGGACACACCCTGCAGGAGACCAGCCGGTCGTCACGGACTCCAGGACACCGGACACTTCCGAAGGACGACGTGAGACCGGAAGGAGTTTTTCATCGGATCACTAGAACACCAACATAGACCAGCCGAAGGGGTTCCCGAAGGAGTCCAGCCTCCATCCAGCGGATTCCGGAGCCACAACTGACGGACAGACACACACACACTCACACACCCACACACATCATTCGTCACCATAGAATTTAGAAAGACAATAAAACTTGGAAGATTTCACACAAAAACAAAGGTATTGTGAAGTTTTTTCTTTTGTACACCCGCTACGTTTCTCCCTCACACCACCGCGTTTGAAAGATTCCGTAGCGCGTTACAGTATATACACAGAATACTTCGGCTGTTTTTTTATGTGTGCGGACCTAGTTCGGTCGATAAAAAAGACACGGTAATGCTCTCGCCCAATTCATACATGAACTTGTCTTGTGACACTAACGTGTCTCTTGATTCTAGATCATTAGAGAAGAGACCAGGAGACAAGGCTAGATGACGCGATCTAAAGCTACTCCGTATATAGCAGGCAATGACACCACCGATTTTGCCAGTCCTATTATTTCAAAGTAATGTGAAGCCATCCGAGGAAACCAGCTCGTCCGGAACACGATTGTGGTGCCACGTCTCAATCACGGCAGTCAGATACAGATCACGGACAGGAATTTGGGCAGCAACTAGGTCGAGATGCTTTAGCAACGTGTTGGCATCAAAAAGGACGACGACAAGGGCCGAGTTACAGATGGTAACTGGGACATTCTGCCTATCACATTTGCTAATCCTTACAACGTCATCTCGCATTCAAACTTACTTGAAACGGGCTTCTTCGGACCTATCCCCGACCTTCTATGATAAAGTGTATATTAGGGGTATAAATATGAACTGTGGGATTTGGTAATAGAGGATACTACTTTTACGTTCTGTGCAGAGTCACATCGTTGAAAGTGGAAGTGACAAATTTTAGTAGCGCTCTAAAAATGTCTAATTTCGTTCCAACCAAGGAGCATTTGCGGGAAGTTACATTGCACTACTTCTTTTTGAAAAAATTGGCTGCTGGTTGCCATCGATCGCTTGTGGAGACTTATGGAACTCATGCTCCAAGTGTAACAACTGTTGAAAGATAGTTTGGTTGTTTTAAAAGTGGCGATATGGATGTGCACGATAAGGCCGAGGGACGGCCGCCGAATAAGTTTGAAGATGCAGAATTGCAGGCATTGTTAAAGAAAGATCCCACTCAAACGCAGCAACAGCTCGCAAAAGGGGTAGATGTGATCTAAGCCATCGTCAGCATGCGTTTGCAAGCCATGGGAAAGATTCTGAAGGAAGGAAAATGGTTGCCACATGAATTGAACGAGAGACAATATCTTCAAACTTTTTCGGTGGCCGTCCGTTGACCTTATCGTGCACGTCCATATCGCCACTTTCAACAGTTGCTACACTTGGAGCATGAGTCCATAAGCCTCCATAAGCAATCGATGGTAATCAGCAGCTGATTTTTTCAAAAAGAAGTAGTGCAAAGTAACTTCTCGCAAATGGTCCTTGGTTGGAACGAAATTAGACATTTTTAGAGCGCTACTAAAATTTGTCACTTCCACTTTCATCGATGAGACACTGCTAGTTTTAAGGCAACAGTGTGACAGTAATAGAAATAGGCGATATTTATGATTTTTTTTATTCACTCATGTAGTCCACGAATATTAGTGTTAAAGGGTTAAAGAATACGTACTTTGAACTTCGTTCAAAAATTTTTTTATAACGAAATATATATTTTGTAGTTCATTTATAGTGGTCGCTGTAATACGCTGCAGGGAAGAGGTACCTTACTGATTGTCATCATAACTCGCTTATTGATGATCTGAAAATCAAAAGGAAATCACTGTTTTAATCTACATCAGTATGGCTTCAGTTAAGCGTACGGATTTTTTGAGTTAAATGTAGCCGATTTTTGAAAAACGAATTATTGTTAAAATTGCAATTCTCCAAAGAAAATTCACCAAAAAACTCTTCCTTTCAGAGAGAAAACCAAATAGTAAACATGAATATATCAAAAAATCTGTACGCTTAACTAAAGCCATAATAATATAGATTTAAACAGTGGTTTCCTTTTGATTTTCAGATCATCAATAGGCGAGTTATGATGACAATCAGTAAAGGCTTCTTCCGTGCAGCGTATTTACAGCGACCACTATAAATATACTACAAAATATATATTTCTTTATAAAAAATATTTTTAAACGAAGTTCAAACTACGTATTCTTTAAAGCTTTAACACTGCCATTTGTGGAGTACATGAGTGAATAAAAAAAGATATCACAAATATCGCCTATTTCTACTACTGTTACATTGTTGTTCCCCCTTAAAGCGTATTGAAAGTGCAAGTTATCACAACAAACCGCGTTACGCTATGTAACACAACGTAAAAGTAGTACTCTCTATTAGCAAATCTCGCAGTTCATATTTATAACCCTAGTATTCAGGGTGGTCCGTTTAAATGAGGCCACCTAAATATCTCCTCGAATTGTGGGGGTACAAAAAATATTTTGTGTACTATTTGAATGGTTTGAAGGAACCATTATATTGCAAACAATATTTTTTTCCGAAGGTCATTTTTGACGGAGTTATCAAGGTCATCGATGTTTTTTGATACATAACTACATTTTTTTATTGCATCGTGTAACTGATGGAAAAATACATTCAGATATGTATAACAACATGACCTTGAAATGACCTTGATCTTTGAAAATTAAAGTTTTACCTAGTACTCATATCGAATATCTTCGGCCACGAATCCTAAACCTATGAATACGAGGAATAGTTTTTATCACGCTAAGAATATTGATCAACAGATGTGTGTATGTGTTAACTGCTGAAACACTCACGTTCTCTTGAGTTGTCATCAGCCATGTTCAAAATGGTGTCCTTCTACGTAGATACATTTTCTGAAACCTGCAACGACCGACTGTACAGATCTTTCAATTGTTTCGGAATTAATATCAACACAAGCTCTAACTACTCGGCTCTTCATATCCTCTGGTGTAGTTGGTCGTTTATTATAAACTGTCTGTTTCAATTTTCTCCACAAAAAAAGTTCATTGGTGGGAGGTCTGGTGAACGTGATGGCCATCTTACAACACCGGTACAGCCAATCCATCGATTTGGAAATTTCAAATCCAAAATTTGTTTGACAAGGAGTGTAGAATGAGCCGGACAACCGTCATGCTGATACTACATTCTTGAACGGATATCTAGTGGTACATCATGAACAAGCATTTGTAGCTCATTTTGCAAGAATGTTGCATACTTTTCTCCATTTAAAGTACCGTTTATGAAATAAGGACCAATTATTTGATTATTTAATATGCCACACCAGACATTTACACTCCACGGTCTTTGTTTATCCACTAATCTTAGCCAGTGTGGATTGTTATTTGACCGAATAATGCATGTTTCTTACAATAAAACTTGTGCTAGGATTATGTGGTGACGGACTTACTCTGCTCTTACTTCAATCCAACAATAATTGACTAACAAGTTTATCCTACACCCAAGTAGAAAACGGTTAGGGTAATTACGCGAGAGTAGTAACCCGAGTAATTGGGTTTGGTTATGACGGCTTCTAATCGAAGTCGTCCCAGTGAGAGCCACGTGGAGGCAGTGCCGTCTGCATTGGCGCAGTCTGAGCAACTTCCACAGTGATTTTTCACTGCCTACACTGGAGTTCACGGTTAATCAATCATTACAATCGTCGATGGCTAGTAAAGAATGGACTATTATGGCTCCCAGAATAAACCATCCAAAAATAGGCTCGTGATTCTTCTCCTACCTGTCGATTTGTTATTCCGAAAGAGTTAAAGACGTTACAGGCGAAATTTTATTAAAATTAATATAATAGTTTCTCAGTGTGTCTCTTTATGGTAACAATATAAATCGAACAAAAATTTAAAAACAAATAGCAAGTTGTGTTTCTCTGATTTCTTAGAGAGAACATGGTATCAATGCAAGATATCTATTTTTATATGCATGGTTACAAATATGTAAGAGCTAGAGTTAATAAAAATGTGATAAATCATACACTGACTTTTAACATTTTTGTACAATATCAACACAAGAATTTTGTTAGCATTTATACAGCACATTGTTCTGTCTAGTTTCACTTTAACATTACAGCCTATGCCAGCGTTCGCCAATCTTAGCGACTGACGTAGGAATATCGCGACGCAATGAAAAGGTTAAAGAACTTTTTTAATTTCATAAATCGTCGTGTTTATAAAATATACAATGTTCTATGACACAAAAGCCGTGTTGATATTCTTATATGCTTAATTGAAAATCGTATATTTGCAAAGAGAAGGGTAACACTTCGTAACGATTAACAAACCTAACAAGAGGAATGCATGGATGCAAAGTTTTAGTGTAGAACAGTGCTCGGAATTACTTGTAGACTTGAGCTGATTTTCGAACGCTCTGCCTCCTTTGTTCCCCTTCCGTTTCCATGCGTCCCGCTCGTCTATCAGCTGGCGTTCGATTCTTGCAGGCCAAAAGCCGTCTGATATTTAAGTGGTGTCGGTTTCAACTTTTGTAATGAAAGTATTTTTACTTTTTCGAGTAACACCTTCGATTTCGTCCAAATTTGAATAAGCTGTAGTCTTTAATAACATATAAACGTATTTTAACGGATCTTTAGACATTTTAAAGATATTATTTTCCTTTAACTGTAATCCTTAAACTAGCCAACGGACCAAAATGAGCTTTTAGAAGCTTATAATTTTCGAATGACAGAGTTTTTACAAATTGGATCTTAAAAACCTGAAAAGATTTGACAGTGTAGTCCTATTTGTCATCTGTAATATCCAATTTGTTACAACTCATTCGAAATCTATAAGCTCTTAAAAGTTCATTCTGATCCATTGGCTAGTTCACGAATTGGAATTTAAAAAAAGTATCTTTAAAATTGTGAAAAATCTGTTGAAATACGTTTGTACGTCATCAAAGACTACAATGTATTCAAATTTGGTCGAAATCGAAGGTGTTACTTGAAAACGTAAAATTATTTTCATTACAACAGTTGAATGCGACGCAATTTGAATATAAGACCTGCAGGAACCGATCGCCAGCTAGTAGACAAACGTTCAAAAATCGGTTGAAATATACAAGTAATTTCGAGCATTAGTCTAGAATAATCACACGACCTTCGGACTTAGAAATCTTTAAGCATTTTAATTAAGGGTGAAAATAACAGATAACATCAAATAGCATACGCAATTTTTCATGGTCATATAAATTTACTCAAAGTTTAAGTACAGTATCTTTTAAGAAAAATAGCACACCTTACTTATCTGAAAAATGCTTGTACAAATGCTCATAAGACTTGTAGCGAGGAAAATGGTAATAACTCCCATAAAAAGTAATTTTAATTTAAGTAGAGTTTGATTTAATACGATGTGGTGTTGAACAGCCATAACAAACAACTTTTTATCGGAATTATAGTTGTTAAGAGCAACAAAATAACGCTGAGAGAGCAACTGGAATTGCGCTATTAAATAAATTAGTGCTTGAAAGAAAATTGAATCCGAAAAAGTGCCTATACTGGCGAGATAGAAAAATCCAATGCTAATAACGAAGTATGTTATGATGTAGAGATAAGGGTTCGATACATCATACGGTACTTTTATGTAGAGTGGTAAGTTTCTAAGCGATAACGATTCAATTAAGGGTACTATGACCCCAAAAGAAATCGTCAAGTAAGCAGCAATAACAAAGACAGAATTATATGTATCATAAAATTTGGAACGTTTCAGAGCCATCTTTTCGTCGTTATTAATAGGTTTGCAAACACCTGTTTGAAGGGTGTCTAAGATATCGAGGTACGTTCGACGAACGCGTAAATAATTCATAAGCTTTATAATAACTAGTATACAAGTAAATGATATAAACAAGATTTCTGTTAATGCGTCGATGTTATCTCTTGATAAATATATGTTGAAAACTAACAGCGACGTTACCCAAACACTCACTGCTGTAGAAAAGATTCGATAAATAAAACGAAAAACATAAACAGGCTTCGAATAAATCTCTTTTTCCCGAGGATCTCTCCACGCTATGGAGAATCTTTGTGCCATCATAGCTACCGGTATGATATCCATAGCTCCGTTTTTACGAGTTTTGACCATAACTTGATACACGATGTGTTGAAGATTCTTCGCACACATTCACTATTTCTTATTTTTGTATTTCTTGTAATGGAGGTAATTAAAGTAATAATAGAAGAAATATTAGCGTTTCTCCTATTCCCTCAATCCATCGAACTAAAAGCACATGAATTAGGAATGACACGCCAGTGTTGACCAACGTTACTGAGAAATGTATCTCCTACTTATATGTGTGGGGTACATTACGTAAGGCGAAGGTTTCAATATAACTTCAGCTATAAGATAATTACGGTTGCTGCAATTATATGCATGAAGAGAAGACTTCAACATTCGTAAAAGCAAATGACAACTATACACTATTGTTTATAATTTAGTTACCTGCATCTGCGACAAATGGTTTTCCTTCAATTCAGTTATTGAACTTTTTGCTTTTGATGTGGCACTATCCGTTGAAAATTGAGTTACTCTGTGATAAAACATATACACACTGTTTTAAAATAACTATTCAACATTTGTATGATAAATGATATACATCATATTGTTTAGAAAAACTTCATTAATCTTCGCTTAATTTCTGTATTTGCGTTCTCCTATGTCTTAACACGTTCACGCCGGGGCGAATATTTACGTTTTTTTTGTATGAGGCGGGACCGCCCTACGGAATAGTCAAATGTGACCCACCGCCCCACGTCAAAGTCAAATGTGGCCACGCCGCCCCACGTCAAAGTCAAACGTGACCCACCGGTGGGTCGCGCCAGCGTGAACGTGTTAAATAACAACTGTGCTGAATAAAAAATTGTCAAACAAATAATCTCATCTCATGGGGACATCGTCTGTACGCGACGCTTGTACTCGGAGATCGTCGAAAGAATGCCGCGCTCATATGGACAAGTCATCTCATAGATCCCGCATATAAGCTATGTTCGGAGCGAAAGTAAATCCGGAGCTACACCTTAGGCTATCATTATTTTGACAACCGTCCTGTAACGGTGTCCGTGAATTGAACCGCCTTATCCTCCGGGGGCTATAGGGTCCTTGCGAACCCTTGTACTTCGGAGGGAAAGAGAATATTTTGTAAATCAAATCTGCACAAATTTTTCCTCTCTGACAGCCGTGGGAATAAGGTATTACAAAACTTTCTGTATTAAAATCATGTAATCTAGAATAAGGGTTGCCATTTTAAAAACACTTGATCTAAACAAAACATTTAAAAATGCTCACAGATTGGAAAATAAAAAACATCTTTTCGTTCCTCCCATTAAGGTGGAACCAAAGACGATTCTTAGAATTTGAGTCAAAGTTTTTTCCAACGCATGTCCTTATTTTTAAATATTTCATCTTGAAATTTGAATATAGTGTAGTTTAACCCTTTAGGACGATCTTTTGATAGCGTCTCAGTTCTTGGTAATACAATTTATTGAAAAAATTTCGGTTTTTTTGATTGAAGGTTTTCTGCACCATCTTTATTTTTAAACATTTCGTCTTGAAATTTGAATATAATGTTGTTTAGCCCTTTAGGACGATCTATTGATAGCGTCTCATTTCTTGGTAATAAAATTTTTGAAAAAAATTCTGTTTTTTTGAATTTTGTTTTTTACAACGCATGTCCTTATTTTATATTTTTTCTTGAAATTTGAATATAGTGTAGTTCAGCCCTTCAGGACGATCTCTTGATAGCGACTCAGTTTTAGATAATAAAAATTTTTTGAAAAAAATTTTTATATTTTTGGATTTACCGACAGAGAATGATAATACCGAACACACAACTACCATATCATATAAAATCTTATTCACGGTAACACCAAACACTGTAGATTATTATAGTGTGCCAAGGATAACGATTTCAATAACATTTACTTTAGATAAAAAAAGTCGTAAACAAAGGAGAAACTGGAAGGTCAAGACACGAGGTGGACACAATCTCCTTATCTCTTGTTTATGAAACGTGAGATGTTAGTACACCAAACTAATGACAGATGGCACTGCATCATTTCGTGTACACAAAGATAAAGAAGATTTGTCATCGGTGGTCTCGGTCTTCGTAAAAAAAGAGGGTTAGCAATTCGTTGATTAGTTTTCTACCAATAATCAGTTTCTTTTATTAATTTTTCATTGTTATGTTTGCATTTATAATTTATATTTGTAGCTTTTATATTCTTTACACTTCTACTTTTATTATTATTATTGTTACTACTAATATATTCATTATTATAATAATTAATATTATAATATAATAAATTATTTCATTTATTTCTCCAAGAGTCGTACGACGTGATACCACAGACTCACGACTCGATGGTATCACGTTGTACGACTCTTGAAAAGTGAATTTAGCCCAGACACGAACCTCAATTCACCCGCAATTAGAATTTTTCTTCTTTCGTTTACAATACGTAACGCAGAAGTTTACCCTTTTCCCGAATGAAAGTCTATACCATAAACAACATCGGTATTGTCGATTTTGTCCAAAAATCGAAAAAAAATTGTAAAAATGAAATTTTTTATATCGCCAAGCGTAGAACGACGCTATGTTTCGAGGATTGTAGGTCACGATTCAATATGGCGTCGCTCCACGCTTGGCGATATAAGCAATTTAATTTTTGCAATTTTTTGTCGATTTATGGACAAAAAATTGCACTCAGTATTGTAAACAACATCTGTATTGTCGATTTTGTCTATAAATCGACAAAAAATTGCAAAAAATAAATAGCTTATATCGCCCAGCGTGGAGCAACGCCATACTGAATCGTCACCTGCAATGTCCCTCGCAACATAGCGTCGCTCTACGCTTGGTGATATAAAAAAATTCATTTTTGCAATTTTATACAGATGTTGTTTACGGTACTGACTTTCATTCGGGAGAAGCGTAAACTTCTGCGTTGCGAGTTGCAGACGTAAGAAGGAAAATTGTAATTGCGGGTGAATTGGGGTTCGTGTCTGGGCTAAATTCACTTTTCAAGAGTCGTACGATGTAATGCCGCCGAGTCGCAAGTCTGAGGTATTGTCGCACGTCATACGACTCTTGGAGACATAAATGAAATATGACAATCATAGTATGTAGTAGGGTAGTAGTGGTAATAGAAGCAATAACAGACGTATGATTTTCAATATTTTGGTGTTACCTACAATATCACTACTACAACTACTACTTTGTTGTTGAAGGACAACACACCATAGTATACTATTGGGGTAGTGGTAGCAATAGAAGCAATAATAGAGGTAAGTTTTCAATGTTTTGGTATTACCCTTGGTTCTTTTGTTATTTTACTACTACTACTTTCTTCGGCGACGCATAGTGTTACGTCCTAAGACTACAGAGGGCGCTTTCGTTTTAGGGAAGAAGGAAATGATAGCTAAAATCTTCCCAGGGAAGAAAGCTGCATCGAGATATCGGAGGCTTTTATAAATAATTTATTGATTAACACAAAAATTAGAGAAAAAGTAAATGATCTTAATTTATTTGAACATACATACTGTGACGTGGAATTCGGGAGGGTCGGGCAACCTCCCCCACGTGCACTTCTAATCTTCCGTTGGGCGCCAGCCAGGGTCGACCTGGCCGTGCTGGGTGCTGAAAAACTACGGAAAATAAGATTTGGGGACCGGGAAAATGAATAAGAACTCCCGGAATCTACTATGATATCACAACACCGGATCTTTATTCCCGGTCAAATCCCATAAAAAAGAAATAACATCAAAAAGAAATCGAAAATAATAATGATATTCGTAACGCGACAATAATCGACATTCGCACCGGGAGAAAATCCTGCTACCGGAGTTCACCCGGTGTACGCGAAATGGCGGCCGGGACGCGACCGGCTCGCCCGTTCCTCTCTCGCACACACTCTCACTCGTTCTCTCTCTCTCTCTCACACACTTAAATCTATTCTGGGGGCTCCCGGAGAGGCCGGACAGCTCCCCTGGGCAACACTCCCGGTCCGGGCGTCCGGAACCGGGGAATAATATCAAAAAAAGAAAAACGGAAATATGACGAAAAAGGGGAAAAAGGACGCTTCCTTTTTCTCCCCCGGAACTTTCCCGGCCGCGTGCCGAGAAAACGAAAATAACAGTAATAACAACAAAAAATGACACGAAACAAAAAGAAATAAGCGAGAAGCCTTAAGCCTCGCTCACGCACCTCCTTTTAACTCAAAATTGGAGTTAAGGCTCCCTCCGCGTCTCTCCCGGCGTACAGAAATATGGCGGCTTTCGTGGTCGCTGTCGATCCGTCCGTCTCTCCAGGCGTCGAAAACGAGAATGAGCTCCGTCGTCCGGCGTTCGAGAGGGGGAAGTCGATCGCCGGCTGCCTAGATCCCTCGTCGATCCGTCCGGTGCTGCCCTCCGAACTACCGGCGTCCGGCTGGGTTCGGCGGGAAGGTTCGAAGTCCTCGTCTCCCGGGCTTCCTGTTCCCGGTCGTGATATCTCCCGGGCGGTCTGGGTCCTCACGTGGACGATTCCTCGGTGGAGCCGGGACAGCGCAGGTGGATTTTCCCCGGTCCTGGCGAGGGCGGGGCGAGTTTCTCCTTCCTTGGGACGGCCGGGACTCGAATCGTCTCCCGGTTCCCGCGTGACAAGATGGTCGTTGGAATTCCAGCCTCGATTCCCCCGTTGCTCGACGGTCGATTTCGGATCGATCTTCCGGTGGACTCATGAAACGAGATGGAGCGGCAGAAGTGACAGCTTTAGGTTAGGTTTGGTTGCCCAGGGGATACGGCGGTGCCTTACCGGTCGTCCGGGATTCGGATTCCCCGATTCCCGCGTTCGACGCCCTTACGAGATAGGACGGTACGTGACTACTGTGGATGGGGTTCGTAAATCCCCATCACAATACATAGGGAAATAAAAACAAACACAAAAAAATATATATATTATTGGAACGGATCCACAATTTTCAATCCTCCCTTCGAGGGCTTATATTTTAACAGATGGGAATTAGTAATGAATACGGGTTCGCCCGTATCCCCAAAAATTTCAAAATATTTATAGATTTCCCGCCTGGGATCTCCTCTCGGTATATCTTCAGACCTGGGTCTCTCGATATAATCTATGGATTTGAACCTTCGAGGAGTTCTCCAGAGGGTTCGTAAAATGATCTTTACGGTTTCGATAGATTTAATGGAAGGACGTTGTTGTTCTTGTTGTTGTTTTAGTTGTTGTTGTTTTAGTTGTTGTTGTTGTTGTCGAAATTGCTCCTCTATCAATTCTTCCGCAGATTTCTCTGGGTCGTGGTGTAGGGGTGTTTTCAATGCTTTGAGGAGCTTATCTTTTAAAACACTTCTGCCCCCTCGGGTGGTCTTCCTGAGTGGGCGAGGGTTTTTTCGCGACCTAGCCACTAAAATTAAATTTCAACTAATAAAAGATTTATCGAGGATTTTTTTTTTTTTTTTAAAGGAGTTAGACTTATTGAGGAGATGCATCGAAATGCTAACAATCCTCAGGTCTGGATAGGATTCCTCACTATAGCGATGCATCGAAATGCTAACAGACCGTAGTAGAGGAAGAAGGGACTAATACTCAGCGATGCATCGAAATGCTAGCAAACCAAGTAAATGTATAGGATAGGGAATAATACTCAGCGATGCATCGAAATGCTAACAGACCGAGTGAGGATAGGACCCAACGATGCACCGAAGTGCTGACGATCGGGTGGAGGTTAAGAAAAGAAAAACCAAGGGCTTACTTACTCTCGGAATTAAAAAGAAGACTTGGTTTTTTTCTTTTGAATTATTCTTTTAATATGTTTTAGAACGTAGTCGAAAAGTCTTTTCTCTAAGAAAGTTAAGGCGGGAGGTGAGACACACGAGGTTAGGTCAACCGCCCTCCCGTCGTCTCGCCCCCCGGCGGGGAAAGCAGATGAGTTCAAGAAGTGGCAAACATTCCGTCGGGATAATTTCGTTGCTACTTATCCGATTTTTTTGAATTAATGATCGATAATCATCAATTGCTTGTCCCTACATCCTGTAAATGTACCATTACGAAATGCGAAAAAAAAATTTATAGTTTTTTCAGTTACCTACCGGAACTATTCCACCGGGAAAACAAGATGAGTTCAAAAAGTGACAAATATTCCGACGGGATAACTCCGTTATTACTTGTCGGATTTTTATAAATCAATGATCGATGATAATGTATTGCATTTCTGTACGATCTGAATATCTAACTTTGTAGATTTGAATAAAAAGTTATATAATTTACTTACGTGTCAATTCACTGATCGACAAGATGGCGGCGCACGAATCTTGACAGACCATAAATGTCATAAAAACAGAGTAAGTATCACTTTTCAAGACTAGAAATCCCATTCAGGAGCACGTTCCACGATTGGAAAATCAAATGACACCTTATTTTTGTTAAAAAAATATCGGGAAATTGGCAAAAAATAGGCGGGCAGAAGCGATCTGGAGGCGCAACGGTATTGCCGTTACCGCGCGAGTAAAAATAACTGAGAGATAAGCCTTTTTAGTATACAACTTTGTCGACAGGTGGCTCTGCAATGCCTATTCGACGTCAAGATTAACAAAATGCATTATCGATGCTCGAAAGTTTGCTTTACCGATATTCGAAAATCATATTCCACGATTGTGCCTCAATTTACCTACGAAACAGTTATCCACAGAGAGTTGGGGGCGCTGTGACCGAATCTATACTTATTTTCATCCACTACATGATTCTCGGACCGCTGATTACGGATTACTATAGCACTGTCTATAGCACCACAAATTTCAGAACATTGACCGTAAAATAATCCTGGTCGGTTTGTAGATAATAAAATGTGATTAATTCGTCCTGGTGTAGCATCAACTTTAATACCTAATGAAGGTGCTAGCCATAAATTTATACCAATTGTAGTAGAATGAAATTCTTTAACTCATTAACGCCGAAGCTTTCCGATTTTTTAGCAAACTTTCAACACGATTATTTTTTATGTTATCGGCATTGAAAAAATTTCGTTTTCACATATTCCGACGTAGAATTTCATGCTCTTTCAGAATCCGGGCTCTAAATTCCGATTAGACTTGAAGAAAAAAAATATGGCCGATTTAAACATAAAAAACCTGAAAATTTTTGAAAAATAATTTATTTGGGATTTTTTTTGTAATGTTACCGAAAAGAATTCATGCTATAAACGTGATCAAGGGTGATTACGATAGTTAAAGTATATCAGGGAATTTTTATGTAATCATTGAACCACTCCTTTTTACAATATGGTGGCAAAAACGTAAAAAATTTACAATAAACTAAGTTAATTTTTTTCTCGGAAACTATTGAATTTAGTGAAAAAGTTTAAAGAATAAAAATGTCTTAGAATTAATCATAGAATACTCTCAAATAATTTCAGAATTTTCGGAGACAATTATTGATTATTTGAAAAATTCGGCAGATCCAATTTTCCAAAAATAAATTTGAGGATGTTCATTGATCGATTCTGAGACATTTTTATTCTATATAGTTTTTCACTAAACTCAATAGTTTCAGGAAAAAAAATTATTTGAGTTTACATCGCAAAAATGTTTTTTTCTGAAACTATTGAGTTTAGTGCAAAAGTTTAAAGAATAAAAATGTCTAGGAATCGATCCAGGAACATCTTCAAATTTTTTTAGAATTTTTCGAGATATTTTTGGAAACTTGGATTTTCCGAATTTTTCAGAAAATCAAAAATTGTTTCCGAAAATTCTGGAAAAATTTGAGAGTATTCTATGACTAATTCTAAGACATTTTTATTCTTTAAACTTTTTCACTAAACCCAATAGTTTCCGAGAAAAAAAATTAGCTTAGTTCATTATAAATTTTTTACGTTTTTGCCACCACATTGTAAAAAGGAGAGGTCAATGATTACATAAAAATTCCCTGATATACTTTAACTATCGTGATCACCCCTGATCACGTTTGAATTCTTTTCGATAACATTGCATAAAAAATCCACAACAAATTTTTATTCAGAAATTTTCACGTTGTTTATGTTTAAATTAGCCATAATTTTTTTTCTTCAAGTCTAATCGGAATTTTGAGCCCGGATTCTAAAAGAGCATGAAATTCTACGTCGGAATATGTGAGAACGAAATTTTTTCAATGCCGATAACATAAAAAACAATCGTGTTGAAAGTTTGCTAAAAAATCGGAAAGCTTCGGCGTTAATGGGTTAAAAATATTTAACAAATGAATAAATAAAAAATAATTAATTAATTACTCTTAATAATAAAAAATTTGTATACTCTTAGATGACTGAAAACGCTAAGTATTAATCTTTTAAATCAATTATAGTGAAAATGAAACTATTACTTCTAATAAATATAAAGAATTAGATAATTAATAACATTATAATGTCAATTTAAAATAATTATAAATATCTAATATTCTTTTATACCAAATATTTTAAATCTTTTATGAATTAACTTATTCTTATATTTCAATTTGACATTAATTATTGTAATATCACTAATTTACTTTAATTTTATACCTAAAATAAGTATAAATAAAATTTAAAAAATAATTGCAATAAAAATATATTTTTATTAAAATGATAACAGATTTATTCAGAATTTTTGACCCATCAATATCTATTTACACTTTAATAAATTGATTAGGAAGATTAAATCCAACAATTATATTTCCATACATATACTGAATATTACCATCTTGATATTTATTTTTATGAAATAATATTCTATTCAACAAACTCCATTTTATTCATTTCAATTTTTACATTAAACTTAATTGATAATTTTACAGGATTATTCCCCTACATTTTCACAAAATCAAGACATATAACATTTTCATTATCATTAGCTTTACCAATATGAATTAGATTTATATTATATGGTTGAATTAGAAATACTAATCACATATTCTTTCATATAGTTCCTAATGGAACCCCTTGTTGATTTATTATTAAAAAAATAAGCAAAAATAAATCTAGGTTTGAGAGACGCGAGGTCTGAAATAAAGAAAAGTTTTATTTCTGCTGTCACCGTTCAATGGGCCTTTTGTGGTAACTGTGCCCAAGTGGCTAGTGGGATAAACACATGGCAGAACTAGGTCGTAAAATTTTCTCTTGAAAATTAGGGGTCAGTTTTTCTATGCGTTTCAGAAAAGTCTTTTCAGAAAGGGCGTCCTTCCAAGTCTAGGAAATAAATTGATTTAACAAAGATATACAGATTGTTTCAATTTGTCTTAATTTGTCTTTTATTTAAAACCAACTCCCATAATCCAATACCCCTTACATTTTAATTCCATTAATAATTATTATTGAAAATATTAGAAGTATCATTCGTCCAAGAACTCTAGCCATTCGATTATCAGCCAATATAATTGCAGGACATTGATTAATTACACTTCTAAGAAGAACAGAAACCTCAAAATCAATAAATTTACTATTAATAATAATTATAATTTTATCACAATGTACATTAGTGATTCTTGAAGTAGGAGTTTCTATTATTCAATCATATGTATTTTCAATTTTTTCAACTTTATATTGAAATGTAACTAATTAAATTAAAATGACCATTCCTAATATCTTTTAGATTAATAATCTTATTAACCCATCAAAGCCGGAGCGTTCCGATTTTGTAGCAGACTTTCAACACGATAATTTTTTATGTTATTGGCATTGAAAAAATTTCGTTTTCACATATTCCGACGTAGAATTTCATGCTTCTTCAGAATCCGGGCTCAAAATTCCGATTAGACTTGAAGAAAAAAAATATGGCCGATTTAAACATAAAAAATCTGAAAATTTTTGAAAAAAAAATTGTTTGGGATTTATTTTGCAATGTCACCGAAAAGAATTCATGCTATAAACGTGATCGGGGGTGATCACGATAGTTAAAGTATATCAGGGAATTTTTATGTAATCATTGAACCATTCCTTTTTACAATATGGCGGCAAAAACGTAAAAAATTTACAATAAACTAAGTTAATTTTTTTTCTCGGAAACTATTGAGTTTAATGAAAAAGTTTATAGAATAAAAATGTCTTAGAATTAGTCAAAATATACTCTCAATTTTTTTTCAGAATTTTTCGAGATACTTTTGGAAAATTGGATTTTCCGAATTTTTCAGAAAATTAAAAATTGTCTCCGAAAATTCTGAAAAAATTAGAGTGTATTCTCTGACTAATTCTAAGACATTTTTATTCTTTAAACTTTTTCACTAAACTCAATAGTTTCCGAGAACAAAAATTAGCTTAGTTTATTGTAAATTGTTTACGTTTTTGCCGCCATATTGTAAAAAGGAGTGGTTCTATGATTACACAAAAATTTTAATTATTAATAATGATAATAATAACAACATTAACGCTAATTATCGTAATAATCACGATTTTATTCCATTTCATTTTTGGTATTCTATTCATTATACATGTATAGCAAAAATGAAATGGAACACACCCTAACTTAATTAATAAAGAAATTATACAAAAAAAATTATTAAATAAAAGTTACAGCCGATTTTACGTTGCGCCATCCATCGGAGATCGGCAGGAACTTTCCGAACAACCCCATAACTGTTTACTTATATCTATCCACAAAGACTTTCCTTGCTGCTATCGCCATGCCGCCGCTCCCTCTCCATCCTCAGTGTGCGTTTTATCGCGCAACGTCATGCACGATAGTAAAAGAAGTGCATATTATTTTATCAAAAATTGTTTTAAAAAAAGTTAAAATTGTTATAAAAAATTGTTAAAATAGTTATAAAAATGGATAGTTATAAAAATAATATAATAAAAACTGTTAATTTTAAAAATTCTAAAAAACGGAAGTCGGGAAAATTCCAGCTATCAGCCCGTCGCCCGTCAAGAAAGAAAATTTGGAGGAACAGGTAAACAGCCATTATAAATTTTTGTTTTCATAAATGCAATAATAAGGGTTCCCAATCTGACCCCACCGATTTCAATTGTTTTTTTATATGTGTAGTACTCGAAAAAATAAGAGACACTAAAGTTTTATTCGAAAATCTTTTATCATATTTTTTTATCATATCTCGGCTTCTAATTAATATTTTTAAATAAAATAAAGTGGAAAATATTTGTCATAAGAAGTCGAAGATACACTACTTGCAAAGATGAAGGGATATTAACAAAATTCCAAATTTTTTGGTGATTTCCAACAAGGGATAACTCAGAGAATAATGGCCGCATAATAAATTTAAAAAAAGGAAATTGTAGCCTTAAGTCTCTAGTTTTTGAATCTGAGCACTACATTTTTTTAGTATGAGCGGTTCACGAGTGATCGTAAGAAAACCAATGGAAAACAATTTTCCAAATTTTTTGTAATCTTCAAAACGGTCTACGGTCTTCAAAAAAGTTTTTTTGATTACGCGACCACCAAGCTTTTTTAGAGAATTTTATTCTCTTTAATTTGACATCTTGTTGAGCTCATACGATAATTTGCCGCGGAGCTATCGTTGATCAAAGCAAAAAAGTCATTTTCAACTTTGATGATCGATAACTCCGAAAATAACGACCGTACAAAGAATCGACAAAAAGTTTTGAAAACTGCAAAACATCCTTTCTAAGACTTCATTAATTTTGTTTGACGAAAAAATTGTTTTCGATGTGATAATGTTATCTGAAAAAAATGTAAAAAATTAAAAATTAAAGGATATTTTGGTATAACTTTGGATATAATGGATAAACGAAGGATATTGTGCTACGATTTTTCTTTCTTAGTGCCCCCAAAGCTTTAATTTATCGTTTTTGCCAAAAATCACCATAACGAACAACTTTATAATTTTCATTCATTTTTTCAACTTTAAAATGATCTTTTCGGCAATAATGCGTATTTTCTTCATTTAAAAACATCAATTATCGAGAAAAAATGAAAAAAAATTTCGAAAAAAATTTTTTTTTCAAAATGAAAAAAAAATTTTTTTTTCATTTTTTCGAAAACAAAAATTGTTTTTCCAATTTTTATTCATTTTTTCAATTTTAAAATGATCTTTTCGGCAATAATGCGTATTTTCTTTATTCAAAGACATCAATTATCGAGAAAGAATGAAAAAAAATTTTTTTTTCCATTTTTTCTCAATAATTAATGTCTTTTAATAAATAAAATACGTATTATTGCCGAAAAGACCATTTTAAAGTTGAAATAATCAATGAAAATTGTAAATTTGTTCGTTATGGTGATTTTCGGCAAAAACGATAAATTAAAGCTTTGGGGGCACTAAGAAAGAAAAATCGTAGCGCTTTGAAACTCTGAGGGTTTTCTTTTGGTACTTTGAGGTTAAAAAATTACCGACAATATCCTTCGTTTATCCATTATATCCAAAGTTATACTAAAATACCCAAATATCCTTTAATTTTTAATTTTTTACCTTTTTTTCAGATAAAATTATCATATCGGAAACAATTTTTTCATCAAACAAAATTAATGACGTCTTAGAAAGGATTTTTTGCAGTTTTCAAAATTTTTTGTCAATTCTTTGTATTATCATTATTTTCGGAGTTATCGATCGTCAAAGTTCAAAATGACATTTTATTTTGATCAACGATAGCTCCGCGGCAAATTATCGCATGAAAAAAGCTTGATGGTGGCGTAATCCAAAAAAGTTTTTTGAAGACCGTAGACCGTTTTGAAGATGACACAAAATTTGGAAAGGCTAAACTTTGTTTTAGGGGCCAAAAATTTTTCGTTAAAACTTATCACATCTTGTAGTTTTTGACCTGAAAAGTTCGAAAATGCAAGTTAAAAGGTCTGGAAACCAATAGTTTAAAAGATATAAGCTTATAAATATGTGTGCTTTTAGCGTACTTTGACAGGTCTGTACGACGCCATATTGCTTCTACCTGCTTCTACCCATTCTCTGGTTGGTTCGCATGCATGACCATTCAATTCGCGTGTCTGTCATTTATTTGAAATTTTCATGTCTCTCGGATTGAATTTATTAGATTGCATTTATTATTCAGGTTGTTATTGCTATTGGTAAACGTTTTCGTGCAACTTTAAGCTATGTTTTTTTATATTCAAGAGTCCTTAACACATGGTCACCAAATGTTTACCAAAAAAAATTACGGTCGGTTCTAGCCGTGTCAATTACCATATTTTTTCTGAAGTTCAATTGTTAACGGGTTCGAAGGGACTCATACCGAAACACGTGAAAACTGGCATGAGGGACGTAATTTTCAAGAGTGTATTGGGTTAGGCTTAGTCTACATTTTGATATGATTTGTGCAGCTTGGCCGCTATAAAAAAAATTGGCCGTTGCATGGGTTTTGCCAGGGTTTTGCTATTAATCTAAAACACTTCATGAATTTGTAATTCCCGCGATTATAAGTTACATCGCGAACATAGGAACGATAGTTAGGTTTTTCTATTTCTCATGCGCGAATTGAATGGTCATGCATGCGAACCAATCAGAGAATGGGTAGAAGCAGGTAGAAGCAATATGGCGTTGTACTAACCTGTCAAAGTACGCCAAAAACACACATATTTATAAGCTTATATCTTTTAAACTATTAGTCTCTTATGTTTAAATATGTTTTTTAAAAAAATATGTTTTTTAAACTATTAGGAACTTTTAACTTGCATTTTCGAACTTTTCAGGTCAAAAATTACAAAATGTGATAAGTTGTAACCAACAACTTTTGGGCCCCCAAGACAAAGTTTAACCTCGTTGTTACTATTATTATTATTACTATCATTATCAATATTATTACCATTACTATTACTATTACCATTATTATTACCATCATCATCATCATCAATATTATTATTACTATTATGGCTTTGTTAATGATGATGATAATGATAATGATAATACTAATCATCATCGTCATTAACAAAGTAATAATAGTAATAATCGTAATAATATTATTAAAAATAATCATAATAATACCGGTAGTGGTAGTGGTAAGAATAGAAAAAAATAATACAAATAAGAATTTCAAGCTTTTGATTTTCGCCATTTTATTTCTTATGTATCATTTCTTTCTTGAAAGTAGTATGTACTACTACTACTACTACTTTGTTGTCCAACGACAATACATTATAGACCTTGTAGTGTGTAGTGGTATAAATAAAAATAATAACAGAAGTCAGATCTGGACTGTTTTGATGTACTGTCTTACTTCTTTTATTATTATTTCTACTACTTATTATTCTTCGATGTCCCGCCGGCAACTAAAGCCGGATCTAAAATTTTTTTACCGCCCACTGAGCCTCTTCGGCGTTCTGATTGGGCAGAACGTTTTTAATAATAACTTGGTAATTAAGCCGAATTTTGAAAAATGGTATTGGACTTTTCGTCTCCATTTTTCACCCCCTACTACCACCTTTCGGCATCGACACCTTATGCCGGATACCCTGTATAAAGAACAATAATGTTATAAATCTTTTGCAATATAGTAGTATAGAGGGGGTGATAAAAATCACCGCTAGAGATAGATTATTCAATAGCACTCGATATTTATTGCTATTTTGTAATGGAACTGATTAAAAATTATTTTTTTAAAGAAATTTTATCCCTGTTCCTTTCATTTTTATAATTAAATTACAGTATCTTATTCTCCAAATTGTTGACAATAATGATTATCTTCAAAAAAGTACTTAAAACATAAGCACTTTTCTGAAGATTTTACAACACAGCACTATTGTGCAATCCTTCTATTTCGCACCGTACATTGCAAAAATCTCTAAAAGAAAACTCAATACGATTTTCAAATTTGCCTGGTTTCTCATTAATGTAACCACTTTTGTACCAGGATTGTTTAAATATATTGTTATATCTCGACGAAGAAACCTGATTATGAACTAGAGATTGCAGTTTCATGATGTAGTTTCTTAATCCATCAAAATTACTTTTATATCAATATCCAGTTATATTGAATAATTCACTTCTAGGGGTGATTTTTATTATCCCTTCTGTACTACTATGTTGCTAAAAATGTATAGCATGGTTGGTTTTTATATAAATTACATTTTCTTCCCACGTATTAATAAATTTCATGAAAAAACATTTTTCTTCATGATTTACATCCCGTGTATTACTTTAAGAGGTAGTGTATGGTTTTGGGAGTGGTTTCTTAAAAAATCCTGAAACATGACAACTAAAATATTTTATAGAGTAATCGGAAATGGTTTTTTTTATTTATTTGAGTTCATACCTTGATTTTTATGAAGAAAAATCCATAAAAAATCTAGTTTTCTTCAAATATAAAATAAGGGTTGCAACCCCTTGGGTCATAAACACACTTGATATCTTTGACTTCTTATGACAAGTATTTTTCACTTCGTTTTATTAAAAAAAATTTAATTAGAAGCCGAAATATGATAAAAAAACGATTTTCGAATAAAACTTTAGGGGTGGTTTTCACCTCTTCAAAGTGGATGTCGGCACATAAAAAAGATACGTGTCTTCCCCTCTGAAGGGGGCATACCACAGTAAAAAAATTTTTTTTTTTTTCATGTTTTTTTTAATTTTCTGAAAGCTGCATTTATTAACACTAAACCTACCGTGACGTCACCAAGCCATTTAAAATACATGTGAAAAAGGTCATTTGACCACTCCATGGTAGGTTTTGTATTAAGAATACTCTCACCAAATTTTGTAAAGAAATTCGTAAAATTGACAGAGATACAGTATAAAATTTAGTTTCTATGTCGTATTATTATCCTTTCTCAGCAAAACTTTGAACGCGTTTTTCTCGAAACTGTTTTTCAACCGCGTTGACAGCAAATTTAAAAAAGTATTCATCCGATTTGCATGTACAAAGTCTTAAAATGTACGAAAATCCAGTCTCTATGACCACACGTTGCGATTTTTTTTTAAAGGGCCCCCTTCTATTTTTTATTCCAAAAACAATAAAAATTTTCTGTGATAAAATTCGCTGGTCCGTCATTTTTTTTATTTTTTTAGATATCAAAATTTCGCCACGTGTGGTCATAGAGACTAGATTTTCGAACATTTTAAGGCTTTGTACATGTAAATCGGATGAATAGTTTTTTAAATTTGCTGTCAACGCGTTTGAAAAACATAGTTCCGAGAAAAACGCGTTCAAAGTTTTGCTGAGAAAGGATAATAATGCGACATAGAAACTAAATTTTTTACTGTATCTCCGTCAATTTTATGAATTTCTTTACAAAATTTGGTGAGAGTATTCTTAACAAATGCAGCTTTCAGAAAATTAACAAAAACATGAAAAAAAAATTCTTTTTACTGTGGTATGCCCCCTTAAGTCTAACCTACCCTCATATATGCCATTGCACCGCGCGGGCTATTCAACGGTTTCTAAAATATTTTGAAATTATGATTTTTTCCGTAGGCGTATTAAAGCGCGAGAAGATAAAGAACGCGCACCCGCTGCTGACAAGGATGCCTCCTTGCAAGAAAGCCCGGAACAGCTGATGTACGCCGAAGCGCAGAAGACGGACAATTGTCAAGACCCTACCTCGTCGGGCTCCGTAGCTGCTGAAGTATTACATGAGGTAAATGAAATATTTTATTATCCAGAGGAACGTGATATGAGTGCGGAAAGGCACCTTCACACCTCTGTTGATGAGGATAGATCTTACGAGATCTCCGAATTAGTGTGTGATCCAGAGGAATGTGATATGAGTGCGGAAAGGCACCTTCACACCTCTGTGGATGAGGATAGATCTTACGAGATCTCCAAATTATTTAGTGATCCAGAGGAACGTGATATGAGTGCGGAAAGGCACCTTCACACCTCTGTCGATGAGGATAGATCTTACGAGATCTCCGAATTAGTGTGTGATCTAGAGGAATGTGATATGAGTGCGGAAAGGCACCTTCACACCTCTGTCGATGAGGATAGATCTCACGAGATCTCCGAATTAGTGTGTGATCCAGAGGAATGTGATATGAGTGCGGAAAGGCACCTTCACACCTCTGTTGATGAGGATAGATCTCACGAGATCTCCCAGTTATTTAGTGATCCAGAGGAATGTGATATGAGTGCGGAAAGGCACCTTCACACCTCTGTCGATGAGGATAGATCTTACGAGATCTCCGAATTAGTGTGTGATCCAGAGGAATGTGATATGAGTGCGGAAAGGCACCTTCACACCTCTGTCGATGAGGATAGATCTCACGAGATCTCCGAATTAGTGTGTGATCCAGAGGAATGTGATATGAGTGCGGAAAGGCACCTTCACACCTCTGTTGATGAGGATAGATCTCACGAGATCTCCCAGTTATTTAGTGATCCAGAGGAATGTGATATGAGTGCGGAAAGGCACCTTCACACCTCTGTCGATGAGGATAGATCTCACGAGATCTCCGAATTAGTGTGTGATCCAGAGGAATGTGATATGAGTGCGGAAAGGCACCTTCACACCTCTGTTGATGAGGATAGATCTCACGAGATCTCCCAGTTATTTAGTGATCCAGAGGAATGTGATATGAGTGCGGAAAGGCACCTTCACACCTCTGTCGATGAGGATAGATCTCACGAGATCTCCGAATTAGTGTGTGATCCAGAGGAATGTGATATGAGTGCGGAAAGGCACCTTCACACCTCTGTTGATGGGGATAGATCTCACGAGATCTCCCAGTTATTTAGTGATCCAGAGGAATGTGATATGAGTGCGGAAAGGCACCTTCACACCTCTGTTGATGGGGATAGATCTCACGAGATCTCCCAGTTATTTAGTGATCCAGAGGAACGTGATATGAGTGCGGAAAGGAACCTTCACACCTCTGTCGATGAGCATAACACTCATGCAAACCAAACGAAAGATATAAAAATAAATGGTCGCAGAATTGTAGACATTTCTTACTTTTGGAGTACATTGCACGAAAAGTTTGATAACCACTCAATTCAGTCGGAATGTAACTTTCGTGACTTCAAAATAATCAAATACATTGATAAAGGTTTGAGAACCCAAATCTTTGTAAAATGTGTTGCGTGTTCCTTTGAGGATAGTATCTGGACTGAACCAGAGGAGCAGGAATTAATGGGACTCCATGACAGTGCTGTAACTGGTGCGATAACTGCAGGGTGTGGTCAATCAGCCTTACAGAGTCAGTTAGCTGCAATGGCGATACCATGCATAACACCCAAAACGTTTAGACAAACGGAGGAAAAAATTGTCGGTGTCCTTCTAGAAACCGCTGAAAAAGTAATGAAAGAAGCGGGACAAGAGGAGTACAGAATAGCAACTGAAAAGGGCCATGTAATAGACGGTATTCCTTACATAACCGTAACAGCTGACGGTAGTTGGATGAAAAGATCGTACAAAAGTGGAAAATATGATTCCTTATCTGGCTTAGGAGCTATAATTGGTTGTGAAACACGGAAGGTTCTCTTTTATGGCGTAAAGAACAAGTTATGTGCAGCATGTGCTTATGCTGCCCGCAATGAGACAGAACCAAGAGAACATCATTGTTTCAAAAACTGGCATCGCGATCAAAGTTCCACTAGTATGGAAACCCATGCTATTGTTGAAGGTTTTAAGGCAAGCATTCGTACGCATGGTCTCATTTACAAGACACTCGTTAGCGATGGTGATAGCAGTGTCTATAACACCATTCTGAATAACGATGTTTATGGAAAATACGGTGTACGAGTGGAGAAAGTGGAATGCACGAACCACTTGTTGCGAAACTTGTGCAACAAAGTGGTGGACATTTCAAAAAAGACGGAAGTGCGGACCGGATTGCACAAGAAAGGTTACATCGGTAGAATGCGCAAACTCGTGAGTGATAGCGCTCTGAAAATGCGAAAAGAAATTGTGTCAGCCGTGACACGCCGTAATGCAGAAAATAGTGAGATTACGGACAAAGTCGCAGATTTGATGCGTGACATTTTGAACGTTCCCAAACACGTATTTGGCGATCATAGCGAATGCAAGAATCGCAAAATGCCATGTAATGGGAGGCCAAAGGTAGGCGAACAGAATGTTTTAAAAATGGTGCAGGAAGCTACTTTTTATGAGCCTATTTATAAGGTGATATGGAACCTCTCCTGTAATGCGCGTTCTTTGTTAGCCAACCGCAATAACAATGGAGTAGAAAATTATAATTCTATTGTTGCAAAATTTATCGGAGGGAAACGATTAAATTTTGGCTTGCTAGGTTCTTACACGGGACGATGTGCCGCTGCTGTCGTTCAGTGTAACACG
The DNA here is from genome assembly GCA_949825005.1 of Gasteruption jaculator. Classification (NCBI taxonomy): domain Eukaryota; kingdom Metazoa; phylum Arthropoda; class Insecta; order Hymenoptera; family Gasteruptiidae; genus Gasteruption; species Gasteruption jaculator. Next base: position 660,747 of record OX463769.1, on the reverse strand, counting down.
CAAGAGGTTCTATCTCAGGTATCCTCGACAATGAATAAAAAAATTAGTAGCATTGTTTCAAAGATGGAGAAACTTAGAAAGACACATATTTTGAATAAGAGATTGCGTCGTCTCCATAAGAAGGAATCTAAGCGTAAAGGCGTAAAGGGCACGGATAAAGATTATGGCCCTACGTCGCAAAAGCCAGACATTGATGTCGGCGCGTACGAAGTACTAAAGGCGGAACATTTGAATAAATTGCGACAAGACGCCAAAAATCGCAATCAAATAGAGCGTGCCACAGTTGGCCAAAGTCTTTGTGACGAATGGCATCAAAGACGCCGACACCTACTAACGGCGTCAAATTTTGGTAAAGTTTGTCGCATGAGGGAATACACTTCTTGCGCAGCAACAGTGAGAAGCATTTTGTATCCTGCTCTTCTAGACACAGCAGCACTGTGCTACGGAACAGAAAACGAAATGAAGGCTTTAAAAATGCTAGAATCAAAACTTGGAGAAAAAATTGTCCCTTGCGGTTTGTTCATTGATGAAGAAGAACCGTATTTGGGTGCGTCTCCTGATGGCCTCGTTGGAAATGATTCGATCGTTGAAGTTAAATGTCCAGTGTCTGCATCAGAATTGAAGCCGGAAGACGCGATTCGAGAGAAAAAGCATCTGAAGGCTATTTTCCAAAAGAATGATGCATTGAAAATGAACAAGACACATATGTATTATTACCAAATTCAGGGGCAGTTGCACATAACCAAAAGATTGAAATGCTACTTCTGTATTTGGACTCCTCTTGGAATGAAATACATTGTGGTCGAGAGAGACGACAAGTTCTGGGATAAAAAAATGGCACCGTATCTCAACCGATTCTATAACGAATGCATGTTGCCTGAAATTATAGATAGTCGGTATAACAGAAATATGCCGATTAAGGATCCCGAGTACATCCTAAGTGCTCAGGAACGTCGAAAATTGAAGCTGCCAAAAGCTAAGCGTCAGAGAAACGCAGAAAATGTAGAACCAGTTTCCAAACGTCAAAAAATAAATGAGAATGGAAATGTCGAAAATGATCTGGATGTGATATTCAATTTGATAGAAATTGATGACACTGAAGCAATTGATGCAGTTATCAGAGACATAAATCCAGATAATGTTTACCGTACGCTTCAACAGAAAAATGAAATGCTGACGGACGAATGCATCGAAATGTTTCTTCAAGTGTTAAAAGAAGAGAAGCCTGAATTCGAAGTACACAATGTATTTCAATTCGCTGCGCTCCACTTATTGAAACAAACAAATTCTGGACAAACTCTGCAGATCATTGGTGGTTTTGGAGTCGAACACTGGTGTTGTATTCACTTCAATGGACACGAGCTTTTTATATATGACAGTGCCTGCCGTTGTGAATACGAGCTGTTGAGCGCACAAGAAAAGTCATATATAATGCATCGGTATCCTTGTTTGCAAATAGACAAAGTTCTATTCCAACCTGTAACCAAACAACCAGATCAGATAAGTTGCGGGGTTTATGCAGCAGCTTTTGCAACAAGTGTCGCGCTTGGAGAAGATCCTTCCGAGAGGACGTACTCTACAAGGGTTATGCGAATGCGTCAACACTTGATAGACATCATTCGACAGAGAAAATTGGTTACTTTTCCCGAAGAGTAAAGCTGAGCGGTAGATCTGGTAATCAGTTCTCTGTACGTATTTGCAAAAAACAAATGTGAATGTTTATCAAATGGAGATGCGAAATATCATTTTCGCAACATTTCGCCTCCGGACAAATTATTATAAAGAATGGCAGTGCTGTTCTTTTTTTTAATAATTTGCAGATGGTTGTGTAACGTTAATACTGTAAATTTACGTTTCCACACAGCTGTTACATGAAAATGCCTGAAACTAGTATTTCTATTGGTTTCGGAGAAACGGGGAGTCGATATTACAGTGGTTGCGACTCACGGAAGTGGGCGGAGGTGGAGCCCCTTCAAACAAAAATTACAATTGTAGAATATTGAAATATTAAAATATTGCAATATTTTAAATAATGTATTAATTTAAAAAAAGTATACTTCTGCTGTTCAAAAAATCGGATCTTTTTTAAACAGAAGCAAGTTTGTTTTAGATAGCTTATGCTGCTGACTCCTTACCAGCAGCATAACAGCCTAGCGCCCGCCCATCTTTTTTCAAGCATGGGAGGCGTAAACCGGGCGTTGAGGGAAAGCAATGGCGGTGGCACGTTCACACTCCCCACTCCTTACCATATGTATTTTTGAATAATTTGTTTAAAAAATACATTCAAACATGGACCAAATCAAAATATGGTTAGAAACGAAAAATGAGAAAACACATATTTTAAAAATTAACATTTATATATCCCTCTTTTCATTGAAGAAATTTTTATTGATAAAGAACATCCTTTTCAAATAATTGGTTACATTGGAAAGGCGGTTATGGTCAATATAGTTTTGAAAACTGTAGTTTCATAATTAAAGCAATTTAACATTTTTCGGTCGGCATTTACAATTTCGAATATTTGTTTCAGAATCGTCACCAGCAGTCCGGGAAATCTTCAGATATCGATTATGGCAATATTCGATTCAAGTGTGCATTTTTGTCCGCCATTTTGTGTCCGACATTTTGAATTGTGAAATTATGAAAGCCGTAGGGAAAGGAAAATACACTCACTACTGTCATGTAAATAATTTCATTTAAATTTTTTACAATTTCAATAAAAACAGAAAATAGAAAATTACTACTCGTATTATTATTTAGCGGAACAGGGGAAGAAACATGTCAAAATTGTCATCTTTAAACCATTATGTTACACTAGGTGCGAAAATTAAAGGATTGAACAAAAATCTCAAATTTTTAGGTGATTTTGAAAGTGCTGTAACTTGAAGAAAAATAGTCGGAAAGCAATTTTAACAAAAGGAAGTTGAAGCTCCAAGTTTCTGGTTTCGAGATCATGAATTCAAAATTTTTTGACATCAGCAGTATTTGAGTAATCATAAGAAAATTATCGGAAAAAAATATGTAGATTTTCGCTTGTCTTTCAATAGGTCCATGGACCCCAACAAATTTTTTTCAGTAATTTCGTCATAAAGCTTTTTCAGAAAAATTAACTTTCTTTAATATGAGTGGTTATTTGACCCATGTACGATGATTTTTTGCTGAACTATAATGATGATAATGGTGGTTATGGAGATAATAGCAACAATAATAATGGTATATGTATATGTATACATATAATATTAATTACAAATATAAAAGATTAATATAAATCTAATACATAAGAAATGTAATAATATTAATTACAGAAACGAAGGATTAATATAAATTTGATATATTATATAAATATATTATAATTTATAGAATATTATGTAATTTATACATATATATTGATGTTTATGATTATTAATGTAAGAAGCGTATCAAAGTTTGAATTTTATTGAGACAGTTTTATTCTATTATATTCATTATAGTGATAAAATAACTTTGTTATTTATGAATAAATTTACAGTTTATTACTTTTATCAGATATATCACTTTATTTATTAAGTAATATATATATATATATATATATACTCTATAGCGTATGTGTACCGAAATGATATTCTTCTTGGAGATATAATATATGTATATATGCGTATATATTCATACCTGTATTCATGCCAAAATATATATATATAAAAAAGCCTCAATTTCTTGAGTTATTCACCATGAAAAAGTATCTCTTGGAAGAACGGTGGTACAATGGTATCTCATAAAATGTGTACTTTAAGAAAGAAAGATTCAAATAAAAATTGGTAGGATCAGAAAGCTGGTCAAAAAATTGACCTTTGTGTGACCCTGAAGACCTCCACCGATTGCACAACTAATGCCTCCAGTCCAACAACTTTTGTCTGAAACATTTTTCACTAAACCCAACCACTTTCGAGAAATCTGTCTGGGCAAGTTAAAATGGGACATCGTGTGAATTCTATCAAAATATCCCTTCAATCAGGCACCTTAACTTAAAAACATCAATAAATTTCAATAATTATATTAATAAATTTGCAATGTAACATTTAATTTTAAATTATGAATACACAGTATAAATAATATGCAGTACGATCGCTCTAGAAGATACCTAAGGGACCGAAGGGGAATATGATTCTGAAAAAAGAAGAAAACTACCGTTCCCCCACTCAGCGGCCTGTTACGCCTGTTACGCCGTACTCCGTGGTACATACATTGTAGGGAGCGAGCGACTTCAATATTCAAAGGCGAAGAGGCATTAGGAGTGGGGGTAGTGGACAGCGAAGGGGAACCCGAGGTATCTTGTAGACCGAGAATCGAAGGTATCTTGTAGAGCGATCGTACTGTGTATGTATGTATGTATGTATGTATATATGTATATATATATAAATTTATTAATATAATTATTAAAAGTTGTTAAGGTGCCTGATTGAAGGGATATTTTGATAGAATATATATATATATATATATATAATTTGTAACAATACTTAAGGGTACAATGAAACAACTTGCCAGGGTCAAATAAACCCATTCAACAGTTTTTTTATAAAAAATTCGCAAATATCACTTACTTTTTTGGTCCTACAAGGCAGAAAATTGACCGAAAGCCATTTTCTATTAGGATTCTGTGGGGTCCTTTACCAGGTAGCGTCGAAAGTTTCGGAATACAAATAGAAGGAGTCACTGCCTGCCGAAATTTCACCATTTCCTAAATAAACATTTAAAACCACGCTGCGTGGTAAAATTTACGTTGTCGCATTTTCTCCCCACGGTAGAATTTCCCGGGAGGTCGAATGGAATGGAATTAGGATAGTGTAGTTCATTAGGTTTTATAATAAATATTTTTTTGAATATATGTATAGTTTTTTATATTTCTTTATTTTCAATAATATATATTTTTTTAAAAATCCTTTTTTGTTTTTAATGGTTATAATACTGTGCATTGCGTGGCAATGAATACGCCATTGGTGGTACCATCGGTGATGCCACCATCGGTGATGCCACCATCGGCGATGCCACCATCGGCGACGCCATCACCGGTGGTACCACGTATGTGACTGGCGCCGGCGTTGCTACGCCAAGTCGCCTTTGCAGCGCCTCCTCCACCCGTTTGTCCAAGTACTGGAACACAAAAAGAAGTCAACTATTATTAATCAGTCAACTACAACTATTATTAAGGGCTTATACGCACTTAGAAGACCGAAAAAAAGGTGATTTTCCAAAAATTTTTCCTGGAGAGATTTCAATTTATTAATTTCAAACTTTGTGTATATATTGTAGTAGTTTTTGACTACTTTCTCTATTTTTTTGGTATAAAAATAATTATTCTGACAGCCGCTGCAGCCAATCTCCGAGAGCACCTCGAAAAAAAAACATGTTTTGCGGTGAACAAGATTTCTCAAAAACGGCTAAACCGATCGGTTTTAAATTTTTACACAAGCTTGATAGATATATTATCTAGTAAATGATCGTTGATTTTGACTCTACAACAAATATTTTTCATTTTATGAACAATTTTGCAGGCAAAACTCTCATGAAAAATTTATATTTCCGCTTTACGAAGCCGCCATTTCGTTAAAAATTAGTATTTTGCAAAAGCCAACGATCAAACACGAGATAATATATTATATTAACGAAATTTTTGGTTTTTCATTTCCGATAACCCAGTCCAGAGATATCATGCTCACGGCAAAACGTGTTTTTTTTTTCGAGGTGCTCCAGGAGATTAGCTGCAGAGGCTGTCAGAATGATTATTTTCATACCAAAAAAATTGAGAAAGTAGTCAAAGACTACTACAATATATACACAAAGTTTGAAATTAATAAATTAAAATGTCTCTCCAGAAAAAATTTTTGAAAAATCACCTTTTATCGACCTTCTAAGTGCCGTATAACCCTTTAAGTACTAGCTGGTTAATGCTCAGGTTCTAATCCTAACTTAGTTTTAACTTAATAGTTCAATATGTGGATCGTTACTAGACCGTTTATAGTGTTATTTGGCAGTTGCCACAAATGATCCACATATTGAACTTTCAAGTTAAGACTATATTAGGGTTAGGATCTAGTCATTAACCAGCTATAAATGAAGTTAGTAATTAAATAAATACTTCATACCTTTTTTTGCCGCCGTTGCTGATGCCGGCCAGGTTGGGCTGCCGGAACATTCAGCCGCGCCCACGGCTGTGGCTGCTGCTGCTGCTGTCGCTGTCGCTGCTTTTGCGGCGGCTGCTGCTGCTGCTGCTGCTGCCACTGTAGCTGCAGTGGCTGCTGCCACTGTAGCTGCTGTGGATGCTGCTGCTGTTGCTGCTGCTGCCGTTGCTGCTGCTGCCACTGTAGCAGCGGTTGCTGCTGCTGCCACTGTAGCAGCGGTTGCTGCTGCTGCTGTTGCTGCCACTGTAGCAGCGGTGGCTGCTGCTGCTGTTGCTGCTGTTGCCACTGTAGCAGCGGTGGCTGCTGCTGTTGCTGTTGCTGTTGCTGTTGCTGCCACTGCAGCAGCGGTGGCTGCTGCTGCTGCTGCTGCCACTGTAGCAGCGGTGGCTGCTGCTGCTGTTGCTGCTGTTGCTGTTGCTGCTGCTGCTGTTGCTGCTGCTGCTGCTGCTGTTGCGGATCCCGCCATTGCTGTAGCTGTAGCTGCTGTTGTGGCTGCTGGTCTTCTAGCCGCAGCTGCTGCAGCAACTGCAGAGGCAGTTGCTGTAGCTGTTGTTGTTGTTGCTGCTGCTGCTGCCATTGTTGCAGCTGTTGTTGTTGTTGCTGTTGTTGCTGTTGTTGCTGCTGCTGCTGCTGTTGTTGTTGTTGTTGTTGCTGCTGCTGCGGCAGAGGCAGCTGCTGCCCCTGCACCTCCACCAAAGCTGGCCACAATCCCCTTCCTTCCATTTTTGGAATACCTATTTCAATTATAAATACAACTATAATTACAAACAAGTCAACAAATAATTAAATAAATAAATCAATCAATCAATCAATCAATCAATATTAGGTTGATTCATAAAAAACTTCCGACGCAAACTACTCACTTATTTCTCTGCCGATGATCCTGAGATATTTATTTCAGTTGGAGTAACGATTTATTTTCTTGGTCTGTACACACTGCGAGCCAGGCACGAAGTGACGCCAAATTGGTGCCTTCGTATAGCGAGAGCGAGCATTTTCCATTCCACAACAGCGACTCCCGCCCCTGTCCCTCCTTCGCCCCTTTCCCTGCCGCGTCACTTCCAGGATCCTCTTCTCCTCCAATCGGCCGACTCTTCTCGTTCCCCCTCCCTGCTCACGCCTCCTCTTCGCCGTTAGGATAACAACTACGATTATGACTACGAAGAGCAGGACACGCGTCATGGCGAGGCTTTTGAATTCTTTTTTTCGCGTTCTTGGGAATTTCGCCGCAGTCCCAGACTCCGCTGAAGCTAAATCGACGAGAATTAACATACCATATAATTATTAATTGTTGCATATGGGGCATTCCACGCCAAATCGGACGATTTAAAAATATTTTTTTATTTTCTTAATTTTTTGGTAATTTTTAGTACCCCTCAAAAGAGGCTTCCTGGACTTTTTAGAAAACATTTCTTTTCGTTATAAATTATTATCAGTACCGATTTTTAAAAAATTAGAAATATAAAGAAATTTATTTTTATTTTTAAATTAAAAGTTAAAAATTAAAAATTTAAAAATCGGTACTGATAATAATTTATAGTGAAACAATTTTTTCAATTTTCAAAAATCGAAAAAAAATAGTAATTAAGTCACTACCGGGCCGGGCTTAAAAGTTGCAGGATGGTTAGAAGTTAAAAATAGAAAATCTTCAAGAAAATCGAAGGATACGCAGTTTTAAAAACACAATTGAAAACTTAAAATTCAAAATATCTCGATTAAAAACACTTTAAATAATTTTGTTGTATTTTTTCCGTAAAAGCCATCTAAAAACGAAAATTTTGAAAAAAAAATTCAATTTCGACCACCATTAAGAAAGTTATGAGCAAAAAACTAAAAAAAGAGCGGTTTTTTTTGGAAATTCGATATTTTTTGAACCAGTAATCAAGAAAATCTCAAAATTTACCACGAAGCCTCTTTTGAGGGGTATTAAAAAATACCAAAAAATTAAGAATATGAAAAAAAATTTTCTAACCATCCGATTTGGCGTGGAATGCCCCATATATATTACATATTTGCGGATATAATATATTTATTATCGAAATATTAAGTTGAAGGGGGAAGAGAGGGGGGAAGATTAGGAGATTTTATTTTATAATCAGTCTTATAACAACAACAATAATAGTAACAATAATAATAGATTAAATTTTTAGGTGTAATTTATCTGGCTTAACGACTTTATTGTTAATTGTTACTAATGAAGTAAATTAAATTGAGACTATTCCGATGGAATATAGTCTGAGCCGAGATTTAGATTGGAAACGTGATCTAAATCAACTGTAATTATTTTTATAGCAAGTCTCGTAATGCCAAGACAAAACTATTTAATTAATATCCCTTTTACTCGCATTTTTTAAGCGAAAAGTGATACATGGAGAAATTTTTACTATAATTGATTTAAAAGATCAATACTTAGCATTTTCAGTCATCTAATAGTATACAAATTTTTTATTATTAAGATTAATTAATTAATTATTTTTTATTTATTCAATTGTTAAATATTTTTAAAGAATTTCATTCTACTACAATTGGTATAAATTTATGGCTAGCACCTTCATTAGGTATTAAAGTTGATGCTACACCAGGACGAATTAATCACATTTTATTATCTACAAACCGACCAGGATTATTTTACGGTCAATGTTCTGAAATTTGTGGTGTTATAGACAGTGCTATAGTAATCCGTAATCAGCGGTCCGAGAATCATGTAGTGGATGAAAATAAGTATAGATTCGGTCACAGCGCCCCCAACTCTCTGTGGATAACTGTTTCGTAGGTAAATTGAGGCACAATCGTGGAATATGATTTTCGAATATCGGTAAAGCAAACTTTCGAGCATCGATAATGCATTTTGTTAATCTTGACGTCGAATAGGCATTGCAGAGCCACCTGTCGACAAAGTTGTATACTAAAAAGGCTTATCTCTCAGTTATTTTTACTCGCGCGGTAACGGCAATACCGTTGCGCCTCCAGATCGCTTCTGCCCGCCTATTTTTTGCCAATTTCCCGATATTTTTTTAACAAAAATAAGGTGTCATTTGATTTTCCAATCGTGGAACGTGCTCCTGAATGGGATTTCTAGTCTTGAAAAGTGATACTTACTCTGTTTTTATGACATTTATGGTCTGTCAAGATTCGTGCGCCGCCATCTTGTCGATCAGTGAATTGACACGTAAGTAAATTATATAACTTTTTATTCAAATCTACAAAGTTAGATATTCAGATCGTACAGAAATGCAATACATTATCATCGATCATTGATTTATAAAAATCCGACAAGTAATAACGGAGTTATCCCGTCGGAATATTTGTCACTTTTTGAACTCATCTTGTTTTCCCGGTGGAATAGTTCCGGTAGGTAACTGAAAAAACTATAAATTTTTTTTTCGCATTTCGTAATGGTACATTTACAGGATGTAGGGACAAGCAATTGATGATTATCGATCATTAATTCAAAAAAATCGGATAAGTAGCAACGAAATTATCCCGACGGAATGTTTGCCACTTCTTGAACTCATCTGCTTTCCCCGCCGGGGGGCGAGACGACGGGAGGGCGGTTGACCTAACCTCGTGTGTCTCACCTCCCGCCTTAACAGGCAAGTAAGCGATGTACAGGGTGGCCATAAAGTAAGTATCACTTTCAAAATTCGATATCTCAGAGACCGTAAGAGAAAACCCTATAATCATATATATCATTTTATTCAGGGTAAAATGGGATTTTTTCCTAAGTTTTTTCAGATTTTTTGGTGCATTTTGAAAAATCACTTAAATATGACCTTTTTCCTGATTCTACTCGATTTATCACAAGTATGAATGTTTTTGGCCAAGGTGACACTCAAATTAGATAACATAATCCGAAGAAAACGCAATGCCTCACGATGTACTTGATACAATAATTGTCAATTTCAATTGATTTTTGATCAGAGAAACATTAAATTATGCGTTAACGTTATGAATAAATGTTTAGGTTAACGATGAAGAAGGGCTTCACTTGGTTCGATTCATCAACTCAAATCTAACTAATGCGGAAAATGAAGGGAGGCGCACTTAACAAATGTTGCACAATTAGGACGAAATTAATGGCAAATTTCAGCAAAAAAAGTAATAAAAAATGAGAAGCAAAAATTAAAAAAACAATAGAAAGAAAAAACAATAACGAAAAAAAACAAAAAACCTCCGTCGAAAGGCTTCCACCTTGTCGTCGTGATAAAGCTTAAGTTTTGCACTCAAAAAATCTACACTATAATTTCCAAATTAGTCAGATTTGAGTTGATGAATCGAACCAAGCAAAGCCCTTCTTCATCGCTAACCTTTAAAATTATTCATAACGTTAGCGCATAATTTAATGTTTTTGTAATAAAAAATCAATTGAAAGTGACAATTATTGTATCAAGCTCATCATAAGGCGTTGCGTGTTCTTCAGATTATGTTATCATAATCTAATTTAAATATCATCTTGACCAAAAATGTTCATACTTGCGATGAATCGAGTAGAAACGGGAAAAAGGTCATATTTAAGTGATTTTTCAAAATGCACCAAAAAATCTGAAAAAATTTAGGAAGAAATCCCATTTTACCCTGAATGAAATGATATATATGACTATAGGGTTTTCTCTTACGATGTCTGAGATATCGAATTTTGAAAGTGATACTTACTTTATGGCCACCCTGTACAATGATTTCTGGGCGCTTATATAGGCCGAAAATCATTTTCTGTCCCTTAGGACCAAATACATTTCAAATTTTGTTGGTCTTTCTCTAGTATTTCTCTCTTTCTTTTAAATGGCTTTCCTGTAGTTTCTTTCCTTGTCTTTTTTTTCATCTTCATTTAAAAAGAAAATATCCTTTTCTATTTAGTTTATGCAGTTTGACTTTTATGGCTTTTAAGTGACAATGACAAGTCATAGGAAAGATCTACTGTCTTTCTTCAACCTATTGGAAAACTCCTTGTTTACTATATGTGTCTTGCATGGGTCAATCGCCTATGCACTGTAGTATATAGGCTTTAACTCTATAAAAAAAAGGTACTTGAGAAGGTCTACGTTAACCATTCGCAGTGAGAAAGAAGAACTCTTATATGTAATAAGAGTAATAATGCAGTTTTCTGGTTTTAATTCTAGCTGAATTTACTATGTCTAATATTTAGATCAATTTTATTAATCATTGGACGTAACACCTCTCCCCTTAATTAAGAATGGTTAACATTCTTCGGAAAATTAGGAATTTTCCAATATTTGGTTCAGGTATATATTTTTTTGTTAAATTTCATGTGAAGACCTTTTGGCCATCTGTGTTCCTTGAAAGAGTGAAGATTCGTGAAAATCTGTTTGTAATTCCTCGTTCTCAAAATATATATCTGTAACTGTTAATTCTTAAAATTAAGCGCAGGAAGAGAATGGAAAAGTATGCAAAAGGATTGATTTAATTCCCTTTCGAATAATTTTAGAAAATATAAATGGGTATGTAGGTAGAGCAAATGAAGTTAATAATAAAGGTAAATTAGTTTAAGCAAAAGATGTTCGGAAGGATATGAAAATAACCTCATTGGCTCTAAAGTGTGTCGTATATATAAAAAACTTACTTATTAGTTGAATTAAAATTGTTGGAAAACCATTTAAAATTATTATTTAGGAAATACATAATGATAACAAAGATATAGATATAAAATAAAGAAAAATTAGTCTAAGAAGAACATAATTATAAAGAAACGTAAATCATATAAGCCTTTTTTTTAAAAGTAAAAAAAAAGAAATAAAGACTTTTACCATCGAAGAAAATCGCTTTAAAACTATGATGTACTAAGATTAATCTTAAGATTTAACATACAAAAAAAAACATATACTTTAGTTACCATTGGGTTACTGCATCTATTTTCTCGCCATTAATTAATCTCATTTTCGAATCTAAATATTCTTCTATACATTCGCGACACGATGAGGCTGGTCGATGTGCCAAACTTCTTCTTTTGCAAAGGTTGCAAATAGTTATCGCTCTGATGTACTGTGAGCGGAGTATTATGAAGTGCTCATGTACAGGAAGTAGATTGTCAACCAAGAAGTTCCTTTCGACACAGGATTCGCAGTAGATCTCCATGGTTCCCGGCATTAGGTAGTGTGTTCCAAAGATACATAACATCTGATGTAGTGGACGGTAGAAATTGGAGTCTGGTAGAACTCCGTCAATTGGATCTTCGTTATCATCGACGTCCTCCCAAGGCATGATTTTCATTTTGTAAAAATGGTCTGAAAAAATGTCGCAAATTTTTTCTTTTATTAGAATAGCGTCGATTGCTGCTTTTTTAATTTGGTTTTGGAAGCGTAAAATACGTCTCATTGTTGGGATTTTCGCTACGAGGGCTGTCGCTTGGTAGAGTAGGATATAGTTCTATCTTGTTTCTTTCCTCTAGCTGGTTTTGATCTTCTTTTGGCGCGCTTGGATTGGTGGGTGATTCGGGTATATTAGATGGTTCATTTACTTGACGTTGACGTCCAAGATGTAATAATAAATTTGTGAAAGAATCCCAAATAGCGCCTATTAGATAAAGGCTTCATCCATAGATTGAGTGAAGTGCGTATCCATGGACAAGTGTATCGACAAATAATTTAATTAGTTTTATAATTATCATAATTCCGATTACTCCAGCACTTGCTGTACCAAAGTTTAAAAATCTATTCCACATTTTAGACCATGTAGTTTCTGCTATCTTTTTTAATGATGCTTCATCTAATAAATTGGTTAAGGATAGTCCTTGTTGTGCAATTGGGTGTCCGACCATTCCTCTTGCAACTGAATTTAATACGGCTGGACGTTCAGCTGGAAACATGAGATGGTCCCGAAGCTTATCTAAATCTGAAGTTGAGTAAATTCCAGCCGTGGCTAATGACGCTGGATCGACGTATTCCCATGTTGGTTTCGTCATTGGTTTCATCATTGGAGGTGTTATGGCTACCGTTAGTAATGGTGTGAATCGGTACCACACTTTATCAAGTCGAAACATTGGCGGTATTAATGGATTGCAATCATCTTAAATTCCCTTTTTTAACAAAATATGCGTCCGTGGTGATAGGTACATAGTTAAATTCCCTCGAAGAACTGGTAATTGTAGGTAGCATTCCTTGGTAGGCTTTACTCTGATATCTACCGGTATGCATTTGATAATATGGACAACTTCGCCTATTATAGTTGCCATGTAACCTGGTCCTCCCATGAATTGATATGCAAATTCATCTGGTGAGATTGTTGCTATGGTTAAAGCGTTTTTCATTGTTTGTTGTTCTAGATGACATCTTTGGACTAAAATATCTTGATATAATTGAGTGATCTGCTTCCTAATATGTTTCTCAACGTAGATAAATTTTGAATTTACATAGGTAAATATATCCAGGTTTTCCACTGCGGGTTTTCTAGATGTTGTAAAAGCTTTCCCTTTAGAAGTTTCAAAAATAAAGAGTTTAGGGTGTTCGGTTTTTATTAACGTAAATCCGCATACAAAAGTTTCTGATTTTTTTGTAAGTGCAAAGGTAATTTCGTCGGTTGTTAATGAGTATATCTCTTGGGGAAAATGCTGTTGTTTGTCCGTCATTTTATTGGCAACCCCTTCGTACAATACGTCATAACGGTCGAACCGGCAGGTATCCTTTGGCATGACGTCCCAAAAGGTATTTCCTCCTTCAATATCTATACATGACCCTTCCGAAAATAACCAGTTAATCCCAGATCTAAGTTTTATTTGGTTGGTGTTGAGATTTACAGGCGTATAGTAAGTTTGTAGGGTTATTTTAACTGTAGCTTGTACAACTACATCTGACCAGGTACCATAATGATCCGAATATTGAGTACCTGAGCACTTTCCATTGTTTTCTATGGTGCCTGCTAATGTTATACCTCTTATTGAGGTTTGGTTTACTTTCAACCCTACGATTTCAGCGTTTGTTCCAACCCTAATGATGCCTGTATTGTGCATTTGTTTACATTGTTCATGGGAAATGTCCAAAAGATATTCCATTCTACCATTATTCACTGTTGACATGTGAGAATGCATCCCACAGTAATATATGGTGCGATCAATTTCTATTTTGCATTGAGTGACTTTAGTATTCGTAAATTCTGTCATTTGTAATATTTGAATGTTGATTGGTTCCGTTACTGGGGTTATGTTAGGAATGTCACATTCTCCTACATCCAAAAGTGATAAAGTTGTAATGTTGAATTGAGAGGTGCCGCAATCGTATCCGATAAGACCTTGTCCGATGCGTATTATTGTAGTTAGGATCAGTAGTCCTGTTAAATCCATGGTCTGGAATGACAAAGGTGTATATCGATTTATATGAAGAAATTATTTAGTTGAGTTTAAAAAAAATGTTTAATAACTTGTTTAATTTGGATTTTGTTCCCAAGGGTTATTTGATTCGAAACTCGTGATCTGTGATTGGAGTTTCCTAACCAGCCCTATTAATTCTTCACAATCTCTGGTGGTTACCACCTTGACTTGTTGCTGTGGTTTTTGCTCGGTAATAACTTGTCTGCCTTTAGTCATAAAGTCCTTAATCCTGGTGCAGTTATTCAGGGCACAAGTGAGGTTTTGATTTCTTAGATTTTGATGATGTATGCAACGTGTTTCTATACTTGATATCTTTTTCGGATTTGGTTTAATCCTTTTTTCTAAATTTATAACGGTAGTTTTGGTGAGACTTTTCACGTATTCACATTTTTCTTCTCCCTTAACATAGACTGTTTTTGCTTTTCGGTCTAAAACTTCACGGATGGTTATTTCTACGTTTCTGCGTTTGGAATCTCCGCTGAACCAGTCAAGTCCATGATGGTGTCGAGTGACATATTCATTTTGTTTTTTAATAGAAGTTGGTAAATGTGTATATGCAAATTCCGATTCAATGGTCCAGTGCAGCATCGCATCTTTTGTCAAATCTACTAATGCAATTTCCTTTGGTAGAAATTCCCCGTGTGGTCCACGAAGACCTTGAATATCCATAATGTATTCCGACATTGTCGCTCGTCCTTTTCTGTAAGAGGAGATACTGTCTTTTATTGGTTGAATTATTATATGGAACTAAACTTTGTGACGGAAGAATCTCTTCGAATTCTAAGGTTGAAGTAGTGCGAAATGTTGCCAATGTGTCCTAAGATCATGACAACGGGGCATTCTTCATATCGGGTTCAAGTTGACGATTGATGCATACGAAATGTCTGCCATATATATCTAATAGTTAAGATCACGACAGACGAGGCGGTACAGCCTATAGTCGTTTCATCTTTGAATTTTTATTATGAGGATGTGGAGGATGTAGATTTCTAAGGTTGAAGTAGTGCGAAATGTTGCCAATGTGTCCTAAGATCATGACAACGGGGCATTCTTCATATCGGGTTCAGTTTGACGATTGATGCATACGAAATGTCTGCCATATATATCTAATAGTTAAGATCACGACAGACGAGGCGGTATAGCCTATAGTCGTTTCATCTTCGAATTTCTGTCCTTAGTAGTATAGCAATGCCGTTTCTAACTCAGGAGCTCTGAGGGGGGGTGAAGGGCATTGCGGGGTGAAGGCGATGGGCGTGGCCAGTGGGCGGGGAGGTAAGTAGTTGGAGGGGTAAGTGGTGGGGGGTAAGTGGTTGGGGGAAGTGGTTAGGGGGGAAGTGGGCGAAGTGGTGGGCGGGTTTGCTGATGATTGGTTGACGGTAATTTGTTGGAAGGTTTTGATTGGATGGTTGGATGGCGGTGGTGGGGGGTAGCAGGTCGAAACTTGTCAGGCGGGCTTCGCGGCTTTTTTTTTTTTACCGCCGCGGACGACCTTGATTGGTGACAACAATTAAGGTGAGAAAGAAGCTGGATACGTCATAATGTGAAAGTGAGTGAGAGAGGAGGTAGGTAGGTATTAATTTTAATTACATGCGGGTAGAAGTAAGTATTATTTATGTATGATCAAAAACTCACCGCGCGTGAGAGAGAGAGAGAAGGAGGTAGATATCATAAGGTGAGAAACAAACTGGATATGTCATAATGTATGAATCTTGTAGCAACTCACCGCGCGCGCGCGAGAGAGAGAGTGAGAAAGGAGGTAAGTAGGTATTAATTTTAATTAAATGCGGGTAGAGATAAGTATTATGTATGATCAAAAAACTCACAGCGCGATGATGTATATATCATTTTTAAGTGACATGTGGTATTATGATCAAAACTCACCGCGCGTGAGAGAGGTAGATATCATTTTTAAGTGACATGTGGTACTATGTATGATCAAAACTCACCGCGCGTGAGAGAGAGAGGTAGATATCATTTTTAAGGCTTACAATGATGCATGATGTGGTTGGACAACTTGTAGGATTTTTTTTTTCGTATATGAGTAGAAGAAGGTTGATACATAATGAGATAAGGAGGTAGATATTACTTTTTTAATACATGCAGAAACTTGTTAAAGAGGAAGGTTGATGATGACGCATGATGTGGTTGGAGAAACATGTAATGAGAGAGAAACATAAAATATTATTTTTTCAAAAGTTTCATTTCTTTATTGCATTGTTTTTTCAAGTAGACAAAGAATTACATTTTTTTCCTCGAGTTATTATTCATAATTATCATCTTCTTCTTCGTCTAGATCGTAATTATTATCAGTCACACTGGACAATCGGGACAATAGATTTTTCAATTGTTGTAAAATACTTTCATTCGCACATTCAATGCCAAATAGAGTGAGATCGAATTTTCCCGATCTAACCAAGTTGTTTGTAAATTCGTTATATTCGTAGAAGTTTGTCCGGTCGAAAAAGTAGAGCATTCCATTAGTATATCTGAATGCGCTTATTATTCTCCCGGGTAAACCATGAAAATCCGTGGAGACTATACCATATTTTTTTGGTTGATGAAAACATTCATCATATTCCGTGTAGTAATTATCATTGTAGAAGATTAGTGTTCGCCCCGTGTAGGTATTAACGACTCCACGGATTTTAGTCGCACTGGCTGAAAGTTTGTACGCAGTTATGGGTTTTGGCCAACCTCCGATTAGCTCTAAACTTGGAAATTTCATTCTGTAAGTTTGATTTTTAACAAACAATACAACATCATCATTCATGGGTGTTTGATATACAGCTGTTATTCTTGAAAAATTATCCGGTAAAAACGGCAGCCAATTTCTAATGAGTTGTGGTTTTTCACAGTTTTTCGCACCAACGTTCATGGGCCACACCCACTTCCTATAGAATATGTACATTCGCTTATTCGCAATCAATAGCCCATCGACGTATTTCAATTTACACAAATCTATCCGTGATCCTTCGACATCAGGTGCAAATTTCCGAGGAGCCCTAGTGGTGGGGGCGATGGTGGTAGTGGAGAAGTGAATGGTGCGTCTGTTTGTCGTTGTTTCAATTTCCGATGATCTCTTCGTTCCATAGAGATTTTGAATTCCAAGAATATCATCCAAGTTCAAGTCGATGGTTTCATTGGCATCCGGATGCTTGTACAGTGCGTACATTATGGCATTTTTATCGGTGCTGTGTGCTAGACCAATAGCGTGTCCTATTTCATGCACCAAAACGGAGAAAAAACTAATTTGATTTTTATCAGGAGGAATACCATATCCCATGAACCAATTTTCATCTTCATCCATGTGAATTTCCGTTGTATTTCCCTGAGCATGTGGATTGAAAGCATGAGCCAATACATGACCTTTACCATCAAAATCACTCTTACATTTACCACCATGACCCATTTTTTCAAATCGATGAGCAAGTTTTTTGAAGGAAATAACGATGTTGGCATCACTACCGCGACGTTCGGTAAACGTGAGTGGAGAATGTCGTGCCCAAAGGGCAAAGGCTTTTTTCGCGATTTCGAGGGATTCGGGTTTGGGTAAAATGAAACGCCACGTCAAATGATTGGTATCCCACTTTTTTATCGAAAATTCGTAATTCAGTAAATCGTCTTCATTGCCACAACGAGGTATTTGCATTTTCTCAAATGTCTGTTGATTTAGTATTCTGTCCACGGGTAGTTTACTGTATTCTTGAAACAACGACACGGCATTTTGTAAATTCACATCCGTTATTTTGTAAGAATAAGCACTTCCGTTATCACTCTTATTATCAATTAAATAACCATACCGTCGTAGATAATTAACAGCTTCGGTTAGATTAATTTGTGTTGCTGATGTAATAGCAACAATTGCAAACAAAAACGTTAACGATAATTGAAGCACGCGAGCGTCCATTGCAAAGACGTTACTGTCGTTCCAAGGGAGAGATTGATACTATGAGTAATTTCTAAACCGTTCCAAGGGAGATTGATGCTATGAGTAATTTCTAAGAATATATTACTATTTAACGTCATCTACTACTACTACTACTCTATCATAGAATATAATTTTATTAGATTGTAATTTAGAAATTTCATTTCTCAGAGCATCAAGTTCATATCTAAGTTTTACATTCTCCTGCTCAAGAAATGCTGCTCGTATACAAATTTCATCTTCCTTATCACATCGTCGTCGTTGTTGTTGTTGTTGTTGTTGCCACATTACTGAAGCAGTATTATTGTCTCTATCGATATTTGTTGTTATTTCCTTCAATATCCTTTCACGAAAATCACGATAATTTTCGGTAGAATGAGCAGCTACTGCTGCTGGAACGAGATCGGCAATTAATGTTGATGGATTTTTTGGATATAGAGTAAATGGTCGTTGTTGTCGCCGTCGTCGTCGTCCACATCGTCGTTGTCGTTGTAAATCATCATCATCATAATCATGAGGAGACGATAGTCGTTGAATCACTTTTTCCTCTAAATTTATAATTAGCTGATTCATGATGATACTATTCTACCAACGTATGAAGATTGACTGAGGAGAGGAATGGGGAAAAAGGTTGTTTGTAAGAAAAATTGATGATACAATAAATATACATTATTAAAATTTTTTATTTCAACTTTTCCATTTTAATACATAGATGCACGTGTGTGTATGATTAATGAAATTTTTCATTACAATTTTCGAACTACATTGGTGAGTGCACTATACTCTACGATACGATCGTGAAGGATAAGACAAAATGCTTGAGTGTCTTGAGGCACATTGTCTTTACATTCAAATTCAATTCTCATGTCAACTGTGGCACTTTTTATCGATTCGTTTTGACGTGAGCAATCGATGACGACGATTGGTGCACGCGTTATGTACTCCGATGGTGTCAATAACGGTGAATGTCCGTCTTCTTTATCGTAATACGATGGACGGAATTTCCAGTACATATCGTACAGGATGGCGTAATAATTTTTGTCAAAATCAACATTTAAATTTTCATATGGATAAATTTCCGAATTTAGATATAACCGTACATTTGTTAAATTACAATGATCAAATTCCGTCATGTGTCGTTTCAAATCATTTTTTCTGTTGGTCTGCAAACCGAAGATGACGTATCGCGGTTTCTCCAGTTGCGCGGTAGATTTCACGGCCCAGGTATGCTTCGTTGTCGTCTGTAGAAGGGGATATTCATAGAGATCCCAGGAGCGAAAAGCCATGCTGATTTCACGACCGCTCTCGAGAATTCGCAAAAGAGAGAGTTTGGTGACCTCCTCGAGATAAACGTGTGGCATGCGCCATTGGACTTTTGTCAAGACAATTTTTGCTTGAACATTTGGTGCTAGGGCATTCGCCGTTCCAGTGAACAGAGAGTTAAAGTCTGTACGTGACCTTATCAAAATTAATTCATGATGAGCATTCATTACAATATGTTGATAGTCTTCGCAAAAACCCAAAAGCATGTGCAGTGGTATGCAATAATTGAAATGAGTGGGTCCATTTACAGCTACAGGTACTGTGACCGTGCCCGGTTCTCCTGAACGGGGACACGCACATAAAAAAAAATTTCAACAGAAAAAAAATAAATAACTTTACGTTGACTTTACTACCGGCTCCCAGTCGGGGAGGGGCTAAACGTCGTGGGGTCGAACGGCTTCAATCACTAGAGGTTACGGCTCAAGACCAAAAAAATAAGAAAGACAAAGAGATAAAAGAAAAGAAAGAAACTTACAATTTATTTCTTATCCGTAACTGCTTCCCAAATACTACTAGTAATGATGAATAACAAAATCTTCTCGAAACGTTTCTTTCTCTCGCAAAACAATAAATAATCGATTTCAATAATTTAACATAAACAAAATAAATAAATAATAGACTAACGGACGATTCACTCGCTATCCCCGAAAATACGTCGTATCTCAACTGCCGGGTTTCCTACCCAACCAATGGCTCACTATTCGTACGTATTTTTGGGGATTTCTATATTGGCCTGGAGAAAAAGTCAGCCCTACCCTGAGCTGCACCTTTTCTAATAGTTATAATAATTTCAGACAGTGCCCTACTTACGACCTCGAGAGGACCGATTCTCACCTGGACACCAAGGGTTTCACGTTCCAAACAACCAAAACACGGCACGTCCTTCGGGCCTTACACGCAGCGAGTGAATGAATCGATCCGTCTCGAGATAACCCGATTCGCTTATCTATTTGTTCCGAAATCCGCTAGACGGCCCTCCTAGTATCTATCCCGGATCGATGCGCTGATCCATAAGTAGGTCATTTGTAACTCTACAGATGGCCTTCCTCCCTTCGGTTCAATGACTGGTCTCCTTGGTGGGTAAAGCAGATTCCCCCTTTGAATTGCATCCTGCCTGTTTCGAAAAGCGTCCCTTTCGAAACTAGCGATGTACTTGGTGACCACTTCAGGCGTCCCTGGAGTCGCATGGGCGTTTCTCCCTGAATCTTTTCCCGTAGACCAGTTTCGGGAGCTCCTCCCGGGGATGCTCATCCTTGAGGATATTTTCCGGTAGACTTGGAGTCCAATTTGGATGTTCCTTCGTGCCTTTCTCTCGCGGATATGGAATATAAGCACGGGTTTCGGGACTTAATTTCTATTCTTAAGTTTCTGGTTTCTCATGAGTTTGCTGGCTTTTCCTCTTATATGGCCGAATTATTACAATCTATCTTTTCTTTAGCCGAAAGGACGGCCTTCTTCTTTAATCTTTAAAACGTGGCAATGTTTGTCACGTTACAGTACATATAAATCTCCATAAAGCCATCCTGTTGATCCCATAGACCTTCCACCAGTTCGAGTTAAGCTTACAATGTTTTTCATGGTAGTGGTAATACCGACGTTTCTACAGCGATCTATTTCCACACCATTCAGCTCATAACGTATCTCATCAAAGCGGAAAGCCATGCAATTATTGTCCAAGTGTATTGGATGATCTTCCGGTGCATTCGTCGTTTCCAGTCGACCTTCGATGTAGAGCAAACTCTGATGCGGTAGGGTGTACAAATCCTGCTGTTGTATCGGTATTCTTATCTCATCGTTGTGATTGAGTGCTGTACTGGAGTAGGGATTGTAAGCGTGAAGTTCCAATTTGGTGATGCGATTGTCGAAAATCGGTTTTCTCGAAATGTTCAGTACGTCTACGATGGACATTTTTCTTTCTTCTTCTTATTGTTTGCGATATGCAATTACGAATCCCAAAGATTTGAGAAATTTTGCGTTTTCCACGGTGAGTCTATTTTTTCTGCTGCTGCTGCTGCAAATCTTTACACCGCCTTTTGAAGCGCTATCACCGCTCGAATGATTACGCGCGTCTCGGTTCTCACTATTATATATTAGCATTTTTCCCTCTTACATGAAGTCTAATTGTTACTTCTTCTCCACGCAAGTCTACGAGATGACCGTTCTGATCGACAATGCGTAATGTCAAATTGTCTATGACACGTGCAACAACTGGCAGATAAATGATTTGTGGCGGTGTTTCCGATATTTTATATCCTGGTGGGACTCTCGGTGAAAATTCGTGAATCGTATGTTTAAGATGTTCATTGCTGTACGAGCCAGTAGTTATATTACACTCTATGCGAATCATGTTGACTTTAATGATTTTCACAGGTGTATCGGATTCGTAAAGTTCTTTCGCCTTGAGTACGCGATTGGTGGAAAACCCCAAAAGCTGTCCAATATTATTTGGTTTTGTGAAATCCACTTCATATTCACATTGTACCTCACTCTGCAATGTGTTGTTATTTGCGCGTAAAGTAAGGGGATATTCATTATCTGTTGTAGCCATTTCTCGGTTGAGATACTCTGCTATGGAAGCCAATTCATATGAATCCTCAGGTATAACCACAATCTTGTCTTTCACATAGTAAAATTTGTTATTAGTCGAATCAACGTTGGGAATGGTGTTAAATGTTTGCAAATCCACCAAACCAAGTTCAAATTCGCTACCAATTGCCTCCAAGTTTATCGGAGGAAAGTAATTTGCTGATAAAATGGAACTGTCACCAGTTAGCGTGAGCGTTAATGACGTCATATTTATGTATTCTTCCGAAGAAAGTCAACACACAACTGACCACAATTGGTGCTATTGTATTCTTGATAACGATCATGATTGTAATTGATGCTTTTTGTAGTACCACCAAAGTAGCGAATCAATTCCACAGGTGGCTTGAGATTTCCCTATCGAAATACTTTACGTGCTCCTTGTTCTTCACCACATAAGCAACCCAGTGAGTCCCGGGACCTTGCTGATCATCCAAATTCACGATACCACACTCATTTTTTCGAATTCTCAAAGGTAAATTATTACGCATAAATACTCCTAGAAAATACGGTATGTTTTGACACAGTTGTTCCAATTGACAGTTGGTGGTTGTTTCATTTACGTTTTTTTTTTCGTCGTTGTGCTGTCCTCTTGAATCCTCTTCCGCTCTTCCTATAGGGTGCTAGGTAGAGACCTTTTCCCTCGATAGCACGATTATGACGTTCTATTTCCATCAGCATTTTGCGTTTCGCTGCTGCGTCATTGACAGATTTTGCTACAGTGGCGGCCCCACCTGCCAAGGAGCCAAGGGCTGCAAGGACTGGTGCAATCAAAGGTAAAAATCCACCTCGTTTAGCTAGCGGTAGTGAACGGTATTTGACTACTCGTTTCTTCGCAATCTTCTTCTTCTTTCTCATCATCATGCTCTTTTGCCTCTTCTTCATTCCCATTCCCAATTTCGTTTTCGCCTTCATAGCAGCCCAAGTGGCAGCAGCAGCTGCTCTCTCGGATAAAGATGAGTCTCTAGCAGTTATACGTTGCTTAGCTCGTTGAGCTAATATTCGATCAGCTTCGCGTCTTTTGTTCAAATCTCGATGTTGCGAGTAGGCTATATCGTGTTCGCGACAGGCTGCGTCCAATGGATTAATGCCTCGATCACCACGTGCTAGTCGCTTTTGTAGATGTGTTCCAGGTCCACAATACTGAAAACCAGGTATATGTAATTCAAAAGGTAAAGCATTTATTACACTGTTGACGATACTTCCACCGCTTCGTTTTCCTTGTCCTCCTCCTCCTCCTCCTCCTTTGTTCCCATAAAGCATAAATAACAGTCTTTTATCATGGGTGATGGACCGTCAAATTGTGTAGAATTCTTCGATCGATTATAATGTTTCATGCAACGGCGATAACGTTGAACTTCCGGATCAGCCTTAATGTGTTCCGGTAATTTATCCCAAATATAGTGTATTGCATGTGCACAATGCTTTAAAAGAACAATCTTCGGAATAAATTCCAATTCATTGGCTGTGAGATTATATATATTTTTTAATGATACCTCTGTAAAATCCATAGTAGCACTGATACTTTTCAATCACACCGAGTTGTATAAATAGCTGAATTTCCCATCTTTTCAAATCACACCACCGCGTCAATTATGCGATTCGTGAAGCAATCATCGAGTATACGCATCACAGATAAGATGTTTAACCACATCCCCCTTCACACTCGTAGACATGGTCATATGTTACCAAATACAATTCGTGGGATAATTTGTGGACCATCAAATTGTGGAAAAACCAATGTACTATTGAGTTTGCTTGAAAGTCCGAATGGAGTGCGTTTCAATAACGTTTACGTCTACTCAAAATCATTACAACAGCCAAAATATCGTTATCTCGAGCATCTTCTCGAACCAATGAAAGACATAGGCTATTTTACATTCTCCAATAATGTAGACGTAATTCCACCATCTGACGCTGCTCCCGATTCGGTATTCGTGTTTGATGACGTTGCTTGTGATAAACAGGACGCTATAAGAGAATACTTTTCTATGGGTAGACACTCTAATGTAGATTGTTTCTACCTTTGTCAGACTTATGCAAAAATTCCAAAACATTTGATTCGCGATAATGCAAATTTGCTGATTCTCTTCAAGCAGGATGGAACAAATCTCAAACACATTTACAACGATCATGTTAATACCGACATGACGTATGAAAAATTTAGTGATTTATGTGCAATCTGTTGGCAATACAAATATGGATTTGTTGTTATAGATAAAGACAGTGCATTGAATAAGGGTCGTTACAGACGTGGATTTAATGACTTTGTTCATCTCTGAAAGGGTCAGTCGTTTATGAAACACCCAGCGAGATGGAGAGGGAGAAAGTTATCAAGGAAATCGCGAAAACGCGTAAAACTATTCGAGCAAAACATCAAGCGCTAAAAGTTGGAAAAATGGAGAGTGACGATATGCTTGAGAAGAATCTGAAACCTATCATCGACCCACTCAAACGTTTGGTTGAAAACACTTCAATTGAATCTCCTGCAACAGCAAAATTTTCGATGAAGGCATCACCATCACCATCACCACCACCACCATCTTCACCAAAAACGGATATTCCACCAATTTCACCAGTATTGCAAAAGCAACAGCCTTCAGAACGAAAAAGGGTGTCTAAAAAGAGAAAACAAAGTGATTTGACGTTGACTGATGCATCGACTCCAAGATTACAAATACGAAGAAAACTTTCTTATACACCAGCAGTAGCAGCAGCAGCAGCAGCAGTCAGACCTTCCTCCTCATCTTCTGTGACTCGCAACAATAATGATAATGATGATGATGATGATTTTGAAGAAGTTGATGATAATGAAGAAGAAAATGTACTGGAAACGTCCATTAGGGGTATGATGAACAACCCCGAAGAAAGTGAACAAATAATGAGTCACTTTACTAGAAATATGGGTCCATTGTCAAAATTATACTTGGAACGTCTTTTTACTGATAGGAGTAACACCATTGACACCGTGTACGGTGTTCATTTTGATAAAGACAAACTGGTTATGGGAAATGCTGCCTTTGATGTGGATAACAATGATTATTTGTTGATTAACGGTAGGAGATATCGTGGTACTCAAGGACTCTTTGAACTAATCTTTATGAAAAAACCCAATATCACCCTCTACACAAATACAGATTTGCAAACGTACAAAAACATTTTAATATCAACGAACGCTCATAAACGTCTAAATTTATCAACTGAACGAGTTTTGGGTAATAGGGGATACAAATATAAGCATATAATTGCACCATTATTCAATATTAGAGTCGGAGGTGCTATGACAAGAGTAAAAAAAATTAGTGGAGGTAATAAAAAAAGGAGAATACCATTCGATGTGAAAGTTACGAATAACGCTATAGATTACGTTCATTGGGTTGATGCAAACGAGTTGGTAGACAGATTACGACTCTTGTTTGCCTCACAAGCAGCTGGACACACGGGACACGATAACGAAATCGTTTCGATTATCGAGGAACTTAGAGAGGCTGGATTAATTATAAATTAATGCGAAAATTGAAATAACCCATCAGTTGCAAAATGTCCATTAACAAATTCGGAGTATCACTGCAAAGAGGTATTGGTTCATCAGCAGTAGAGAGAGTTTCGATTGGTGAGCGAATGATTCTTAAAAATTACGTTTACAAGAATGCGTTATACTTGGATGTAAAGAACAATGCGTACAATGCCGGTGGTAGAAAAATTCAAAGGCTTGCAACACCCACAGAGGCTGACGATGTCGTTCATAAACGTTACGTGGATGATAAGGTTAAAGATGAAATGGATAAACGAGAAAATTCAATAGCCATAGACGTGAATAAACAATTGAATCAAATAACAAATGATCTAAATGAGAACATGAGGTCTAATATTAAAAACGTCGAAAGCATCCTAAATGAAATTTAAAAAATGAAAGTTGAAAAGATTGAAGATGCACTTGATAAATCAATGCTTAAAAATATTAAAATTTCTCGTGATAAACTCATGAGGGAAATTGAGGAGAAGATACGGAATATACAGGAAAATGATATAAATAGACTGCTTACGGCGAACAACGCGCATTTCGAACAAAAGTGTATAGAGCTTAAGACTAATTTTGATAACATACAAAAATCCAATGTGGATAACTTCAACACATTCAAGAGTACCATCAATCTCGTTCTACTACAGCATTATGCGAGTCTGAAGAATAATATTGAGAATGTTAGTAAATCAAACGTAGAGCAAATCACCGCTATTAAAAGTGATATCGATGATCTTTGGAAAACAGTTAATGATACAAGAAAAAAACCAATTTAGAGACATTTGCAAGAAAAAAGGTTATGAGAAATAAGAAGAAATATATTGTAAATCCGGAATCGTCTGCCGATAGTGATACAGAGAGAAAATGTAATAATTGTATGGACTGCTTTGTCATAGTTTTAGTATTATGCTGCGGTAATACTGGACAATGAAAAGTGAAAATGAGTAAAGAAAAGAAATTGTTAGTGGATGAATTGCATGCTCCTGCTCGACGAAACTTTCCCCGTAGACGCGTTATCGTAAAGGGATATGACGACTTATGGCAAGCCGATCTCGTTGATATGCAAACGTACTCAAGACTCAATGCCGGCTACAAGTATATTCTTACGATAATCGGTGTATTATCGAAACATGGATGGGCATTACCTGTTAAATCTAAAGCAGGTAAAAACGTAAGTGATGCATTCCTCAAGGTTATACGTCAAAGTGGACGACAACCTAAAAATTTGCAGACTGACAACGGCAAAGAATTCTACAATGCGGATTTTCAAGAGAGAGTCGTGAAAAAGTTAGAAATCAATCATTATTCAACCTACAGTATAATGAAAGCCTCAATTGTTGAGCGTTGGAATAGAACATTGAAAAACAACATGTGGAAACTCTTTACTCTCAATGGAAATTACAAATGGATCAAAATACTGCCAGATCTCGTGAAAAGATATAATGAGCGTCGACATCGAACCACTGGAAAACGCCCAATTGACGTCACTCGAAAAAATGCAAATGATCTACTTGCAACGGTATACAGCAATGTGAAAATTATTGGACCAGCGCGCTTCAAAGTCGGTGATCACGTGCGTGTGAGCAAATACAAGAGTATATTCGCCAAAGGTTATACTCCGAATTGGTCCAGCGAAGTCTTCGAAATAGTTGAGGTGCAAAGGAACCAACCCAATTACCTATCTCTTGCGAGACTCCATGGGTCAACCCATTCACGGTGGATTCTACGAGACTTCACACAGTTGCAGATCCCAATTTCTACCTGGTGTAACGAATTTTGCGGAAAAAGGGAAATAAGGTGTTTGTTAAATGGTTGGGTCTCGATAAAACACACAATTCGTGGATTGATAAAACAAATGTATTGTAATTACTACATGTATGTGTATGAATAAAAATTACATTCTCTCAATCATTTATTTTTTTTTCCATTATTTTATAATGTCCCCATGGTAATGTGGTAACTAAATCGGCCAACACAAATCTCTTATCATCATATGGATTTAGTGCAACTTTACGTTCACATATCGTAAACATTTTGTGTAATTTCGAACGAATACTTCGCTGCTTACGCTTGTGAATCGTTTTTTCACGTAGACAATTCAGATAGTCGTCAAAATTTATTTCACGCGCTATCGTATTACGCCTGACTCCCTTGATTTTCTTACAATCATCCTTACCCCTCACACGATACGCATACATCTTTGCTCGTAAACCGACAAATTCACTCATTATCATACCATTGTTTTCATCTTTCATCAACCCGGGAATTTTTTTATTGACACGAGGCATTTCATATACATTATTTTCACTATAATCACTTGTATCGAACCTATCAATATCACGCTTCATAATTTCATACACATCATCACACACAAGTTCATAGATTAGACTGTCCGTGTCAGTGTATAGTACTTTGCACTGATCTCCATAGCGCTCCCGCATATAAGCATGATGAAAATCGTAAAGGAGGATTTTCGAGATATCGAGAATCGACATACCTACGTATATCGGTTTGTTGAAGTAAATGTTCAGCTTGTTGAGTTCAATGGCCACCAAATCTTCGCTGAAAATTGTGCGATTGTGAAAATTGGGTTTTGCAATAAGTACTTCTGCTCCATATCTTCCGTCCCATCGTGTAACGAGTTTAATATCTCGATGATTACGCACATTCTCCATGGTTTTACCAAAAACAGCATTATTCATGAGTTTGAAGAGATTCTTCTCAAAGTCATTCGTAGCTGCAGTTCTCAAACGTGTATTTAGGTTGATGTATTCGCGGAGCCAGGGTGATTGTTTGAATTGCAATACACGATGAATTTTACGCAATACGAGTCCATGTTTCAGAGCTTGCTGTAATGCACGATAGTGAATGACATAATGAGTCTTATCGCAAACGGTTACCAACAATTTAGAATTTCGAGTTTTTTTCTTCCGCTGCTGCTGCTGCTGCTGCTGCTCCTCTCCTGTTGTGCTAAATGTTGATGGATCTTGCTGTTCCGTACAAAATGGTAAATCTGCATGTATGTCGTGCAATTCCACAGGATATTCCAAATCGACTTCGAGGATATAACCTATGGTAGAATCCACACTCAAATTGTAAATATCTAATTCAGAATCATCGATCCACTGAAATTCTCCATAGGGTAATGGTTCAAACATTGCCCATCCATACAAATTGTTAATATCGTAATACATGAGGTATCGCGATTTTTCCATTGGATTGTATGACTCATCACCCATATACTTGTTGTTGGCTTTCGCGTATCTGTGTGAGCATTGACTCAATCCACCCCGAATACCTCGTTCCACGAACATGAGCATGTCAATGTCGGTAAATAATTCCAAGGAGATCTTTGTGTATTTGAGCATTGCGTCCCACGTATAGCCGGGAAGAGTAAAATAATGTGCAGGATCCAGTCCATAGTTATTCATGCACTGTACACGAAAATTTTCAAAAACATCTGCTAGTAATAAAACGTCAGTTTTGAGGTACAAATCACTGTATTGACCCAACGTTTGTATTTTAAAATGATTCCAGACATTTACGGCATGTTGGTAATCCTCTTTGGTGATGTCACATGCATTTAATTTGCTGTAAAAATCCCGATGTGAGGGTAAAGATGATTCTTCCAATTTCTTTGTATCGGTGATGTAGTCGTATGGAAACACACCTTTACGCATTAACAAGTTCAAACTTTCGTTATCGAGATCACCACCACCGTCGCCGCCGCCGAAACATGATTTAAGTATCTTCATGTTAGCAGCAACAGCAGCAGCAGCAGCAGTTGTCTTTTTTTCGACGAGAAGCAACGCCAATTTTTCCAAACTCGATTGCATGAAGCGCAACGAATCGATAAATCTCAGTTGCACAAACACTCTCTTTCCATTCCTCACTCCCCCTTTTACGTACTTTACAAATGAAATGTATTTCTCACTCGTTTGTGGTAAAATTTTAATATTTATTCCATTATCATCATTATCATTATCATCATCATTATCACTTTTGAAGGCATTGGCAACATCGCGAATTATGAAATGAGCATCGTAATTGCTCAAATTGTGAAATATCACCGGAAGTACAAACGAGTCTTTGTAGTTTAAATTGCAGCCCTTATGTGCCGGTCCACGGTATTCACCAGTCAAATGGCAATGATCTCTTACCCTCTCATCCGTCTCTGCAAACTCTCGTTCGCAAATGTGGCAATGTGTTGCATTTTGAAATTCAATTGATTCATCGCGAGTCATGGGCCACATTTTAACTTCCACACGATTGGAAAATTTATCCAATACGATTTCATGCAATTGTTGAACGAACCACTGAATACATTCCACTCCTCCCCTGTAAGCAACGTATTTACACTGATTCGAATCGAAATCACAATGTATATAATAACCAACACTATACGGTATATGTTCTTGATAAGGGAATGTTTCGCAGCACTCTTCTTCTTTGTCTTGAAGAACAGTATCTCTTAGTATACATTCGATATCGGCGTATACTACGTACGGTAAACGAATTTTCCTCTTGAAATTCTCAAAATGTAACATCTTTTTCTCCTCCGTTGGCAGAGTGATTTTACATTTATTGATTCGATTGCAATCAATTACATGTCGTTCAAGACTTTCCTCATTGTAGCAGTAATGTAGACATCTGTAAATGAAGACGAAAAAACGATGACGTTAATTCAAATAGTTCAAAGAGAGATGTGTAATTAAATTAGTAGAATACTGTAAATAATTACCTATCACAAATGTATTTTGCATGATGATTTTTATTGATTTGATTAGATACCAATCTTGATAAGTTTTTTATCCATGCAAAATATGCCTTTCCCGTTTCCTCATTCACAATGAGCAGTAAATTTACATGTTTTTCCCTCTTTTCCTCACACAGTCGCAGGGGTAGATATTCCAAAACTCTTTTTCCTTCAGAAGATTCCGCCAGTGTGTATACATTAATGGATAGGTCGTTTATCCGCTCAAATTTCTTAATTTGTTGTAAATTCATGGGAAATGTTATTCCATCAGTATTGAAAACTAATTCATAATGTGGATAGGAAGAACTTCTATCCCCATTTTTATCAACAGGATAAAGAGCTGCCGTGAGAGCCCAAGCGAAACACGCATCGTCATTTGATTTTACATTCACTACAGCTCGCTTATGCATAATGGATTTCGGTAGTTCAAAAAAGCATGCAGCTTGCATTGGATTACACTTGTTAATATTCACTATCAAATTGATAATTTTTGAAAGTGCCCAACCACTGCCTCTCTCTTGAAATTCCTCCAACGATGTCATTATTGCTTTCACAATTTTACTTTCATACCATTCCTTCAAGTCGGAAGTCGACAGCAACTGATGATTTTTCGTTTCAAAGTGCTTCAAATCAACACTTTTATCTTTATCGATGAAATCAGCGTTGAGCACTATGTTCACTTTAATGCACTTGTGAGTCTCCAACAAATTGGAAATATTTTCAATGACCAATTTCTCAGCATTTCGCAGAAATTGCTTAGGATCGGTATGTTGAATATTGACAACCATACCGGTGGATATTCGACTTTGAAACGCTGATTTTTCCACTACAGTTTCCCACCTTAAATCTAATGTTTTAGGAGTACTGAGTCCCTGACCACTTTTCACCTTGTCCGAAAGTACTCGTTTTTTCAAACATTTGAAATATGCGATTCTATTAATTAACTTTTGTCGCGTACCACATGATAAAATCAAATCACCGCATTAAAATGTTTTAGTGAGAATATCAATAATCTCGGAACATGATTCTATCCATTGTATAATTTCACTCTCAAATTTCAGCAACGTCAGTTGCTTTCGCAAATTTTCATCGGCAGCGCGAATGAGGGAAAATAATGATTTTTCGAATGTTCCCATAATAATAACCTCAACAACGACGTCTGTCGCTCTTTACACGATTAGAATACTCGAGGAGAACTGTAAGGTAAAAGTTTATTTACCATTATTTTATAAGAGGCAGATCGTAGTAAAAAAACTTAATTCTCTTAATTATAATGAATAAAATTGATTTTATTCTTTTTTCCACACTATGTCATATATGTTTTTAAAAACAAGTAATACAAGCGGAAAGGTAAGCTATTACATATGTTTAATAGCGATGAATGCATTACCCTTTTTGTAGTAAAAACGCACATAAGATATGATGTCAGATAACATCTCAAAGCCAAACGACCTTGTCCTTGAATGATACAAAATCTTATGGTTTGAGGTTTGGTGTTGGTCTACGACTCACTTGCCTTTACATGCATTTTTGAAAACGGGAAGAACTCTTGCGGTTTCAACATCCTTCTGCCTGTGCTTGACGTTGTTCTTATTAAATCGTTTTTTTTTTCATAAAGATTAGTTTAAAGAGTCCTTGAGTACTACGATATCTCATTCGGTTAATTATCAAATAATTATTGTTTGTGGTTTGAGGTTTTGGTGTTGGTCTACGACTCACTTGCGTTTACGAGCATTTTTTCAAAACAGGAAGAACTCTTGCGGTTTTAACATCCTTCTGTTTGTTATAATACCCATCGAGTACCGCAGAAATGTAAGTATAACTTTTTTATTTTAAATTTATAAAAGTAATTTTTCTAATTCTATTTTGTTTTTATTTTTCAGATTCATTATAAACGTCTCCGACATCGCTTTGACACTGACGAACTGTGGAATTGGAAAACAGAATATGGGATAGATACTCCTCTTTAAATGTAAGTATAGGTATGATGACTTTTTATGATAGTAATTTTTTATTATTTAATTCTAATTCTATTATTGTATTTTTTAGTTTCATAATCATCATCATCAATATTGGGCTGGCTGGCTGAACGAGAATTCATTATAATTAAAAAATATTAAAATTTGTAAAATATAATTTTTTAAAAATAATAGGAATAAGGGAATTATGGGTAAATAAAACACAAATCATTTTTCTATTTTATTTTTCTCATACTTTATTACTAAAAAACCTATACAATAAAAACCGAAGCGTTTTTTTTCCCCTTAAATATATTATTTTTTTAATTTTGACTGTTAACGATGATGATCGTGGTGGTGAGGCTAATATTATTGAACAATTCATCCCGAACAATTCAGATGTTTGAGTATGATGTATTATTATTCATAACATTATTATTTTATCTGATCTTTACTAATTCATAATGCGGTAAAATTAAATTAATTTGTAAGATATTTGTTGCTTGTCGTTTGGGTCGGGGCCCGACAAGTTCAGTAAGTTTTAATGCCACATGTTCAAGATATAGAGGCTATGAAAGAAATTGACAAATCATATAATAGAAAAAACGAACTTGTCTAATGTTATCGGATTTAACAACTTTATCTGGCCGAAGTTTTTGAAAATTCATATGGATATAATGGAAAATTTGAACTTGTCTATTATTATCGGATTTGACTGCATTGTTTGGTTGAAGATTTACAAATTTTTTATTTTTGGACGTTTCGTGTAAATTTGAAATTTTTGGGGTTTTTTTTGCATCAGATGTGCTTTTTCTAGAGATACTATTTTTCATACATGAACTTGTCTCGATTTTTTGCACCAGAGGTGTTTTTTGAGGGGGATTTGTCTCCTTTTTGCAAATATTATTTTTTCATGCTCCACAACGTATATAAACACACCGGTTGGGATGGTTTCCTTATAAGAAATGTATTGAAATAACTTTTTGTAGCCCTTATAATGCCCCTGGCCCTTATAATTTTAATTTAAAAAAAAACATTTTTTGTTTTATTTTCTTAATAAAAATTTAAGATAACACGTTCTTTCAAAAATAATTAAAAAGATAATTTGAATTATGTAAGACGAGGTTTCTTAGAAGTATTAACCAATATCTCGAACAACACGGTTTTAATGAACACTGAAGCAATTAATCGTGTGTTCTTCGGGGGTTATCTGTATATTCAAAACCACCAACCTTTTAACGACAACGATTCAAAGCTGAATCTACAACTGTTGACGATACAAATGTCTTGTTTATACTTTCTTGAGCTCTTTTTTTCATCAAATGTCACTTAAACTTACTTTAACACATTGTTGATCGGCAATTTTTCTAAAAAATTACCTCATGTCACCGGCTATTTGGTAGCAAAAGAAGCGCATCACGAATTTACTCGTGGCCGGTCGGCAACGTTTGCCCACGAGAGCACGAGTTAACTCGTGACAGGTCAACAATGTGTTAAAATGGGGAGATCTCCCCGATCGGTCGGACACCGACTTACTTCAAAATGGGAAGATCTCCCCGATTGGTCGGCTAAGTGTTAAATGTTATTTCTTCACAAATTTAATGGTATTTTTTTATATCCTACACTTTATTTTTTAGTATTTATAATCCTAACACCATTAAATTGATGGATTTTATTATATAATATTTTATTATATCTAATTTTTTTCTAATTC
This sequence comes from Gasteruption jaculator, assembly GCA_949825005.1. Classification (NCBI taxonomy): domain Eukaryota; kingdom Metazoa; phylum Arthropoda; class Insecta; order Hymenoptera; family Gasteruptiidae; genus Gasteruption; species Gasteruption jaculator. Next base: position 626,493 of record OX463769.1, on the reverse strand, counting down.
TTTTCTAATTTTTTCTAATTTTTTCGTTTTTCTAATACACAATTCTAATGTGCGTTTCTTTAATTCCTTGGCCTATAACCATGAGTGAGACTCGTGGTAAAAAATTTATGTCATATGTGTCACATTTGTACACTCTTAATGCTGTTAACCACTTCGCTGCCAATGACGAGTATACTCGTCTTCATCTCCTCTTCCACCACCTCCATCTCTACCATCACCTTCACCACTCCTCCGCCTCTTCCACCACCACCACCACTCCTCCGCCTACTCCACCTCCACCACCACGCCTACTCCTCCACCACCACCTCCACCACCACGCCTCCTCCTCCACCACTCCTCCGCCTCCTCCACCACCACGCCTCCTCCTCCACCACTCCTCCGCCTCCTCCACCACCACCTCCACCTCCACCACGACGCCTCCTCCTCCACCACTCCTCCGCCTCCACCACCACCTCCACCACCAATACTCCTCCGCCTCCACCACCAATACTCCTCCGCCTCCACCACCAATACTCTTCCGCCACCTCCACCACTACCTCCACCACCAATACTCTTCCGCCTCCCCCACCAACACTTCTCCCCCTCCACCACTACCTCCTCCACCACCACCACTCCACCACCACCTCCACCACCACCTCCACCTCCACCACCACCTCCACCACCACCTCCACCACCTCCACCTGAATAAATTCACCGTTTATAATCGACATTACTACCAAACTATCAGACACTATATCCATCAATTATCAGTGATATGACTTTCATTATCATCAATCATCATCACATGTACCATTAACGAAATTATCATAATTACTAATCAACAATATTAGTCTCAGCATCAACGCTCATCATCACCACCACCATTTTTTTTATTTTTATTTTTTATTTATTTTTTTTTTCCCCTAAAAATCCTTAATTGTTAATTTCAGATGCTTTATTAAGTAATATGAAATTTTTTCTTATTTTACAATACAAATATTCTTTCTTATTGACTAACTTATTATACTAAACATTTTATTTTTTTGTAATTTTTTCTTTTTTACAATATATAATACCATTACCATAATTCTTAAAATATTTTTCAATAAACATACTTTTTTACATTTTTTATTTATAAAAATTACAATTTTAAAAATATTTCTTTATTTTTTTATTTTTCAATTAAAAATTTTCCGTTAGATACCATGTGTTTTTACCTTCTCCATATGAATAATTTAATTTATAAAATTTAGAGTCAAAATACCAAAAGGAATCATAAACAAATCTACGAGTTAATGAAATTTTCATTTTAAGTACATTTACTATGTCATTTAATCTTTGCATAATGATATTTTTACTCATATGAATCCAATGATAAGGAACACGAATTCTAATTTTTCGATATAAAGGTATATTAGTTGTGCAAATAAATTTAACTTCTCCCATATCACCTTCTATAAATGTAAAATAGGCGCTTAAAACTACCAGATTTTTATCTTTAATTAAATTTTCAAAAACTTCTAAAGGTTTAAAATTTTCACCTGATGATGATGATGGTTGTTCCGATGAGTTCCTCTGTTTTTTCTCTGCTGATGGTGACGATGACGATGATACAGGGTCGGAATCTAAATTCCCATATGAGGGTAAGCCCCCATGCATTGTTTCTTCTTCTTCTTCTTCTGCTTCTACTTCTTCTTCTTCTTTTTCAACAATTGTTTCATCAACTGATGTTGTGACTACCTCTTCTTCTTCTTCTTCTTCTGCTTCTTCTGCTTCTGCTTCTTCTGCTTCTGCTTCTGCTTCTGCTTCTGCTTCTGCTTCTTCTTCTTCTTCTTCTTCTTCTTCTTCCACATCCGTCTCTAATTCCTGACTGCGTTGAAGAAGATAATCGAATGATTTTTTCATTATTCCCATCATTTCATGATTAAACTGTCCAGGGCAGAATTTGCACAGTTTTAGGAAGAGCATTAGCGAACAAGTGAAACTGTAACAGAAAAATAAAAAAATATTACTATTTCTGAAAAAATAAAAAAATTATTACAATTTTTGAAAAATAAAATAATTATTACAATTTTTAAATTATTATTATAATATTTTATACTCACTGTGTCATGATTTTTAAAACAGTAGCTGTTTCGCTCATTCCCGCCTTCTTATTATCATTATCATTATCATCATCATCATCATTATCATCATCATCATCGTCATTCATGGTGCGAATTACATTTTCAAATTCGCCCATAACGTGCAACAATGTTAGTGCAGGATCCTTTTCCTCGGCTTGTATTTTTTGAAATGACTCCTTCACCAACTTCATATATTTATTACTATCTATCGGAATAATAATTAATACATCAACAAATAATTGAATGGCTGTCACGTATCTGAAACATATTAAAAATAAAAATTGATTATACATTTTTTAAAAATAATAATATTTTTAAGTAAAAAATTGAATAAAATTTAACTTACAATGCTAAAATCTCTGGCACTACTTGTCCAATGGTTTTCGATGATTTCTTCAACGCAGAAATTCTTTTTTTGATTTCGTCCATTTTCCGTTTTTTTCTTTGTAGAACAACGTTTTTATTTTTAATTGTCTTTAAAACTCAGCACTTCACTGTTTTTAAATTTTATTTTAAATAATGCAACCGTGTTGATTATTTGAATACTACTGTGTTATGCTCAAAACTTCTCGAGTTATATACGCGTTACTCCCAACGAGGACGATGACGATGATGAAACCACAACATCCTTTTTTTCCCCTCCAACACTTCTCATATATTATCTCTCAACTGGTATTAATTAAGCTTTATTTTTCTCCTCGGCATGGTCTGTACTAATGAATTCAATAGAATTATATTTTCCACCCAAATATTTTAATAATAAAACTTTATTTTGAATCATTGTTTCTAATTCTGCTAATTGATTATCATCAATAGCTTCACCCATTCTTTTAGGGAGAAAAACTGAAAATTCGTTGCGAATCTCAGCGACAATACATACTCCATATCGCGTATTAACTCGTTTAATTTTAGTTATCACATATGTTTGCGATATCTCTAAATCACATAATTTTACTAGTGGTAATAAGTTCCGGGCAGCTCCAACTTTATTTATAGATTTTAATAATTCCATTATTTTTTTACTTGTGTACTATTACACTTTGACTCTTGCTCAATAACTAACTGCAGTCACTATTTGCTGCAACCTTTTTATTCAAAACTTAAGCGGAACTACATGACGCAAAATATATATAAAATTTACAATTAAAATAATAATATCTTATTTGACATTTGCAACAAAATATGTCTGTAAAAAACATTTAAAAATCCTTGAATAAAACTTCAATATGCCTATAAGATTTTTTGAAAAAAACACCTTTCTCCAAAAGCATCATTGCATTATGACATGTCTGTAGATTTTTTATATTTTTTTACGAAACGGAAAACCACACCCTCTTTAACAAGTTTCTGCATGTATTAAAAAAGTAATATCTACCTCCTTATCTCATTATGTATCAACCTTCTTCTACTCATATACGAAAAAAAAAATCCTACAAGTTGTCCAACCACATCATGCATCATTGTAAGCCTTAAAAATGATATCTACCCCTCTCTCTCACGCGCGGTGAGTTTTGATCATACATAGTACCACATGTCACTTAAAAATGATATCTACCTCTCTCACGCGCGGTGAGTTATATAAAAAATTTACAACTAAAATAATAATACCTTATCTGACATTTGCAACAAAATATGTCTGTAAAAAACATTTAAAAATCCTTGAATAAAACTTCAATATGCCTATAAGATTTTTTGAAAAAAACACCTTTCTTCAAAAGCATCATTGCATTATGACATGTCTGTAGATTTTTTATATTTTTTTACGAAACGGAAAACCACATCCTCTTTAACAAGTTTCTGCATGTATTAAAAAAGTAATATCTACCTCCTTATCTCATTATGTATCAACCTTCTTCTACTCATATACGATAAAAAAAATCCTACAAGTTGTCCAACCACATCATGCATCATTGTAAGCCTTAAAAATGATATCTACCCCTCTCTCTCTCACGCGCGGTGAGTTTTGATTATACATAGTACCACATGTCACTTAAAAATGATATCTACCTCTCTCACGCGCGGTGAGTTTTGATCATAATACCACATGTCACTTAAAAATAATATATATATCCTTCTCTCACGCGCGTGAGAGTTTTTTTAATCATACATAATTATCTCTACCCGCATTTAATTAAAATTAATACCTACCTACCTCCTCTCTCACTCACTCTCTCTCTCGCGCGCGCGCGGTGAGTTGCTACAAGATTCATACAATATGACGTATCCAGCTTCTTTCTCACCTTAATTGTTGTCACCAATCAAGGTCGTCCGCGGCGGTAAAAAAAAAAAAAGCCGCGAAGCCCGCCTGACAAGTTTCGACCTGCTACCCCCCACCACTGCCATCCAACCATCCAATCAAAACCTTCCAACAAATTACCGTCAACCAATCGTCAGCAAACCCGCCCACCACTTCGCCCACTTCCCCCCTAACCACTTCCCCCCACCACTTACCCCCCACCACTTACCCCCCCACCATTTACCCCCCAACCACTTACCCCCCACCACTTACCCCTCCAACTACTTACCTCCCCGCCCACTGGCCACGCCCATCCCCTTCACCCCGCAATGCCCTTCACCCCCCCTCAGAGCTCCTGAGTTAGAAACGGCATTGCTATACTACTGTCCTTTCCCTTATTTTCTTCCTCCAGTGTTGGTAATTCTATTATTGTGGTTGATTCTTCGTTTAATTTGAATTATGCTATTGATTTAAATAATGATGAGATTCTTTTTTTTGTATATTTAAGTAACGATGAAGAAACGTTTATTTTATAATTGAAAATAGAAAGATTTATATTTAATTAGAATCTGACGATGATGGATCTAAGTGTGAATATTTTAATCTGTTTGTATGAACTATTCTTGAAGTATTGTTTATTTTTATTTTTACATTTTCTCTGTCCAAAATCTTGAGTACTTTGTAGGGACCAGAATAGTGGTTTCCTAATTTTCCTTTCTTGTTTCCTTCTTGTAGAAAAACGTAATCTCCTTCTTGAAGTGTTAACGGATTAATGTGTTTATCGTATCGTATTTTGGATCGTTCCTTTGCTTCAATTAATTTTTCTCTAGCGGTTTGCTGTACATCGTGAATTTTTGTGGCTAAGTTGATGAGATAATCTTGATAAGTTTGTGTGAGTTTATTACTCTCAGGTATACTGGATGGTTGTTCAGCAATCTTTCCAAATACTAGTTCATAGGGTGTAAATTTCGTGGCTTCATGAACACTTGTATTATACGAAAATACAGCTAGGCTGAGGTATTCATCCCAATTTTCTTGTTCGTCTGTATATTGTTTTAAATATTCAATTAATGTGTGATGAGACCTTTCTAAGGACCCATTACTTTGTGGATGAAATGCTGTAGTGCGATATTGTTTTATGCGAAATCTTTTTGCAATTTGTGCCATTAAGGAACTTAAAAAGTTAGTTCCTTGATCAGTGAGAATAGCCTTCGGAGGTCCGAATATCCAAATGAATTTGGTAACTAATGCATCTGCGACATCTATGGCTGTGGTTTGTTGCAATGGGATGGCTAACGAAAATTTAGTTAATAGACATTGTAGTGTTAAAATGTATTTATTTCCATTTTCCGCGACAGGTAGAGGTCCTACTATATCCATAGATATCTTCTCAAAAGCTTTTTGTGGTGTATCTGTGATGACCATAGGCTGTTTGTTCTTGATACGAACTAGTTTCTTTAGTTGGCAAGGTAAACAATGTTGAATAAAATCTTGAATGTCTTCTTTCAAATTTTCCCAATAATATTTTTGACGAATCCTATTATATGTTTTTGTGACGCCTTTATGGCCTCCAACTCCAGAAATGTATTCCGCAACTGCGTCTCTATAAAATCCCAAAATATTGACCCAATCTTCTTTGTTCTTGCCACTGAGATTGAACTGATTCCAACATCCTTCATAGTTTTTCTTGCAGACATGATGAGTCTTTTAAAAGATTTTTGATTTGTTTTATCACTTAAAATGATAGCAAAGTGATATTTAGTTCCTTTCTTTTTGATTACTAGTTGTTCGGATTCTAAATTGGTATATTTGGGTAAAGATTTATTTTTAAACAATATTTTTGATCCGCTGTCTTTTGGTTTTCCATCATTTGTTAAAAAATATAATAAATGATCCTTCTGGTTTTCGAATTGATCTCTGCTTTCTAGAATTATATTTGTGTTTTCAGAAATTTTATATTTTGGTTTTATTACATAAGGTTCTTCTGATGAAGTTGAGTTTGTATCTGAATCTTCCCCTGAGCTAAAAGGTTCATTTTCACTCTGTGAATCTTCTTCTGGATTTGACATTTGAAGATTATCGAAAAAGATGTCATCGGTTTCTGCATCTGATAAAACATCATCCCAGTTAACTCTAGGTTGTACAATTTCATCCGAAATTTTTGCATCTGTATTTTTATTTGTATCTTTCTTTTTCCTTGTTCTTCTAGGTAATTCAGGTACAGTATCAATTCCTCCTTGGCTTCGTAATCGTCTTGCTATTGGTTCCTCTTGATTATTTGTAGAAGTTGATGGTAAATTTTGAAGACGCGTTGTTAAGGGCGTATCATCTTGATCATCAAAATTTATGGGAAATACCTGTTCTTCAGTGTTTTCTAGATCAGTAACATTTATTGTTTCTGTATTGGTTATGACTGGATTGCGTGATAGGGCATCAGCATTAGCATTGGCTTTTCCTGCTTTGTATAGTATGGTATAATTGTATTCTGCTAATTTTAATCTCCACCTATTTAATCGTGAGGTAGGATCTTTTAAGGATTTTAACCATACTAGAGGTTTATGGTCGGTAACAAGATTAAATTCTTGACCGTATAAATATGGACGGAACTGTTGGACACAATATACTACAGCTAGTAATTTTTTTTCTATCGTGGAGTAATTTCTTTCGGCTTTATTTAAAATTCGTGAAACATAGGAAATTGGATGATCTTCTTGACTCAGAACACCTCCAATCGCGTACCCAGATGCATCTGTTGTAACTGTAAATTTCTTCTTGAAATCAGGATATTTTAATATTGGTTCTTCACATAATGCAGTTTTTAGTTCTTCAAAAGCCTTTTGTTGGTCCGTTGTCCATTTAAAAAGTGCGTTTTTCTTGGTTAAATTACTTAATGGTTGCGCTATCTTTGAGAATTGTGGAATAAATCTTCTATAATATCCAGCGAGTCCTAAAAACTGTCTGATATTTTTGGGATTTTTCGGTATTGGAAAGTCACGAACTGCTTCTAATTTCTTTGGATCTGGTCGTAATCCATCTTTGCTGATTATGTGTCCGAGATAGATGACTTCTCTTCTTAAAAATTCGCATTTATCTGGTTGTAATTTTAAGTTTGCTGATCGCAGTCTATTCATTAATCGTTGGAATTTAATTTCATGTTCTTGTAATGATGTTGCATATAAAACTATATCATCGAGATAAACAAAGGCTTCAAATCCTTGGATTCCGGTTAGAACTTGATTCATTAAACGTTGAAATGTAGCAGGAGCATTTTTTAATCCAAATGGCATCCTTTCAAATTCATAGTGTCCGTAAGGTGTAGAAAATGCAGTTTTATAAGAGTCTTTAGGGTCCATACGTATTTGATGAAATCCGGATGCGAGATCAAATGTTGAAAAGTATTTTGCACCGCCTAGTTGATCCAAGATATCCGTAATATTCGGTAAAGGATGTGCATCATTAATAGTTTTTTCATTTAGTGCCCTATAATCAATAACCATTCTCCATCGTTTATTCCCATGTGAATCAGGTTTTTTCGGTACGATCCATATAGGCGAATTATATGGAGATTGAGATGGTTTCACTATACCAGAGCTCAATAATTCTTTAACTTGTTTATCAATTTCTTCTTTCAAAATAGGAGGGTAACGATACTGTTTTGTGTTAACAGGAATGTCATCAACAGTATGAATTTGATGCTTAATAACGTCAGTGCTTCCTAAAGGTTCTCCTGGGATGTGGAAACAATCTTCATATTTTTGTATTAATTTTCTTACGTTATCTTTTTCCTCGGGATTTAAATGATTTAATCGTAATAATTGTTCTATCCTTATATATCTTTTTTCTTCTTGAATTGGTAGACATTTATACGTATTTTTCCGCTTTATATTTTCTTCTTTTACTTTATTTTTATTTAATTTATTTTTATAATTCCTTATAATTTGATTATTATTGGTCTCGGGAAGAGACGAAAGATTCAGTCTGGACTCATTCCCTAAGGATGAGACTGAATTGAAAGGATTCTTCTTGGATTCACGTCCTAAGAGTGAAGAAGAATCGGGACTCATCTTAGATTCACAACCTAAGTGTGAGAATGAGTGAGAATCGCTATTTGGAGGCGATGAAGGATTCAGCGTTGAATCACTCCCTAAGGGTGAAGCTGAATCAGAAAAATTATTTTTTGATTCACATCCTATGGGTGAAAAAGAATCAGGATTCATTCTTGATTCACAACCTAAGTGTGAGAATGAATATGGATCGCTGTCCAAGAGCAGTGAGGAATTTTCGTCATATGGAAGTATCTTTATTATTGGAATTTCAATTTCTACTTCTTGTTCTGTTGTGTTAAAAATATACATATATGCTTTTCCATTGTTGTTTGTAACTAAATTTTCTCCTATATAAATCCCTTCTTTCACGAATAATTTTGGTATGTACCCATATTTTAAATCGTTTAAGACTCTAACATAAAAAATTGATTTTGATCTTGCAGGAACAATTATAGTTTCCTTTTTGGAAAATGGTATCCATCCATCTTGCCACTCGATATTATTGTCAGTGTAATTAATTTTGGCTCCAGTTTGTCTAAAGAAATCAGTGCCCAATATTCCTGCATATGGTATGGGAAAATTATTCGGTATCACATGAAATGTTGCTACACTTCCCTCGATGTCAATCAATATAGATCCCAAAGTTGAAACGCTTCCAGAAGTAATGCCAGTGAGCTTAATTGTCTCATTTCCATCTATTAAATTTTTATGTTCGACGGCTTCTTCTTTAATTAGATTTGGGCCTGAACCTGTATCTATCATTAGCGAACAATCGGCTTTTATGGGGTAGCTATTTACTATTATTGCAGGTACACAAGATTCTGTGGTAAGTTTTATGGTAGCGACTCTTGAAGATCTTGTGTGTTTTCTAATTGGCTTATTGTCATTGTTGGGCGTGAAGATTGACCTGCGGTCCCCTGAGGTACGCCCATTTTTCGAGGACCTGGGTAGTTTCCCGACTGGTTCCTATTCTTCTTCTTCTCGCAATTTTCAATTGTGTGCCCTTTTGCTTTACAATATCTGCATGAGATTTCCTCTGATAGAGAAGGAATTGTAGATGAATTTGGGTTTTCAGCATGAGTATTTCTGTCCGAATTTTGCCGATCTTGATGATATGGAAGATTTCGAGGCGGTTGAGGAGGGTTACCTCGATCATTTAAAGCGTTATTTTGATGTGTGTAATTTTGATTTTGAGGAAACTCAGTAGAAGGCATTTGATTGAAATTGGATGATCTATAACTGTTATTCTGTGGAATATATGTTCCAAAGTTATTTGGATTCCGATAATTAGTGAAAGGATAAAAATTGTTTGAATTTTGATAATTAAGAGGGTGAAAATTATAGTTCCTACGAGGATTTAATTGCCAACATCTGTCAGCTGTATGTCCTCGCCTTTGACAGATCTGACAAATAATTGGGTTTTCTTCTACAATGTTAATGGAATGTTGTCCCTTTTGTTGATATCTAGGATTATGATTCCTGTGATCGAAACTTAGTCTGCCTTGTTTCCTAACGGTTGATCTGGCTTCAAGATCTTTCTCAATAGCAATTGCTTTTGTTGTGGCATCTTTCGTTGTTGAAAAATCATCTGGCATCCTTTGTTCGATTTCATCTTTTAATCCCTTGATGAAACATTTACTTAAATCTTCCTCAAGCGTTCTTTTATATTCGGCTAGATTTGCATTTGGATTTTCTGTTTTATACAGATCTAAGATGTGATTCCCAATTTCGTTTACTCTATTTGCGAAACTCAAAACCTTTTCTTCTTCCTTCTGATAACTGTTTCCGAGTTCTCCTTGTAACTGATGGATAGTTTTTCCAGAAGAATAGATTGATTTTAAAAATGTTGCCAATTCACTAATTTTGTCAAATTTTAGTCCTTGAATTGCTCTTCGGGCCTCTCCCCTTAATTTGTTTCTTACAATTCGCGTTAAGGCTTTTTCGTCATTGGGACTCATCATATCGCGAGCTTCCTCGCATCCTTGCAGAAAATAAGAAAGGGGAATGTTGTGCCCATCGAAAACGGGGACTGCCTCTAGGGCGTATTTGATAGAAACAGTCATTTCTGTGTCAGGCATGATTAAAGATTGTGAATTTTGATCAATCTCACGAGGGGGTGGAGGGGGTGGATTATCCCTAACTGATTGTGAACTTATGGGTTCTCGATTTATTCTTCTATTAGAGGGAGGTGTGGAGAACATTCTCCATTTTTAGAAACGAAAAGAAAAAGAGAGGAATTCAACAAACAACAACAACAGTGTATTAGTGTTTAAGTGTATATGTGTTTAAGAGTATGAGAGTAGCGCGTATCTCGATGACTATCCCACCGCTGCCACCAAAAATTTTGATCTGTTACGTCCTAAGACTACAGAGGGCGCTTTCGTTTTAGGGAAGAAGGAAATGGTAGCTAAAATCTTCCCAGGGAAGAAAGCTGCATCGAGATATCGGAGGCTTTTATAAATAATTTATTGATTAACACAAAAATTAGAGAAAAAGTAAATGATCTTAATTTATTTGAACATACATACATAGGGAAATAAAAACAAACACAAAAAAAAAATATATATTATTGGAAGTAGTATAGCAATGCCGTTTCTAACTCAGGAGCTCTGAGGGGGGGTGAAGGGCATTGCGGGGTGAAGGGGATGGGCGTGGCCAGTGGGCGGGGAGGTAAGTAGTTGGAGGGGTAAGTGGTGGGGGGTAAGTTGTTGGGGGGTAAATGGTGGGGGGGGTAAGTGGTGGGGGGTAAGTGGTTGGGGGAAGTGGTTAGGGGGGAAGTGGGCGAAGTGGTGGGCGGGTTTGCTGATGATTGGTTGACGGTAATTTGTTGGAAGGTTTTGATTGGATGGTTGGATGGCGGTGGTGGGGGGTAGCAGGTCGAAACTTGTCAGGAGGGCTTCGCGGCTTTTTTTTTTTTACCGCCGCGGACGACCTTGATTGGTGACAACAATTAAGGTGAGAAAGAAGCTGGATACGTCATAATGTATGAATCTTGTAGCAACTCACCGCGCGCGCGCGAGAGAGAGAGTGAGTGAGAGAGGAGGTAGGTAGGTATTAATTTTAATTAAATGCGGGTAGAGATAATTATGTATGATTAAAAAAACTCTCACGCGCGTGAGAGAAGGATATATATATTATTTTTAAGTGACATGTGGTATTATGATCAAAACTCACCGCGCGTGAGAGAGGTAGATATCATTTTTAAGTGACATGTGGTACTATGTATAATCAAAACTCACCGCGCGTGAGAGAGAGAGGGGTAGATATCATTTTTAAGGCTTACAATGATGCATGATGTGGTTGGACAACTTGTAGGATTTTTTTTATCGTATATGAGTAGAAGAAGGTTGATACATAATGAGATAAGGAGGTAGATATTACTTTTTTAATACATGCAGAAACTTGTTAAAGAGGATGTGGTTTTCCGTTTCGTAAAAAAATATAAAAAATCTACAGACATGTCATAATGCAATGATGCTTTTGGAGAAAGGTGTTTTTTTCAAAAAATCTTATAGGCATATTGAAGTTTTATTCAAGGATTTTTAAATGTTTTTTACAGACATATTTTGTTGCAAATGTCAGATAAGGTATTATTATTTTAATTGTAAATTTTTTATATAACTCACCGCGCGTGAGAGAGGTAGATATCATTTTTAAGTGACATGTGGTACTTTGTATGATCAAAACTCACCGCGCGTGAGAGAGAGGGGTAGATATCATTTTTAAGGCTTACAATGATGCATGATGTGGTTGGACAACTTGTAGGATTTTTTTTTCGTATATGAGTAGAAGAAGGTTGATACATAATGAGATAAGGAGGTAGATATTACTTTTTTAATACATGCAGAAACTTGTTAAAGAGGGTGTGGTGTTCCGTTTCGTAAAAAAATATAAAAAATCTACAGACATGTCATAATGCAATGATGCTTTTGGAGAAAGGTGTTTTTTTCAAAAAATCTTATAGGCATATTGAAGTTTTATTCAAGGATTTTTAAATGTTTTTTACAGACATATTTTGTTGCAAATGTCAAATAAGATATTATTATTTTAATTGTAAATTTTATATATATTTTGCGTCATGTAGTTCCGCTTAAGTTTTGAATAAAAAGGTTGCAGCAAATAGTGACTGCAGTTAGTTATTGAGCAAGAGTCAAAGTGTAATAGTACACAAGTAAAAAAATAATGGAATTATTAAAATCTATAAATAAAGTTGGAGCTGCCCGGAACTTATTACCACTAGTAAAATTATGTGATTTAGAGATATCGCAAACATATGTGATAACTAAAATTAAACGAGTTAATACGCGATATGGAGTATGTATTGTCGCTGAGATTCGCAACGAATTTTCAGTTTTTCTCCCTAAAAGAATGGGTGAAGCTATTGATGATAATCAATTAGCAGAATTAGAAACAATGATTCAAAATAAAGTTTTATTATTAAAATATTTGGGTGGAAAATATAATTCTATTGAATTCATTAGTACAGACCATGCCGAGGAGAAAAATAAAGCTTAATTAATACCAGTTGAGAGATAATATATGAGAAGTGTTGGAGGGGAAAAAAAGGATGTTGTGGTTTCATCATCGTCGTCGTCCTCGTTGGGAGTAACGCGTATATAACTCGAGAAGTTTTGAGCATAACACAGTAGTATTCAAATAATCAACACGGTTGCATTATTTAAAATAAAATTTAAAAACAGTGAAGTGCTGAGTTTTAAAGACAATTAAAAATAAAAACGTTGTTCTACAAAGAAAAAAAACGGAAAATGGAGGAAATCAAAATAAGAATTTCTGCGTTGAAGAAATCATCGAAAACCATTGGACAAGTAGTGCCAGAGATTTTAGCATTGTAAGTTAAATTTTATTTAATTTTTTACTTAAAAATATTATTACTTTGATAGATAGTAATAAATATATGAAGTTGGTGAAGGAGTCATTTCAAAAAATACAAGCCGAGGAAAAGGATCCTGCACTAACATTGTTGCACGTTATGGGCGAATTTGAAAATGTAATTCGCACCATGAATGACGATGATGATGATGATAATGATGATGATGATGGTAATGATAATGATAATAAGAAGGCGGGAATGAGCGAAACAGCTACTGTTTGAAAAATCATGACACAGTGAGTATAAAATATTATAATAATAATTTAAAAATTGTAATAATTATTTTATTTTTCAAAAATTGTAATATTTTTTTATTTTTCAAAAATTGTAATAATTTTTTTATTTTTTTAGAAATAGTAATATTTTTTTATTTTTCTGTTACAGTTTCACTTGTTCGCTAATGCTCTTCCTAAAACTGTGCAAATTCTGCCCTGGACAGTTTAATCATGAAATGATGGGAATAATGAAAAAATCATTCGATTATCTTCTTCAACGCAGTCAGGAATTAGAGACGGATGTGGAAGAAGAAGAAGAAGAAGAAGAAGCAGAAGCAGAAGCAGAAGCAGAAGCAGAAGAAGCAGAAGAAGAAGAAGAGGTAGTCCCAACATCAGTTGATGAAACAATTGTTGAAAAAGAAGAAGAAGAAGTAGAAGCAGAAGAAGAAGAAGAACAAGACGAAGACGAAGAAACAATGCATGGGGGCTTACCCTCATATGGGAATTTAGATTCCGACCCTGTATCATCGTCATCGTCACCATCAGCAGAGAAAAAACAGAGGAACTCATCGGAACAACCATCATCATCATCAGGTGAAAATTTTAAACCTTTAGAAGTTTTTGAAAATTTAATTAAAGATAAAAATCTGGTAGTTTTAAGCGCCTATTTTACATTTATAGAAGGTGATATGGGAGAAGTTAAATTTATTTGCACAACTAATATACCTTTATATCGAAAAATTAGAATTCGTGTTCCTTATCATTGGATTCATATGAGTAAAAATATCATTATGCAAAGATTAAATGACATAGTAAATGTACTTAAAATGAGAATTTCATTAACTCGTAGATTTGTTTATGATTCCTTTTGGTATTTTGACTCTAAATTTTATAAATTAAATTATTCATATGGAGAAGGTAAAAACACATGGTATCTAACGGAAAATTTTTAATTGAAAAATAAAAAAATAAAGAAATATTTTTAAAATTGTAATTTTTATAAATAAAAAATGTAAAAAAGTATGTTTATTGAAAAATATTTTAAGAATTATGGTAATATATCAAGAGACACGGTAGTGTCTCGAGACAAGTTCATTTATGAATTGGGCGAGAGCGCTACCGTGTCTCTTTTCTCGACCGAACTAGGTCCGCACACATAACAAATAGCCGAAGCGTTCTGTGTACATACACGGCTGGAAAGCCTTTACACAATCACACGCTGTCTGTAACATCAGTAGTACAGCTCAACGGTGGGCTAGGCCCTAGGCATTCAGTGATCTGTGTTTTGTTTTTCCGAATATCCAAAAGACGAAAATTTACCTTAACGACGCACGTTATGTATTATTTTATTCATATTTTCTCGAGATATAAAGCCGATAATAATAATAATATTTGCAAAAAGAAGACAAATCCCCCTAAAAAACACCTCTGGTGCAAAAAAGTCGAGACAAGTTCATTTATGAAAAGGTATCTCTCTACAAAAGTTGTGAAATCCTATAACATTAGACAAGCTCGTTTTTTCCATTATGTCAATACGAAGTAATTACAAAATGGAAAGAATTTTTTCTGTTTAGGTGATTAGAACCGGTATTGAACTTGTTGGCCCCCGAACAATTCAGATGTTTGAGCATGATGTATAATTTATTTCATATGATGTATATTTAGTAGAGTATGATGTATATTTAATTCATAATGCGGTAAAAATAAATTAAATTGTAAGATATTTATTGCTTATCGTAAGATGCTAATTGTAAGATATTTATTGCTTATGTTTGGGTTCGGGGCCCGACAAGTTCAATACCGGTTCTAATCACGTAAACAGAAAAAATTCTTTCCATTTTGTAATTACTTCGTATTGACATAATGGAAAAAACGAGCTTGTCTAATGTTATAGGATTTCACAACTTTTGTAGAGAGATACCTTTTCATAAATGAACTTGTCTCGACTTTTTTGCACCAGAGGTGTTTTTTAGGGGGATATTGTATTATATCGAGCACCCCCGAGCACCCGCTAAATCGATTCTACGCGCAAAATTACCCCTAGGAATGACCCTATCCCGATCGAATTTGAATATTTAATTTTGACCCATTTTTGGGGTGGCCCAAAGTAGGTCCAAAAATTGACCTTTTTGCACGATATTGGGCCATCTAAAGTCGACTCTCCTACAACGGGTAATTGAGCTACGGATTCCCGCAGGTGCTTATTCGATGTATTTTCACGCGTAGAATGCAAAGGCACCGTCGGAAACCCCGATTTCCCAAAGGAAGTTGCCCTTTTGCCCCGAAAACCCAATTTTTGGTCGAAAAAACCGGGATATGATTGTTCTTATTGAGATTTCGGCCCCGAGCACCCGCTAAATCGATTCTACGCGCAAAATTACCCCTAGGAATGACCCTATCCCGATCGAATTTGAATATTTAATTTTGACCCATTTTTGGGGTGGCCCAAAGTAGGTCGAAAAATTGACCTTTTTGCACGATTTTGGGCCACCTAAAGTCGACTCTCCTGCAACGGCTAATTGAGCTAGGGATTCCCGCAGGTGCTTATTCGATGTATTTTCGCGCGTAGAATGCAATGGCACCGTCGGAATCCCCGATTTCCCAAAGGAAGTTGCCCTTTTGCCCCGAAAACCCCATTTTTGGTCGAAAAAACCGGGATATCTTTGTTCCTATTGAGATTTCGGCCCCGAGCACCCGCTAAATCGATTCTATTCGCAAAATTACCCCTAGGAATAACCCTATCCCGATCGAATTTGAATATTTAATTTTGACCCATTTTTGGGCTGGCCCAAAGTAGGTCCAAAAATTGACTTTTTTGCACGATTTTGGGCCACCTAAAGTCGACTCTCCTGCAACGGGTAATTGAGCTAGGGATTCCCGCAGGTGCTTATTCGATGTATTTTCGCGCGTAGAATGCAATGGCACCGTCGGAAACCCCGATTTCCCAAAGGAAGTTGCCCTTTTGCCCCGAAAACCCCATTTTTGGTCGAAAAAACCGGGATATGATTGTTCTTATTGAGATTTCGGCCCCGAGCACCCGCTAAATCGATTCTACGCGCAAAATTACCCCTAGGAATGACCCTATCCCGATCGAATTTGAGTATTTAATTTTGACCCATTTTTGGGGTGGCCCAAAGTAGGTCCAAAAATTGACTTTTTTGCACGATTTTGGGCCACCTAAAGTCGACTCTCCTGCAACGGGTAACTGAGCTACGGATTCCCGCAGGTGCTTATTCGATGTATTTTCGCGCGTAGAATGCAATGGCACCGTCGGAATCCCAGATTTCCCAAAGGAAGTTGCCCTTTTGCCCCGAAAACCCCATTTTTGGTCGAAAAAACCGGGATATGATTGTTCTTATTGAGATTTCGGCTCCGAGCACCCGCTAAATCGATTCTACGCGCAAAATTACCCCTAGGAATGACCCTATCCCGATCGAATTTGAATATTTAATTTTGACCCATTTTTGGGGTGGCCCAAAGTAGGTCCAAAAATTGACCTTTTTGCACGATTTTGGGTCACCTAAAGTCGACTCTCCTGCAACGGGTAATTGAGCTACGGATTCCCGCAGGTGCTTATTCGATGTATTTTCACGCGTAGAATGCAAAGGCACCGTCGGAAACCCCGATTTCCCAAAGGAAGTTGCCCTTTTGCCCCGAAAACCCAATTTTTGGTCGAAAAAACCGGGATATGATTGTTCTGATTGAGATTTCGGCCCCGAGCACCCGCTAAATCGATTCTACGCGCAAAATTACCCCTAGGAATGACCCTATCCCGATCGAATTTGAATATAAATTTTGACCCATTTTTGGGGTGGCCCAAAGTAGGTCCAAAAATTGACCTTTTTGCACGATTTTGGGCCACCTAAAGTCGACTCTCCTGCAACGGCTAATTGAGCTAGGGATTCCCGCAGGTGCTTATTCGATGTATTTTCGCGCGTAGAATGCAATGGCACCGTCGGAATCCCCGATTTCCCAAAGGAATTTGCCCTTTTGCCCCGAAAACCCCATTTTTGGTCGAAAAAACCGGGATATCTTTGTTCCTATTGAGATTTCGGCTCCGAGCACCCGCTAAATCGATTCTACGCGCAAAATTACCCCTAGGAATGACCCTATCCCGATCGAATTTGAATATTTAATTTTGACCCATTTTTGGGGTGGCCCAAAGTAGGTCCAAAAATTGACCGTTTTGCACGATTTTGGGTCACCTAAAGTCGACTCTCCTGCAACGGGTAATTGAGCTACGGATTCCCGCAGGTGCTTATTCGATGTATTTTCACGCGTAGAATGCAAAGGCACCGTCGGAAACCCCGATTTCCCAAAGGAAGTTGCCCTTTTGCCCCGAAAACCCAATTTTTGGTCGAAAAAACCGGGATATGATTGTTCTTATTGAGATTTCGGCCCCGAGCACCCGCTAAATCGATTCTACGCGCAAAATTACCCCTAGGAATGACCCTATCCCGATCGAATTTGAATATTTAATTTTGACCCATTTTTGGGGTGGCCCAAAGTAGGTCCAAAAATTGACCTTTTTGCACGATTTTGGGCCACCTAAAGTCGACTCTCCTGCAACGGCTAATTGAGCTAGGGATTCCCGCAGGTGCTTATTCGATGTATTTTCGCGCGTAGAACGCAATCTCACCGTCGGAATCCCCGATTTCCCAAAGGAAGTTGCCCTTTTGCCCCGAAAACCCCATTTTTGGTCGAAAAAACCGGGATATCTTTGTTCCTATTGAGATTTCGGCCCCGAGCACCCGCTAAATCGATTCTACGCGCAAAATTACCCCTAGGAATGACCCTATCCCGATCGAATTTGAATATTTAATTTTGACCCATTTTTGGGGTGGCCCAAAGTAGGTCCAAAAATTGACCTTTTTGCACGATTTTGGGCCACCTAAAGTCGACTCTCCTGCAACGGCTAATTGAGCTAGGGATTCCCGCAGGTGCTTATTCGATGTATTTTCGCGCGTAGAATGCAATGGCACCGTCGGAATCCCAGATTTCCCCAAGGAAGTTGCCCTTTTGCCCCGAAAACCCAATTTTTGGTCGACAAAACCGGGATATGATTGTTCTTATTGAGATTTCGGCCCCGAGCACCCGCTAAATCGATTCTACGCGCAAAATTACCCCTAGGAATGACCCTATCCCGATCGAATTTGAATATTTAATTTTCACCCATTTTTGGGGTGGCCCAAAGTAGGTCCAAAAATTGACCTTTTTGCACGATTTTGGGCCACCTAAAGTCGACTCTCCTGCAACGGCTAATTGAGCTAGGGATTCCCGCAGGTGCTTATTCGATGTATTTTCGCGCGTAGAATGCAATGGCACCGTCGGAATCCCAGATTTCCCAAAGGAAGTTGCCCTTTTGCCCCGAAAACCCCATTTTTGGTCGAAAAAACCGGGATATGATTGTTCTTATTGAGATTTCGGCCCCGAGCACCCGCTAAATCGATTCTACGCGCGAAATTACCCCTAGGAATGACCCTATCCCGATCGAATTTGAGTATTTAATTTTGACCCATTTTTGGGGTGGCCCAAAGTAGGTCCAAAAATTGACTTTTTTGCACGATTTTGGGCCACCTAAAGTCGACTCTCCTGCAACGGGTAACTGAGCTACGGATTCCCGCAGGTGCTTATTCGATGTATTTTCGCGCGTAGAATGCAATGGCACCGCCGGAATCCCCGATTCCCCAGAGGAAGTTGCCCTTTTGCCCCGAAAACCCCATTTTTGGTCGAAAAAAACCGGGATATCTTTGTTCCTATTGAGATTTCGGCCCCGAGCACCCGCTAAATCGATTCTACGCGCAAAATTACCCCTAGGAATGACCCTATCCCGATCGAATTTGAATATAAATTTTGACCCATTTTTGGGGTGGCCCAAAGTAGGTCCAAAAATTGACCTTTTTGCACGATTTTGGGCCACCTAAAGTCGACTCTCCTGCAACGGCTAATTGAGCTAGGGATTCCCGCAGGTGCTTATTCGATGTATTTTCGCGCGTAGAATGCAATGGCACCGTCGGAATCCCCGATTTCCCAAAGGAATTTGCCCTTTTGCCCCGAAAACCCCATTTTTGGTCGAAAAAACCGGGATATCTTTGTTCCTATTGAGATTTCGGCTCCGAGCACCCGCTAAATCGATTCTACGCGCAAAATTACCCCTAGGAATGACCCTATCCCGATCGAATTTGAATATTTAATTTTGACCCATTTTTGGGGTGGCCCAAAGTAGGTCCAAAAATTGACCTTTTTGCACGATTTTGGGCCACCTAAAGTCGACTCTCCTGCAACGGCTAATTGAGCTAGGGATTCCCGCAGGTGCTTATTCGATGTATTTTCGCGCGTAGAACGCAATCTCACCGTCGGAATCCCCGATTTCCCAAAGGAAGTTGCCCTTTTGCCCCGAAAACCCCATTTTTGGTCGAAAAAACCGGGATATCTTTGTTCCTATTGAGATTTCGGCCCCGAGCACCCGCTAAATCGATTCTACGCGCAAAATTACCCCTAGGAATGACCCTATCCCGATCGAATTTGAATATTTAATTTTGACCCATTTTTGGGGTGGCCCAATGTAGGTCCAAAAATTGACCTTTTTGCACGATTTTGGGCCACCTAAAGTCGACTCTCCTGCAACGGGTAACTGAGCTACGGATTCCCGCAGGTGCTTATTCGATGTATTTTCGCGCGTAGAATGCAATGGCACCGCCGGAATCCCCGATTTCCCCAAGGAAGTTGCCCTTTTGCCCCGAAAACCCAATTTTTGGTCGAAAAAACCGGGATATGATTGTTCTTATTGAGATTTCGGCCCCGAGCACCCGCTAAATCGATTCTACGCGCAAAATTACCCCTAGGAATGACCCTATCCCGATCGAATTTGAATATTTAATTTTCACCCATTTTTGGGGTGGCCCAAAGTAGGTCCAAAAATTGACCTTTTTGCACGATTTTGGGCCACCTAAAGTCGACTCTCCTGCAACGGCTAATTGAGCTAGGGATTCCCGCAGGTGCTTATTCGATGTATTTTCGCGCGTAGAATGCAATGGCACCGTCGGAATCCCAGATTTCCCAAAGGAAGTTGCCCTTTTGCCCCGAAAACCCCATTTTTGGTCGAAAAAACCGGGATATGATTGTTCTTATTGAGATTTCGGCTCCGAGCACCCGCTAAATCGATTCTACGCGCAAAATTACCCCTAGGAATGACCCTATCCCGATCGAATTTGAATATTTAATTTTGACCCATTTTTGGGGTGGCCCAAAGTAGGTCCAAAAATTGACCTTTTTGCACGATTTTGGGTCACCTAAAGTCGACTCTCCTGCAACGGGTAATTGAGCTACGGATTCCCGCAGGTGCTTATTCGATGTATTTTCACGCGTAGAATGCAAAGGCACCGTCGGAAACCCCGATTTCCCAAAGGAAGTTGCCCTTTTGCCCCGAAAACCCAATTTTTGGTCGAAAAAACCGGGATATGATTGTTCTTATTGAGATTTCGGCCCCGAGCACCCGCTAAATCGATTCTACGCGCAAAATTACCCCTAGGAATGACCCTATCCCGATCGAATTTGAATATAAATTTTGACCCATTTTTGGGGTGGCCCAAAGTAGGTCCAAAAATTGACCTTTTTGCACGATTTTGGGCCACCTAAAGTCGACTCTCCTGCAACGGCTAATTGAGCTAGGGATTCCCGCAGGTGCTTATTCGATGTATTTTCGCGCGTAGAATGCAATGGCACCGTCGGAATCCCCGATTTCCCAAAGGAATTTGCCCTTTTGCCCCGAAAACCCCATTTTTGGTCGAAAAAACCGGGATATCTTTGTTCCTATTGAGATTTCGGCTCCGAGCACCCGCTAAATCGATTCTACGCGCAAAATTACCCCTAGGAATGACCCTATCCCGATCGAATTTGAATATTTAATTTTGACCCATTTTTGGGGTGGCCCAAAGTAGGTCCAAAAATTGACCGTTTTGCACGATTTTGGGTCACCTAAAGTCGACTCTCCTGCAACGGGTAATTGAGCTACGGATTCCCGCAGGTGCTTATTCGATGTATTTTCACGCGTAGAATGCAAAGGCTCCGTCGGAAACCCCGATTTCCCAAAGGAAGTTGCCCTTTTGCCCCGAAAACCCAATTTTTGGTCGAAAAAACCGGGATATGATTGTTCTTATTGAGATTTCGGCCCCGAGCACCCGCTAAATCGATTCTACGCGCAAAATTACCCCTAGGAAAGACCCTATCCCGATCGAATTTGAATATTTAATTTTGACCCATTTTTGGGCTGGCCCAAAGTAGGTCCAAAAATTGACCTTTTTGCACGATTTTGGGCCACCTAAAGTCGACTCTCCTGCAACGGCTAATTGAGCTAGGGATTCCCGCAGGTGCTTATTCGATGTATTTTCGCGCGTAGAACGCAATCTCACCGTCGGAATCCCCGATTTCCCAAAGGAAGTTGCCCTTTTGCCCCGAAAACCCCATTTTTGGTCGAAAAAACCGGGATATCTTTGTTCCTATTGAGATTTCGGCCCCGAGCACCCGCTAAATCGATTCTACGCGCAAAATTACCCCTAGGAATGACCCTATCCCGATCGAATTTGAATATTTAATTTGACCCATTTTTGGGGTGGCCCAAAGTAGGTCCAAAAATTGACCTTTTTGCACGATTTTGGGCCACCTAAAGTCGACTCTCCTGCAACGGGTAACTGAGCTACGGATTCCCGCAGGTGCTTATTCGATGTATTTTCGCGCGTAGAATGCAATGGCACCGCCGGAATCCCCGATTTCCCCAAGGAAGTTGCCCTTTTGCACCGAAAACCCAATTTTTGGTCGAAAAAAACCGGGATATGATTGTTCTTATTGAGATTTCGGCCCCGAGCACCCGCTAAATCGATTCTACGCGCAAAATTACCCCTAGGAATGACCCTATCCCGATCGAATTTGAATATTTAATTTTCACCCATTTTTGGGGTGGCCCAAAGTAGGTCCAAAAATTGACCTTTTTGCACGATTTTGGGCCACCTAAAGTCGACTCTCCTGCAACGGCTAATTGAGCTAGGGATTCCCGCAGGTGCTTATTCGATGTATTTTCGCGCGTAGAATGCAATGGCACCGTCGGAATCCCAGATTTCCCAAAGGAAGTTGCCCTTTTGCCCCGAAAACCCCATTTTTGGTCGAAAAAACCGGGATATGATTGTTCTTATTGAGATTTCGGCTCCGAGCACCCGCTAAATCGATTCTACGCGCAAAATTACCCCTAGGAATGACCCTATCCCGATCGAATTTGAATATTTAATTTTGACCCATTTTTGGGGTGGCCCAAAGTAGGTCCAAAAATTGACCTTTTTGCACGATTTTGGGTCACCTAAAGTCGACTCTCCTGCAACGGGTAATTGAGCTACGGATTCCCGCAGGTGCTTATTCGATGTATTTTCACGCGTAGAATGCAAAGGCACCGTCGGAAACCCCGATTTCCCAAAGGAAGTTGCCCTTTTGCCCCGAAAACCCAATTTTTGGTCGAAAAAACCGGGATATGATTGTTCTTATTGAGATTTCGGCCCCGAGCACCCGCTAAATCGATTCTACGCGCAAAATTACCCCTAGGAATGACCCTATCCCGATCGAATTTGAATATTTAATTTTGACCCATTTTTGGGGTGGCCCAAAGTAGGTCCAAAAATTGACCTTTTTGCACGATTTTGGGCCACCTAAAGTCGACTCTCCTGCAACGGCTAATTGAGCTAGGGATTCCCGCAGGTGCTTATTCGATGTATTTTCGCGCGTAGAACGCAATCTCACCGTCGGAATCCCCGATTTCCCAAAGGAAGTTGCCCTTTTGCCCCGAAAACCCCATTTTTGGTCGAAAAAACCGGGATATCTTTGTTCCTATTGAGATTTCGGCCCCGAGCACCCGCTAAATCGATTCTACGCGCGAAATTACCCCTAGGAATGACCCTATCCCGATCGAATTTGAATATTTAATTTTGACCCATTTTTGGGGTGGCCCAAAGTAGGTCCAAAAATTGACCTTTTTGCACGATTTTGGGCCACCTAAAGTCGACTCTCCTGCAACGGCTAATTGAGCTAGGGATTCCCGCAGGTGCTTATTCGATGTATTTTCGCGCGTAGAATGCAATGGCACCGTCGGAATCCCCGATTTCCCAAAGGAATTTGCCCTTTTGCCCCGAAAACCCCATTTTTGGTCGAAAAAACCGGGATATCTTTGTTCCTATTGAGATTTCGGCTCCGAGCACCCGCTAAATCGATTCTACGCGCAAAATTACCCCTAGGAATGACCCTATCCCGATCGAATTTGAATATTTAATTTTGACCCATTTTTGGGGTGGCCCAAAGTAGGTCCAAAAATTGACCGTTTTGCACGATTTTGGGTCACCTAAAGTCGACTCTCCTGCAACGGGTAATTGAGCTACGGATTCCCGCAGGTGCTTATTCGATGTATTTTCACGCGTAGAATGCAAAGGCACCGTCGGAAACCCCGATTTCCCAAAGGAAGTTGCCCTTTTGCCCCGAAAACCCAATTTTTGGTCGAAAAAACCGGGATATGATTGTTCTTATTGAGATTTCGGCCCCGAGCACCCGCTAAATCGATTCTACGCGCAAAATTACCCCTAGGAATGACCCTATCCCGATCGAATTTGAATATTTAATTTTGACCCATTTTTGGGCTGGCCCAAAGTAGGTCCAAAAATTGACCTTTTTGCACGATTTTGGGCCACCTAAAGTCGACTCTCCTGCAACGGCTAATTGAGCTAGGGATTCCCGCAGGTGCTTATTCGATGTATTTTCGCGCGTAGAACGCAATCTCACCGTCGGAATCCCCGATTTCCCAAAGGAAGTTGCCCTTTTGCCCCGAAAACCCCATTTTTGGTCGAAAAAACCGGGATATCTTTGTTCCTATTGAGATTTCGGCCCCGAGCACCCGCTAAATCGATTCTACGCGCAAAATTACCCCTAGGAATGACCCTATCCCGATCGAATTTGAATATTTAATTTTGACCCATTTTTGGGGTGGCCCAAAGTAGGTCCAAAAATTGACCTTTTTGCACGATTTTGGGCCACCTAAAGTCGACTCTCCTGCAACGGGTAACTGAGCTACGGATTCCCGCAGGTGCTTATTCGATGTATTTTCGCGCGTAGAATGCAATGGCACCGCCGGAATCCCCGATTTCCCCAAGGAAGTTGCCCTTTTGCCCCGAAAACCCAATTTTTGGTCGAAAAAACCGGGATATGATTGTTCTTATTGAGATTTCGGCCCCGAGCACCCGCTAAATCGATTCTACGCGCAAAATTACCCCTAGGAATGACCCTATCCCGATCGAATTTGAATATTTAATTTTGACCCATTTTTGGGGTGGCCCAAAGTAGGTCCAAAAATTGACCTTTTTGCACGATTTTGGGCCACCTAAAGTCGACTCTCCTGCAACGGCTAATTGAGCTAGGGATTCCCGCAGGTGCTTATTCGATGTATTTTCGCGCGTAGAACGCAATCTCACCGTCGGAATCCCCGATTTCCCAAAGGAAGTTGCCCTTTTGCCCCGAAAACCCCATTTTTGGTCGAAAAAACCGGGATATCTTTGTTCCTATTGAGATTTCGGCCCCGAGCACCCGCTAAATCGATTCTACGCGCAAAATTACCCCTAGGAATGACCCTATCCCGATCGAATTTGAATATTTAATTTTGACCCATTTTTGGGGTGGCCCAAAGTAGGTCCAAAAATTGACCTTTTTGCACGATTTTGGGCCACCTAAAGTCGACTCTCCTGCAACGGGTAACTGAGCTACGGATTCCCGCAGGTGCTTATTCGATGTATTTTCGCGCGTAGAATGCAATGGCACCGCCGGAATCCCCGATTTCCCCAAGGAAGTTGCCCTTTTGCCCCGAAAACCCAATTTTTGGTCGAAAAAACCGGGATATGATTGTTCTTATTGAGATTTCGGCCCCGAGCACCCGCTAAATCGATTCTACGCGCAAAATTACCCCTAGGAATGACCCTATCCCGATCGAATTTGAATATTTAATTTTCACCCATTTTTGGGGTGGCCCAAAGTAGGTCCAAAAATTGACCTTTTTGCACGATTTTGGGCCACCTAAAGTCGACTCTCCTGCAACGGCTAATTGAGCTAGGGATTCCCGCAGGTGCTTATTCGATGTATTTTCGCGCGTAGAATGCAATGGCACCGTCGGAATCCCAGATTTCCCAAAGGAAGTTGCCCTTTTGCCCCGAAAACCCCATTTTTGGTCGAAAAAACCGGGATATGATTGTTCTTATTGAGATTTCGGCTCCGAGCACCCGCTAAATCGATTCTACGCGCAAAATTACCCCTAGGAATGACCCTATCCCGATCGAATTTGAATATTTAATTTTGACCCATTTTTGGGGTGGCCCAAAGTAGGTCCAAAAATTGACCTTTTTGCACGATTTTGGGTCACCTAAAGTCGACTCTCCTGCAACGGGTAATTGAGCTACGGATTCCCGCAGGTGCTTATTCGATGTATTTTCACGCGTAGAATGCAAAGGCACCGTCGGAAACCCCGATTTCCCAAAGGAAGTTGCCCTTTTGCCCCGAAAACCCAATTTTTGGTCGAAAAAACCGGGATATGATTGTTCTTATTGAGATTTCGGCCCCGAGCACCCGCTAAATCGATTCTACGCGCAAAATTACCCCTAGGAATGACCCTATCCCGATCGAATTTGAATATAAATTTTGACCCATTTTTGGGGTGGCCCAAAGTAGGTCCAAAAATTGACCTTTTTGCACGATTTTGGGCCACCTAAAGTCGACTCTCCTGCAACGGCTAATTGAGCTAGGGATTCCCGCAGGTGCTTATTCGATGTATTTTCGCGCGTAGAATGCAATGGCACCGTCGGAATCCCCGATTTCCCAAAGGAATTTGCCCTTTTGCCCCGAAAACCCCATTTTTGGTCGAAAAAACCGGGATATCTTTGTTCCTATTGAGATTTCGGCTCCGAGCACCCGCTAAATCGATTCTACGCGCAAAATTACCCCTAGGAATGACCCTATCCCGATCGAATTTGAATATTTAATTTTGACCCATTTTTGGGGTGGCCCAAAGTAGGTCCAAAAATTGACCGTTTTGCACGATTTTGGGTCACCTAAAGTCGACTCTCCTGCAACGGGTAATTGAGCTACGGATTCCCGCAGGTGCTTATTCGATGTATTTTCACGCGTAGAATGCAAAGGCTCCGTCGGAAACCCCGATTTCCCAAAGGAAGTTGCCCTTTTGCCCCGAAAACCCAATTTTTGGTCGAAAAAACCGGGATATGATTGTTCTTATTGAGATTTCGGCCCCGAGCACCCGCTAAATCGATTCTACGCGCAAAATTACCCCTAGGAAAGACCCTATCCCGATCGAATT
This sequence comes from Gasteruption jaculator, assembly GCA_949825005.1. Taxonomy (NCBI): domain Eukaryota; kingdom Metazoa; phylum Arthropoda; class Insecta; order Hymenoptera; family Gasteruptiidae; genus Gasteruption; species Gasteruption jaculator. The sequence goes on along the minus strand of OX463769.1, from coordinate 599,616 downwards.
TGAATATTTAATTTTGACCCATTTTTGGGCTGGCCCAAAGTAGGTCCAAAAATTGACCTTTTTGCACGATTTTGGGCCACCTAAAGTCGACTCTCCTGCAACGGCTAATTGAGCTAGGGATTCCCGCAGGTGCTTATTCGATGTATTTTCGCGCGTAGAACGCAATCTCACCGTCGGAATCCCCGATTTCCCAAAGGAAGTTGCCCTTTTGCCCCGAAAACCCCATTTTTGGTCGAAAAAACCGGGATATCTTTGTTCCTATTGAGATTTCGGCCCCGAGCACCCGCTAAATCGATTCTACGCGCAAAATTACCCCTAGGAATGACCCTATCCCGATCGAATTTGAATATTTAATTTTGACCCATTTTTGGGGTGGCCCAAAGTAGGTCCAAAAATTGACCTTTTTGCACGATTTTGGGCCACCTAAAGTCGACTCTCCTGCAACGGGTAACTGAGCTACGGATTCCCGCAGGTGCTTATTCGATGTATTTTCGCGCGTAGAATGCAATGGCACCGCCGGAATCCCCGATTTCCCCAAGGAAGTTGCCCTTTTGCACCGAAAACCCAATTTTTGGTCGAAAAAACCGGGATATGATTGTTCTTATTGAGATTTCGGCCCCGAGCACCCGCTAAATCGATTCTACGCGCAAAATTACCCCTAGGAATGACCCTATCCCGATCGAATTTGAATATTTAATTTTCACCCATTTTTGGGGTGGCCCAAAGTAGGTCCAAAAATTGACCTTTTTGCACGATTTTGGGCCACCTAAAGTCGACTCTCCTGCAACGGCTAATTGAGCTAGGGATTCCCGCAGGTGCTTATTCGATGTATTTTCGCGCGTAGAATGCAATGGCACCGTCGGAATCCCAGATTTCCCAAAGGAAGTTGCCCTTTTGCCCCGAAAACCCCATTTTTGGTCGAAAAAACCGGGATATGATTGTTCTTATTGAGATTTCGGCTCCGAGCACCCGCTAAATCGATTCTACGCGCAAAATTACCCCTAGGAATGACCCTATCCCGATCGAATTTGAATATTTAATTTTGACCCATTTTTGGGGTGGCCCAAAGTAGGTCCAAAAATTGACCTTTTTGCACGATTTTGGGTCACCTAAAGTCGACTCTCCTGCAACGGGTAATTGAGCTACGGATTCCCGCAGGTGCTTATTCGATGTATTTTCACGCGTAGAATGCAAAGGCACCGTCGGAAACCCCGATTTCCCAAAGGAAGTTGCCCTTTTGCCCCGAAAACCCAATTTTTGGTCGAAAAAACCGGGATATGATTGTTCTTATTGAGATTTCGGCCCCGAGCACCCGCTAAATCGATTCTACGCGCAAAATTACCCCTAGGAATGACCCTATCCCGATCGAATTTGAATATTTAATTTTGACCCATTTTTGGGGTGGCCCAAAGTAGGTCCAAAAATTGACCTTTTTGCACGATTTTGGGCCACCTAAAGTCGACTCTCCTGCAACGGCTAATTGAGCTAGGGATTCCCGCAGGTGCTTATTCGATGTATTTTCGCGCGTAGAACGCAATCTCACCGTCGGAATCCCCGATTTCCCAAAGGAAGTTGCCCTTTTGCCCCGAAAACCCCATTTTTGGTCGAAAAAACCGGGATATCTTTGTTCCTATTGAGATTTCGGCCCCGAGCACCCGCTAAATCGATTCTACGCGCGAAATTACCCCTAGGAATGACCCTATCCCGATCGAATTTGAATATTTAATTTTGACCCATTTTTGGGGTGGCCCAAAGTAGGTCCAAAAATTGACCTTTTTGCACGATTTTGGGCCACCTAAAGTCGACTCTCCTGCAACGGCTAATTGAGCTAGGGATTCCCGCAGGTGCTTATTCGATGTATTTTCGCGCGTAGAATGCAATGGCACCGTCGGAATCCCCGATTTCCCAAAGGAATTTGCCCTTTTGCCCCGAAAACCCCATTTTTGGTCGAAAAAACCGGGATATCTTTGTTCCTATTGAGATTTCGGCTCCCGAGCACCCGCTAAATCGATTCTACGCGCAAAATTACCCCTAGGAATGACCCTATCCCGATCGAATTTGAATATAAATTTTGACCCATTTTTGGGGTGGCCCAAAGTAGGTCCAAAAATTGACCTTTTTGCACGATTTTGGGCCACCTAAAGTCGACTCTCCTGCAACGGCTAATTGAGCTAGGGATTCCCGCAGGTGCTTATTCGATGTATTTTCGCGCGTAGAATGCAATGGCACCGTCGGAATCCCAGATTTCCCCAAGGAAGTTGCCCTTTTGCCCCGAAAACCCCATTTTTGGTCGAAAAAACCGGGATATCTTTGTTCCTATTGAGATTTCGGCCCCGAGCACCCGCTAAATCGATTCTACGCGCAAAATTACCCCTAGGAATGACACTATCCCGATCGAATTTGAATATTTAATTTTGACCCATTTTTGGGGTGGCCCAAAGTAGGTCCAAAAATTGACCTTTTTGCACGATTTTGGGCCACCTAAAGTCGACTCTCCTGCAACGGCTAATTGAGCTAGGGATTCCCGCAGGTGCTTATTCGATGTATTTTCGCGCGTAGAACGCAATCTCACCGTCGGAATCCCCGATTTCCCAAAGGAAGTTGCCCTTTTGCCCCGAAAACCCCATTTTTGGTCGAAAAAACCGGGATATCTTTGTTCCTATTGAGATTTCGGCCCCGAGCACCCGCTAAATCGATTCTACGCGCAAAATTACCCCTAGGAATGACCCTATCCCGATCGAATTTGGATATTTAATATTGACCCATTTTTGGGGTGGCCCAAAGTAGGTCCAAAAATTGACCTTTTTGCACGATTTTGGGCCACCTAAAGTCGACTCTCCTGCAACGGCTAATTGAGCTAGGGATTCCCGCAGGTGCTTATTCGATGTATTTTCGCGCGTAGAATGCAATGGCACCGTCGGAATCCCAGATTTCCCCAAGGAAGTTGCCCTTTTGCCCCGAAAACCCAATTTTTGGTCGAAAAAACCGGGATATGATTGTTCTTATTGAGATTTCGGCCCCGAGCACCCGCTAAATCGATTCTACGCGCAAAATTACCCCTAGGAATGACCCTATCCCGATCGAATTTGAATATTTAATTTTGACCCATTTTTGGGGTGGCCCAAAGTAGGTCCAAAAATTGACTTTTTTGCACGATTTTGGGCCACCTAAAGTCGACTCTCCTGCAACGGGTAATTGAGCTACGGATTCCCGCAGGTGCTTATTCGATGTATTTTCGCGCGTAGAATGCAATGGCACCGTCGGAATCACCGATTTCCCATAAGAAGTTGCCCTTTTGGCCGGAAAACCCCATTTTTGGTCGAAAAAACCGGGATATCTTTGTTCCTATTGAGGTTTCGGCCCCGAGCACCCGCTAAATCGACTCTACGCGCAAAATTACCCCTAGGAATGACCCTATCCCGATCGAATTTGAATATTTAATTTTGACCCATTTTTGGGGTGGCCCAAAGTAGGTCCAAAAATTGACCTTTTTGCACGATTATGGGCCACCTAAAGTCGACTCTCCTGCAACGGGTAATTGAGCTACGGATTCCCGCAGGTGCTTATTCGATGTATTTTCGCGCGTAGAATGCAATGGCACCGCCGGAATCCCCGATTTCCCAGAGGAAGTTGCCCTTTTGCCCCGAAAACCCCATTTTTGGTCGAAAAAACCGGGATATCTTTGTTCCTATTGAGATTTCGGCCCCGAGCACCCGCTAAATCGATTCTACGCGCAAAATTACCCCTAGGAATGACCCTATCCCGATCGAATTTGAATATTTAATTTTGACCCATTTTTGGGGTGGCCCAAAGTAGGTCCAAAAATTGACCTTTTTGCACGATTTTGGGCCACCTAAAGTCGACTCTCCTGCAACGGCTAATTGAGCTAGGGATTCCCGCAGGTGCTTATTCGATGTATTTTCAAGCGTAGAATGCAATGGCACCGTCGGAATCCCCGATTTCCCAAAGGAAGTTGCCCTTTTGCCCCGAAAACCCCATTTTTGGTCGAAAAAACCGGGATATCTTTGTTCCTATTGAGATTTCGGCCCCGAGCACCCGCTAAATCGATTCTACGCGCAAAATTACCCCTAGGAATGACCCTATCCCGATCGAATTTGAATATTTAATTTTGACCCATTTTTGGGGTGGCCCAAAGTAGGTCCAAAAATTGACCTTTTTGCACGATTTTGGGCCACCTAAAGTCGACTCTCCTGCAACGGCTAATTGAGCTAGGGATTCCCGCCGGTGCTTATTCGATGTATTTTCGCGCGTAGAATGCAATGGCACCGTCGGAATCCCCGATTTCCCAAAGGAAGTTGCCCTTTTGCCCCGAAAACCCCATTTTTGGTCGAAAAAACCGGGATATCTTTGTTCCTATTGAGATTTCTGCCCCGAGCACCCGCTAAATCGATTCTATGCGCAAAATTACCCCTAGGAATGACCCTATCCCGATCGAATTTGAATATAAATTTTGACCCATTTTTGGGGTGACCCAAAGTAGGTCCAAAAATTGACCTTTTTGCACGATTTTGGGCCACCTAAAGTCGACTCTCCTGCAACGGCTAATTGAGCTAGGGATTCCCGCAGGTGCTTATTCGATGTATTTTCGCGCGTAGAATGCAATGGCACCGTCGGAATCCCCGATTTCCCAAAGGAAGTTGCCCTTTTGCCCCGAAAACCCCATTTTTGGTCGAAAAAACCGGGATATCTTTGTTCCTATTGAGATTTCGGCCCCGAGCACCCGCTAAATCGATTCTACGCGCAAAATCACCCCTAGGAATGACCCTATCCCGATCGAATTTGAATATTTAATTTTGACCCATTTTTGGGGTGGCCCAAAGTAGGTCCAAAAATTGACCTTTTTGCACGATTTTGGGCCACCTAAAGTCGACTCTCCTGCAACGGCTAATTGAGCTAGGGATTCCCGCAGGTGCTTATTCGATGTATTTTCGCGCGTAGAATGCAATGGCACCGTCGGAATCCCAGATTTCCCCAAGGAAGTTGCCCTTTTGCCCCGAAAACCCAATTTTTGGTCGAAAAAACCGGGATGTGATTGTTCTTATTGAGATTTCGGCCCCGAGCACCCGCTAAATCGATTCTACGCGCAAAATTACCCCTAGGAATGACCCTATCCCGATCGAATTTGAATATTTAATTTTGACCCATTTTTGGGGTGGCCCAAAGTAGGTCCAAAAATTGACCTTTTTGCACGATTTTGGGCCACCTAAAGTCGACTCTCCTGCAACGGGTAATTGAGCTACGGATTCCCGCAGGTGCTTATTCGATGTATTTTCACGCGTAGAATGCAAAGGCACCGTCGGAAACCCCGATTTCCCACAGGAAGTTGCCCTTTTGCTTCGAAAACCCAATTTTTGGTCGAAAAAACTGGGATATGATTGTTCTTATTGAGATTTCGGCCCCGAGCACCCGCTAAATCGATTCTACGCGCAAAATTACCCCTAGGAATGACCCTATCCCGATCGAATTTGAATATTTAATTTTGACCCATTTTTGGGGTGGCCCAAAGTAGGTCCAAAAATTGACCTTTTTGCACGATTTTGGGCCACCTAAAGTCGACTCTCCTGCAACGGCTAATTGAGCTAGTGATTCCCGCAGGTGCTTATTCGATGTATTTTCGCGCGTAGAATGCAATGGCACCGTCGGAATCCCAGATTTCCCAAAGGAAGTTGCCCTTTTGCCCCGAAAACCCCATTTTTGGTCGAAAACCCGGGATATGATTGTTCTTATTGAGATTTCGGCCCCGAGCACCCGCTAAATCGATTCTACGCGCAAAATTACCCCTAGGAATGACCCTATCCCGATCGAATTTGAATATTTAATTTTGACCCATTTTTGGGGTGGCCCAAAGTAGGTCCAAAAATTGACTTTTTTGCACGATTTTGGGCCACCTAAAGTCGACTCTCCTGCAACGGGTAATTGAGCTACGGATTCCCGCAGGTGCTTATTCGATGTATTTTCGCGCGTAGAATGCAATGGCACCGTCGGAATCACCGATTTCCCATAAGAAGTTGCCCTTTTGGCCGGAAAACCCCATTTTTGGTCGAAAAAACCGGGATATCTTTGTTCCCATTGAGGTTTCGGCCCCGAGCACCCGCTAAATCGACTCTACGCGCAAAATTACCCCTAGGAATGACCCTATCCCGATCGAATTTGAATATTTAATTTTGACCCATTTTTGGGGTGGCCCAAAGTAGGTCCAAAAATTGACCTTTTTGCACGATTATGGGCCACCTAAAGTCGACTCTCCTGCAACGGGTAATTGAGCTACGGATTCCCGCAGGTGCTTATTCGATGTATTTTCGCGCGTAGAATGCAATGGCACCGCCGGAATCCCCGATTTCCAGAGGAAGTTGCCCTTTTGCCCCGAAAACCCCATTTTTGGTCGAAAAAACCGGGATATCTTTGTTCCTATTGAGATTTCGGCCCCGAGCACCCGCTAAATCGATTCTACGCGCAAAATTACCCCTAGGAATGACCCTATCCCGATCGAATTTGAATATTTAATTTTGACCCATTTTTGGGTGGCCCAAAGTAGGTCCAAAAATTGACCTTTTTGCACGATTTTGGGCCACCTAAAGTCGACTCTCCTGCAACGGGTAATTGAGCTACGGATTCCCGCAGGTGCTTATTCGATGTATTTTCACGCGTAGAATGCAAAGGCACCGTCGGAAACCCCGATTTCCCAAAGGAAGTTGCCCTTTTGCCCCGAAAACCCAATTTTTGGTCGAAAAAACCGGGATATGATTGTTCTTATTGAGATTTCGGCCCCGAGCACCCGCTAAATCGATTCTACGCGCAAAATTACCCCTAGGAATGACCCTATCCCGATCGAATTTGAATATTTAATTTTGACCCATTTTTGGGGTGGCCCAAAGTAGGTCCAAAAATTGACCTTTTTGCACGATTTTGGGCCACCTAAAGTCGACTCTCCTGCAACGGCTAATTGAGCTAGGGATTCCCGCAGGTGCTTATTCGATGTATTTTCGCGCGTAGAATGCAATGGCACCGTCGGAATCCCAGATTTCCCCAAGGAAGTTGCCCTTTTGCCCCGAAAACCCCATTTTTGGTCGAAAAAACCGGGATATCTTTGTTCCTATTGAGATTTCGGCCCCGAGCACCCGCTAAATCGATTCTACGCGCAAAATTACCCCTACGAATGACCCTATCCCGATCGAATTTGAATATTTAATTTTGACCCATTTTTGGGGTGGCCCAAAGTAGGTCCAAAAATTGACCTTTTTGCACGATTTTGGGCCACCTAAAGTCGACTCTCCTGCAACGGCTAATTGAGCTAGGGATTCCCGCCGGTGCTTATTCGATGTATTTTCGCGCGTAGAATGCAATGGCACCGTCGGAATCCCCGATTTCCCAAAGGAAGTTGCCCTTTTGCCCCGAAAACCCCATTTTTGGTCGAAAAAACCGGGATATCTTTGTTCCTATTGAGATTTCTGCCCCGAGCACCCGCTAAATCGATTCTATGCGCAAAATTACCCCTAGGAATGACCCTATCCCGATCGAATTTGAATATAAATTTTGACCCATTTTTGGGGTGGCCCAAAGTAGGTCCAAAAATTGACCTTTTTGCACGATTTTGGGCCACCTAAAGTCGACTCTCCTGCAACGGCTAATTGAGCTAGGGATTCCCGCCGGTGCTTATTCGATGTATTTTCGCGCGTAGAATGCAATGGCACCGTCGGAATCCCCGATTTCCCAAAGGAAGTTGCCCTTTTGCCCCGAAAACCCCATTTTTGGTCGAAAAAACCGGGATATCTTTGTTCCTATTGAGATTTCTGCCCCGAGCACCCGCTAAATCGATTCTATGCGCAAAATTACCCCTAGGAATGACCCTATCCCGATCGAATTTGAATATAAATTTTGACCCATTTTTGGGGTGGCCCAAAGTAGGTCCAAAAATTGACCTTTTTGCACGATTTTGGGCCACCTAAAGTCGACTCTCCTGCAACGGCTAATTGAGCTAGGGATTCCCGCAGGTGCTTATTCGATGTATTTTCGCGCGTAGAATGCAATGGCACCGTCGGAATCCCCGATTTCCCAAAGGAAGTTGCCCTTTTGCCCCGAAAACCCCATTTTTGGTCGAAAAAACCGGGATATCTTTGTTCCTATTGAGATTTCGGCCCCGAGCACCCGCTAAATCGATTCTACGCGCAAAATCACCCCTAGGAATGACCCTATCCCGATCGAATTTGAATATTTAATTTTGACCCATTTTTGGGGTGGCCCAAAGTAGGTCCAAAAATTGACCTTTTTGCACGATTTTGGGCCACCTAAAGTCGACTCTCCTGCAACGGGTAATTGAGCTACGGATTCCCGCAGGTGCTTATTCGATGTATTTTCACGCGTAGAATGCAAAGGCACCGTCGGAAACCCCGATTTCCCAAAGGAAGTTGCCCTTTTGCCCCGAAAACCCAATTTTTGGTCGAAAAAACCGGGATATGATTGTTCTTATTGAGATTTCGGCCCCGAGCACCCGCTAAATCGATTCTACGCGCAAAATTACCCCTAGGAATGACCCTATCCCGATCGAATTTGAATATTTAATTTTGACCCATTTTTGGGGTGGCCCAAAGTAGGTCCAAAAATTGACCTTTTTGCACGATTTTGGGCCACCTAAAGTCGACTCTCCTGCAACGGGTAATTGAGCTACGGATTCCCGCAGGTGCTTATTCGATGTATTTTCACGCGTAGAATGCAAAGGCACCGTCGGAAACCCCGATTTCCCAAAGGAAGTTGCCCTTTTGCCCCGAAAACCCAATTTTTGGTCGAAAAAACCGGGATATGATTGTTCTTATTGAGATTTCGGCCCCGAGCACCCGCTAAATCGATTCTACGCGCAAAATTACCCCTAGGAATGACCCTATCCCGATCGAATTTGAATATTTAATTTTGACCCATTTTTGGGGTGGCCCAAAGTAGGTCCAAAAATTGACCTTTTTGCACGATTTTGGGCCACCTAAAGTCGACTCTCCTGCAACGGCTAATTGAGCTAGGGATTCCCGCAGGTGCTTATTCGATGTATTTTCGCGCGTAGAATGCAATGGCACCGTCGGAATCCCAGATTTCCCCAAGGAAGTTGCCCTTTTGCCCCGAAAACCCCATTTTTGGTCGAAAAAACCGGGATATCTTTGTTCCTATTGAGATTTCGGCCCCGAGCACCCGCTAAATCGATTCTACGCGCAAAATTACCCCTAGGAATGACCCTATCCCGATCGAATTTGAATATTTAATTTTGACCCATTTTTGGGGTGGCCCAAAGTAGGTCCAAAAATTGACCTTTTTGCACGATTTTGGGCCACCTAAAGTCGACTCTCCTGCAACGGCTAATTGAGCTAGGGATTCCCGCCGGTGCTTATTCGATGTATTTTCGCGCGTAGAATGCAATGGCACCGTCGGAATCCCCGATTTCCCAAAGGAAGTTGCCCTTTTGCCCCGAAAACCCCATTTTTGGTCGAAAAAACCGGGATATCTTTGTTCCTATTGAGATTTCTGCCCCGAGCACCCGCTAAATCGATTCTATGCGCAAAATTACCCCTAGGAATGACCCTATCCCGATCGAATTTGAATATAAATTTTGACCCATTTTTGGGGTGGCCCAAAGTAGGTCCAAAAATTGACCTTTTTGCACGATTTTGGGCCACCTAAAGTCTACTCTCCTGCAACGGCTAATTGAGCTAGGGATTCCCGCAGGTGCTTATTCGATGTATTTTCGCGCGTAGAATGCAATGGCACCGTCGGAATCCCCGATTTCCCAAAGGAAGTTGCCCTTTTGCCCCGAAAACCCCATTTTTGGTCGAAAAAACCGGGATATCTTTGTTCCTATTGAGATTTCGGCCCCGAGCACCCGCTAAATCGATTCTACGCGCAAAATCACCCCTAGGAATGACCCTATCCCGATCGAATTTGAATATTTAATTTTGACCCATTTTTGGGGTGGCCCAAAGTAGGTCCAAAAATTGACCTTTTTGCACGATTTTGGGCCACCTAAAGTCGACTCTCCTGCAACGGCTAATTGAGCTAGGGATTCCCGCAGGTGCTTATTCGATGTATTTTCGCGCGTAGAATGCAATGGCACTGTCGGAATCCCAGATTTCCCCAAGGAAGTTGCCCTTTTGCCCCGAAAACCCAATTTTTGGTCGAAAAAACCGGGATGTGATTGTTCTTATTGAGATTTCGGCCCGAGCACCCGCTAAATCGATTCTACGCGCAAAATTACCCCTAGGAATGACCCTATCCCGATCGAATTTGAATATTTAATTTTGACCTATTTTTGGGGTGGCCCAAAGTAGGTCCAAAAATTGACCTTTTTGCACGATTTTGGGCCACCTAAAGTCGACTCTCCTGCAACGGGTAATTGAGCTACGGATTCCCGCAGGTGCTTATTCGATGTATTTTCACGCGTAGACTGCAAAGGCACCGTCGGAAACCCCGATTTCCCAAAGGAAGTTGCCCTTTTGCCCCGAAAACCCAATTTTTGGTCGAAAAAACCGGGATATGATTGTTCTTATTGAGATTTCGGCCCCGAGCACCCGCTAAATCGATTCTACGCGCAAAATTACCCCTAGGAATGACCCTATCCCGATCGAATTTGAATATTTAATTTTGACCCATTTTTGGGGTGGCCCAAAGTAGGTCCAAAAATTGACCTTTTTGCACGATTTTGGGCCACCTAAAGTCGACTCTCCTGCAACGGCTAATTGAGCTAGGGATTCCCGCAGGTGCTTATTCGATGTATTTTCGCGCGTAGAACGCAATCTCACCGTCGGAATCCCCGATTTCCCAAAGGAAGTTGCCCTTTTGCCCCGAAAACCCCATTTTTGGTCGAAAAAACCGGGATATCTTTGTTCCTATTGAGATTTCGGCCCCGAGCACCCGCTAAATCGATTCTACGCGCAAAATTACCCCTAGGAATGACCCTATCCCGATCGAATTTGAATATTTAATGTTGACCCATTTTTGGGGTGGCCCAAAGTAGGTCCAAAAATTGACCTTTTTGCACGATTTTGGGCCACCTAAAGTCGACTCTCCTGCAACGGCTAATTGAGCTAGGGATTCCCGCAGGTGCTTATTCGATGTATTTTCGCGCGTAGAATGCAATGGCACCGTCGGAATCCCAGATTTCCCCAAGGAAGTTGCCCTTTTGCCCCGAAAACCCAATTTTTGGTCGAAAAAACCGGGATATGATTGTTCTTATTGAGATTTCGGCCCCGAGCACCCGCTAAATCGATTCTACGCGCAAAATTACCCCTAGGAATGACCCTATCCCGATCGAATTTGAATATTTAATTTTGACCCATTTTTGGGGTGGCCCAAAGTAGGTCCAAAAATTGACCTTTTTGCACGATATTGGGCCATCTAAAGTCGACTCTCCTGCAACGGCTAATTGAGCTAGGGATTCCCGCAGGTGCTTATTCGATGTATTTTCGCGCGTAGAATGCAATGGCACCGTCGGAATCCCCGATTTCCCAAAGGAAGTTGCCCTTTTGCCCCGAAAACCCCATTTTTGGTCGAAAAAACCGGGATATCTTTGTTCCTATTGAGATTTCGGCCCCGAGCACCCGCTAAATCGATTCTACGCGCAAAATTACCCCTAGGAATGACCCTATCCCGATCGAATTTGAATATTTAATTTTGACCCATTTTTGGGGTGGCCCAAAGTAGGTCCAAAAATTGACCTTTTTGCACGATTTTGGGCCACCAAAAGTCGACTCTCCTGCAACGGGTAATTGAGCTACGGATTCCCGCAGGTGCCTATTCGATGTATTTTCGCGCGTAGAATGCAATGGCACCGTCGGAAACCCCGATTTCCCAAAGGAAGTTGCCCTTTTGCCCCGAAAACCCCATTTTTGGTCGAAAAAACCGGGATATCTTTGTTCCTATTGAGATTTCGACCCCGAGCACCCGCTAAATCGATTCTACGCGCAAAATTACCCCTAGGAATGACCCTATCCCGATCGAATTTGAATATTTAATTTTGACCCATTTTTGGGGTGGCCCAAAGTAGGTCCAAAAATTGACCTTTTTGCACGATTTTGGGCCACCTAAAGTCGACTCTCCTGCAACGGGTAATTGAGCTACGGATTCCCGCAGGTGCTTATTCGATGTATTTTCACGCGTAGAATGCAAAGGCACCGTCGGAAACCCCGATTTCCCAAAGGAAGTTGCCCTTTTGCCCCGAAAACCCAATTTTTGGTCGAAAAAACCGGGATATCTTTGTTCCTATTGAGATTTCGGCCCCGAGCACCCGCTAAATCGATTCCACGCGCAAAATTACCCCTAGGAATGACCCTATCCCGATCGAATTTGAATATTTAATTTTGACCTATTTTTGGGGTGGCCCAAAGTAGGTCCAAAAATTGACCTTTTTGCACGATTTTGGGCCACCTAAAGTCGACTCTCCTGCAACGGGTAATTGAGCTACGGATTCCCGCAGGTGCTTATTCGATGTATTTTCACGCGTAGACTGCAAAGGCACCGTCGGAAACCCCGATTTCCCAAAGGAAGTTGCCCTTTTGCCCCGAAAACCCAATTTTTGGTCGAAAAAACCGGGATATGATTGTTCTTATTGAGATTTCGGCCCCGAGCACCCGCTAAATCGATTCTACGCGCAAAATTACCCCTAGGAATGACCCTATCCCGATCGAATTTGAATATTTAATTTTGACCCATTTTTGGGGTGGCCCAAAGTAGGTCCAAAAATTGACCTTTTTGCACGATTTTGGGCCACCTAAAGTCGACTCTCCTGCAACGGCTAATTGAGCTAGGGATTCCCGCAGGTGCTTATTCGATGTATTTTCGCGCGTAGAACGCAATCTCACCGTCGGAATCCCCGATTTCCCAAAGGAAGTTGCCCTTTTGCCCCGAAAACCCCATTTTTGGTCGAAAAAACCGGGATATCTTTGTTCCTATTGAGATTTCGGCCCCGAGCACCCGCTAAATCGATTCTACGCGCAAAATTACCCCTAGGAATGACCCTATCCCGATCGAATTTGAATATTTAATTTTGACCCATTTTTGGGGTGGCCCAAAGTAGGTCCAAAAATTGACCTTTTTGCACGATTTTGGGCCACCTAAAGTCGACTCTCCTGCAACGGCTAATTGAGCTAGGGATTCCCGCAGGTGCTTATTCGATGTATTTTCGCGCGTAGAATGCAATGGCACCGTCGGAATCCCAGATTTCCCCAAGGAAGTTGCCCTTTTGCCCCGAAAACCCAATTTTTGGTCGAAAAAACCGGGATATGATTGTTCTTATTGAGATTTCGGCCCCGAGCACCCGCTAAATCGATTCTACGCGCAAAATTACCCCTAGGAATGACCCTATCCCGATCGAATTTGAATATTTAATTTTGACCCATTTTTGGGGTGGCCCAAAGTAGGTCCAAAAATTGACCTTTTTGCACGATATTGGGCCATCTAAAGTCGACTCTCCTGCAACGGCTAATTGAGCTAGGGATTCCCGCAGGTGCTTATTCGATGTATTTTCGCGCGTAGAATGCAATGGCACCGTCGGAATCCCCGATTTCCCAAAGGAAGTTGCCCTTTTGCCCCGAAAACCCCATTTTTGGTCGAAAAAACCGGGATATCTTTGTTCCTATTGAGATTTCGGCCCCGAGCACCCGCTAAATCGATTCTACGCGCAAAATTACCCCTAGGAATGACCCTATCCCGATCGAATTTGAATATTTAATTTTGACCCATTTTTGGGGTGGCCCAAAGTAGGTCCAAAAATGGACTTTTTTGCACGATTTTGGGCCACCTAAAGTCGACTCTCCTGCAACGGGTAATTGAGCTACGAATTCCCGCAGGTGCTTATTCGATGTATTTTCGCGCGTAGAATGCAATGGCACCGTCGGAATCCCCGATTTCCCAAAGGAAGTTGCCCTTTTGCCCCGAAAACCCCATTTTTGGTCGAAAAAACCGGGATATCTTTGTTCCTATTGAGATTTCGGCCCGAGCACCCGCTAAATCGATTCTACGCGCAAAATTACCCCTAGGAATGACCCTATCCCGATCGAATTTGAATATTTAATTTTCACCCATTTTTGGGGTGGCCCAAAGTAGGTCCAAAAATTGACTTTTTTGCACGATTTTGGGCCACCTAAAGTCGACTCTCCTGCAACGGGTAATTGAGCTACGGATTCCCGCAGGTGCTTATTCGATGTATTTTCGCGCGTAGAATGCAATGGCACCGTCGGAATCCCCGATTTCCCAAAGGAAGTTGCCCTTTTGCCCCGAAAACCCCATTTTTGGTCGAAAAAACCGGGATATCTTTGTTCCTATTGAGATTTCGGCCCCGAGCACCCGCTAAATCGATTCTACGCGCAAAATTACCCCTAGGAATGACCCTATCCCGATCGAATTTGAATATTTAATTTTGACCCATTTTTGGGGTGGCCCAAAGTAGGTCCAAAAATTGACCTTTTTGCACGATATTGGGCCATCTAAAGTCGACTCTCCTGCAACGGCTAATTGAGCTAGGGATTCCCGCAGGTGCTTATTCGATGTATTTTCGCGCGTAGAATGCAATGGCACCGTCGGAATCCCCGATTTCCCAAAGGAAGTTGCCCTTTTGCCCCGAAAACCCCATTTTTGGTCGAAAAAACCGGGATATCTTTGTTCCTATTGAGATTTCGGCCCCGAGCACCCGCTAAATCGATTCTACGCGCAAAATTACCCCTAGGAATGACCCTATCCCGATCGAATTTGAATATTTAATTTTGACCCATTTTTGGGGTGGCCCAAAGTAGGTCCAAAAATTGACCTTTTTGCACGATTTTGGGCCACCTAAAGTCGACTCTCCTGCAACGGCTAATTGAGCTAGGGATTCCCGCAGGTGCTTATTCGATGTATTTTCAAGCGTAGAATGCAATGGCACCGTCGGAATCCCCGATTTCCCAAAGGAAGTTGCCCTTTTGCCCCGAAAACCCCATTTTTGGTCGAAAAAACCGGGATATCTTTGTTCCTATTGAGATTTCGGCCCCGAGCACCCGCTAAATCGATTCTACGCGCAAAATTACCCCTAGGAATGACCCTATCCCGATCGAATTTGAATATTTAATTTTGACCTATTTTTGGGGTGGCCCAAAGTAGGTCCAAAAATTGACCTTTTTGCACGATTTTGGGCCACCTAAAGTCGACTCTCCTGCAACGGGTAATTGAGCTACGGATTCCCGCAGGTGCTTATTCGATGTATTTTCACGCGTAGACTGCAAAGGCACCGTCGGAAACCCCGATTTCCCAAAGGAAGTTGCCCTTTTGCCCCGAAAACCCAATTTTTGGTCGAAAAAACCGGGATATGATTGTTCTTATTGAGATTTCGGCCCCGAGCACCCGCTAAATCGATTCTACGCGCAAAATTACCCCTAGGAATGACCCTATCCCGATCGAATTTGAATATTTAATTTTGACCCATTTTTGGGGTGGCCCAAAGTAGGTCCAAAAATTGACCTTTTTGCACGATTTTGGGCCACCTAAAGTCGACTCTCCTGCAACGGCTAATTGAGCTAGGGATTCCCGCAGGTGCTTATTCGATGTATTTTCGCGCGTAGAACGCAATCTCACCGTCGGAATCCCCGATTTCCCAAAGGAAGTTGCCCTTTTGCCCCGAAAACCCCATTTTTGGTCGAAAAAACCGGGATATCTTTGTTCCTATTGAGATTTCGGCCCCGAGCACCCGCTAAATCGATTCTACGCGCAAAATTACCCCTAGGAATGACCCTATCCCGATCGAATTTGAATATTTAATTTTGACCCATTTTTGGGGTGGCCCAAAGTAGGTCCAAAAATTGACCTTTTTGCACGATTTTGGGCCACCTAAAGTCGACTCTCCTGCAACGGCTAATTGAGCTAGGGATTCCCGCAGGTGCTTATTCGATGTATTTTCGCGCGTAGAATGCAATGGCACCGTCGGAATCCCAGATTTCCCCAAGGAAGTTGCCCTTTTGCCCCGAAAACCCAATTTTTGGTCGAAAAAACCGGGATATGATTGTTCTTATTGAGATTTCGGCCCCGAGCACCCGCTAAATCGATTCTACGCGCAAAATTACCCCTAGGAATGACCCTATCCCGATCGAATTTGAATATTTAATTTTGACCCATTTTTGGGGTGGCCCAAAGTAGGTCCAAAAATTGACCTTTTTGCACGATATTGGGCCATCTAAAGTCGACTCTCCTGCAACGGCTAATTGAGCTAGGGATTCCCGCAGGTGCTTATTCGATGTATTTTCGCGCGTAGAATGCAATGGCACCGTCGGAATCCCCGATTTCCCAAAGGAAGTTGCCCTTTTGCCCCGAAAACCCCATTTTTGGTCGAAAAAACCGGGATATCTTTGTTACTATTGAGATTTCGGCCCCGAGCACCCGCTAAATCGATTCTACGCGCAAAATTACCCCTAGGAATGACCCTATCCCGATCGAATTTGAATATTTAATTTTGACCCATTTTTGGGGTGGCCCAAAGTAGGTCCAAAAATTGACCTTTTTGCACGATTTTGGGCCACCTAAAGTCGACTCTCCTGCAACGGCTAATTGAGCTAGGGATTCCCGCAGGTGCTTATTCGATGTATTTTCAAGCGTAGAATGCAATGGCACCGTCGGAATCCCCGATTTCCCAAAGGAAGTTGCCCTTTTGCCCCGAAAACCCCATTTTTGGTCGAAAAAACCGGGATATCTTTGTTCCTATTGAGATTTCGGCCCCGAGCACCCGCTAAATCGATTCTACGCGCAAAATTACCCCTAGGAATGACCCTATCCCGATCGAATTTGAATATTTAATTTTGACCCATTTTTGGGGTGGCCCAAAGTAGGTCCAAAAATTGACCTTTTTGCACGATTTTGGGCCACCTAAAGTCGACTCTCCTGCAACGGCTAATTGAGCTAGGGATTCCCGCAGGTGCTTATTCGATGTATTTTCGCGCGTAGAACGCAATCTCACCGTCGGAATCCCCGATTTCCCAAAGGAAGTTGCCCTTTTGCCCCGAAAACCCCATTTTTGGTCGAAAAAACCGGGATATCTTTGTTCCTATTGAGATTTCGGCCCCGAGCACCCGCTAAATCGATTCTACGCGCAAAATTACCCCTAGGAATGACCCTATCCCGATCGAATTTGAATATTTAATTTTGACCCATTTTTGGGGTGGCCCAAAGTAGGTCCAAAAATTGACCTTTTTGCACGATATTGGGCCATCTAAAGTCGACTCTCCTGCAACGGCTAATTGAGCTAGGGATTCCCGCAGGTGCTTATTCGATGTATTTTCGCGCGTAGAATGCAATGGCACCGTCGGAATCCCCGATTTCCCAAAGGAAGTTGCCCTTTTGCCCCGAAAACCCCATTTTTGGTCGAAAAAACCGGGATATCTTTGTTCCTATTGAGATTTCGGCCCCGAGCACCCGCTAAATCGATTCTACGCGCAAAATTACCCCTAGGAATGACCCTATCCCGATCGAATTTGAATATTTAATTTTGACCCATTTTTGGGGTGGCCCAAAGTAGGTCCAAAAATTGACCTTTTTGCACGATTTTGGGCCACCTAAAGTCGACTCTCCTGCAACGGGTAATTGAGCTACGGATTCCCGCAGGTGCTTATTCGATGTATTTTCACGCGTAGAATGCAAAGGCACCGTCGGAAACCCCGATTTCCCAAAGGAAGTTGCCCTTTTGCCCCGAAAACCCAATTTTTGGTCGAAAAAACCGGGATATCTTTGTTCCTATTGAGATTTCGGCCCCGAGCACCCGCTAAATCGATTCCACGCGCAAAATTACCCCTAGGAATGACCCTATCCCGATCGAATTTGAATATTTAATTTTGACCTATTTTTGGGGTGGCCCAAAGTAGGTCCAAAAATTGACCTTTTTGCACGATTTTGGGCCACCTAAAGTCGACTCTCCTGCAACGGGTAATTGAGCTACGGATTCCCGCAGGTGCTTATTCGATGTATTTTCACGCGTAGACTGCAAAGGCACCGTCGGAAACCCCGATTTCCCAAAGGAAGTTGCCCTTTTGCCCCGAAAACCCAATTTTTGGTCGAAAAAACCGGGATATGATTGTTCTTATTGAGATTTCGGCCCCGAGCACCCGCTAAATCGATTCTACGCGCAAAATTACCCCTAGGAATGACCCTATCCCGATCGAATTTGAATATTTAATTTTGACCCATTTTTGGGGTGGCCCAAAGTAGGTCCAAAAATTGACCTTTTTGCACGATTTTGGGCCACCTAAAGTCGACTCTCCTGCAACGGCTAATTGAGCTAGGGATTCCCGCAGGTGCTTATTCGATGTATTTTCGCGCGTAGAACGCAATCTCACCGTCGGAATCCCCGATTTCCCAAAGGAAGTTGCCCTTTTGCCCCGAAAACCCCATTTTTGGTCGAAAAAACCGGGATATCTTTGTTCCTATTGAGATTTCGGCCCCGAGCACCCGCTAAATCGATTCTACGCGCAAAATTACCCCTAGGAATGACCCTATCCCGATCGAATTTGAATATTTAATTTTGACCCATTTTTGGGGTGGCCCAAAGTAGGTCCAAAAATTGACCTTTTTGCACGATTTTGGGCCACCTAAAGTCGACTCTCCTGCAACGGCTAATTGAGCTAGGGATTCCCGCAGGTGCTTATTCGATGTATTTTCGCGCGTAGAATGCAATGGCACCGTCGGAATCCCAGATTTCCCCAAGGAAGTTGCCCTTTTGCCCCGAAAACCCAATTTTTGGTCGAAAAAACCGGGATATGATTGTTCTTATTGAGATTTCGGCCCCGAGCACCCGCTAAATCGATTCTACGCGCAAAATTACCCCTAGGAATGACCCTATCCCGATCGAATTTGAATATTTAATTTTGACCCATTTTTGGGGTGGCCCAAAGTAGGTCCAAAAATTGACCTTTTTGCACGATATTGGGCCATCTAAAGTCGACTCTCCTGCAACGGCTAATTGAGCTAGGGATTCCCGCAGGTGCTTATTCGATGTATTTTCGCGCGTAGAATGCAATGGCACCGTCGGAATCCCCGATTTCCCAAAGGAAGTTGCCCTTTTGCCCCGAAAACCCCATTTTTGGTCGAAAAAACCGGGATATCTTTGTTCCTATTGAGATTTCGGCCCCGAGCACCCGCTAAATCGATTCTACGCGCAAAATTACCCCTAGGAATGACCCTATCCCGATCGAATTTGAATATTTAATTTTGACCCATTTTTGGGGTGGCCCAAAGTAGGTCCAAAAATGGACTTTTTTGCACGATTTTGGGCCACCTAAAGTCGACTCTCCTGCAACGGGTAATTGAGCTACGAATTCCCGCAGGTGCTTATTCGATGTATTTTCGCGCGTAGAATGCAATGGCACCGTCGGAATCCCCGATTTCCCAAAGGAAGTTGCCCTTTTGCCCCGAAAACCCCATTTTTGGTCGAAAAAACCGGGATATCTTTGTTCCTATTGAGATTTCGGCCCCGAGCACCCGCTAAATCGATTCTACGCGCAAAACTACCCCTAGGAATGACCCTATCCCGATCGAATTTGAATATTTAATTTTCACCCATTTTTGGGGTGGCCCAAAGTAGGTCCAAAAATTGACTTTTTTGCACGATTTTGGGCCACCTAAAGTCGACTCTCCTGCAACGGGTAATTGAGCTACGGATTCCCGCAGGTGCTTATTCGATGTATTTTCGCGCGTAGAATGCAATGGCACCGTCGGAATCCCCGATTTCCCAAAGGAAGTTGCCCTTTTGCCCCGAAAACCCCATTTTTGGTCGAAAAAACCGGGATATCTTTGTTCCTATTGAGATTTCGGCCCCGAGCACCCGCTAAATCGATTCTACGCGCAAAATTACCCCTAGGAATGACCCTATCCCGATCGAATTTGAATATTTAATTTTGACCCATTTTTGGGGTGGCCCAAAGTAGGTCCAAAAATTGACCTTTTTGCACGATATTGGGCCATCTAAAGTCGACTCTCCTGCAA
The DNA here is from genome assembly GCA_949825005.1 of Gasteruption jaculator. Classification (NCBI taxonomy): domain Eukaryota; kingdom Metazoa; phylum Arthropoda; class Insecta; order Hymenoptera; family Gasteruptiidae; genus Gasteruption; species Gasteruption jaculator. The sequence continues at coordinate 579,630 of OX463769.1, read as the reverse complement.
CGGCTAATTGAGCTAGGGATTCCCGCAGGTGCTTATTCGATGTATTTTCGCGCGTAGAATGCAATGGCACCGTCGGAATCCCCGATTTCCCAAAGGAAGTTGCCCTTTTGCCCCGAAAACCCCATTTTTGGTCGAAAAAACCGGGATATCTTTGTTCCTATTGAGATTTCGGCCCCGAGCACCCGCTAAATCGATTCTACGCGCAAAATTACCCCTAGGAATGACCCTATCCCGATCGAATTTGAATATTTAATTTTGACCCATTTTTGGGGTGGCCCAAAGTAGGTCCAAAAATTGACCTTTTTGCACGATTTTGGGCCACCTAAAGTCGACTCTCCTGCAACGGGTAATTGAGCTACGGATTCCCGCAGGTGCCTATTCGATGTATTTTCGCGCGTAGAATGCAATGGCACCGTCGGAAACCCCGATTTCCCAAAGGAAGTTGCCCTTTTGCCCCGAAAACCCCATTTTTGGTCGAAAAAACCGGGATATCTTTGTTCCTATTGAGATTTCGGCCCCGAGCACCCGCTAAATCGATTCTACGCGCAAAATTACCCCTAGGAATGACCCTATCCCGATCGAATTTGAATATTTAATTTTGACCTATTTTTGGGGTGGCCCAAAGTAGGTCCAAAAATTGACCTTTTTGCACGATTTTGGGCCACCTAAAGTCGACTCTCCTGCAACGGGTAATTGAGCTACGGATTCCCGCAGGTGCTTATTCGATGTATTTTCACGCGTAGACTGCAAAGGCACCGTCGGAAACCCCGATTTCCCAAAGGAAGTTGCCCTTTTGCCCCGAAAACCCAATTTTTGGTCGAAAAAACCGGGATATGATTGTTCTTATTGAGATTTCGGCCCCGAGCACCCGCTAAATCGATTCTACGCGCAAAATTACCCCTAGGAATGACCCTATCCCGATCGAATTTGAATATTTAATTTTGACCCATTTTTGGGGTGGCCCAAAGTAGGTCCAAAAATTGACCTTTTTGCACGATTTTGGGCCACCTAAAGTCGACTCTCCTGCAACGGCTAATTGAGCTAGGGATTCCCGCAGGTGCTTATTCGATGTATTTTCGCGCGTAGAACGCAATCTCACCGTCGGAATCCCCGATTTCCCAAAGGAAGTTGCCCTTTTGCCCCGAAAACCCCATTTTTGGTCGAAAAAACCGGGATATCTTTGTTCCTATTGAGATTTCGGCCCCGAGCACCCGCTAAATCGATTCTACGCGCAAAATTACCCCTAGGAATGACCCTATCCCGATCGAATTTGAATATTTAATTTTGACCCATTTTTGGGGTGGCCCAAAGTAGGTCCAAAAATTGACCTTTTTGCACGATTTTGGGCCACCTAAAGTCGACTCTCCTGCAACGGCTAATTGAGCTAGGGATTCCCGCAGGTGCTTATTCGATGTATTTTCGCGCGTAGAATGCAATGGCACCGTCGGAATCCCAGATTTCCCCAAGGAAGTTGCCCTTTTGCCCCGAAAACCCAATTTTTGGTCGAAAAAACCGGGATATGATTGTTCTTATTGAGATTTCGGCCCCGAGCACCCGCTAAATCGATTCTACGCGCAAAATTACCCCTAGGAATGACCCTATCCCGATCGAATTTGAATATTTAATTTTGACCCATTTTTGGGGTGGCCCAAAGTAGGTCCAAAAATTGACCTTTTTGCACGATATTTTGCCATCTAAAGTCGACTCTCCTGCAACGGCTAATTGAGCTAGGGATTCCCGCAGGTGCTTATTCGATGTATTTTCGCGCGTAGAATGCAATGGCACCGTCGGAATCCCCGATTTCCCAAAGGAAGTTGCCCTTTTGCCCCGAAAACCCCATTTTTGGTCGAAAAAACCGGGATATCTTTGTTCCTATTGAGATTTCGGCCCCGAGCACCCGCTAAATCGATTCTACGCGCAAAATTACCCCTAGGAATGACCCTATCCCGATCGAATTTGAATATTTAATTTTGACCCATTTTTGGGGTGGCCCAAAGTAGGTCCAAAAATTGACCTTTTTGCACGATTTTGGGCCACCAAAAGTCGACTCTCCTGCAACGGGTAATTGAGCTACGGATTCCCGCAGGTGCCTATTCGATGTATTTTCGCGCGTAGAATGCAATGGCACCGTCGGAAACCCCGATTTCCCAAAGGAAGTTGCCCTTTTGCCCCGAAAACCCCATTTTTGGTCGAAAAAACCGGGATATCTTTGTTCCTATTGAGATTTCGACCCCGAGCACCCGCTAAATCGATTCTACGCGCAAAATTACCCCTAGGAATGACCCTATCCCGATCGAATTTGAATATTTAATTTTGACCCATTTTTGGGGTGGCCCAAAGTAGGTCCAAAAATTGACCTTTTTGCACGATTTTGGGCCACCTAAAGTCGACTCTCCTGCAACGGGTAATTGAGCTACGGATTCCCGCAGGTGCTTATTCGATGTATTTTCACGCGTAGAATGCAAAGGCACCGTCGGAAACCCCGATTTCCCAAAGGAAGTTGCCCTTTTGCCCCGAAAACCCAATTTTTGGTCGAAAAAACCGGGATATGATTGTTCTTATTGAGATTTCGGCCCGAGCACCCCGCTAAATCGATTCTACGCGCAAAATTACCCCTAGGAATGACCCTATCCCGATCGAATTTGAATATTTATTTTGACCCATTTTTGGGGTGGCCCAAAGTAGGTCCAAAAATTGACCTTTTTGCACGATTTTGGGCCACCTAAAGTCGACTCTCCTGCAACGGCTAATTGAGCTAGGGATTCCCGCAGGTGCTTATTCGATGTATTTTCGCGCGTAGAACGCAATCTCACCGTCGGAATCCCCGATTTCCCAAAGGAAGTTGCCCTTTTGCCCCGAAAACCCCATTTTTGGTCGAAAAAACCGGGATATCTTTGTTCCTATTGAGATTTCGGCCCCGAGCACCCGCTAAATCGATTCTACGCGCAAAATTACCCCTAGGAATGACCCTATCCCGATCGAATTTGAATATTTAATTTTGACCCATTTTTGGGGTGGCCCAAAGTAAGTCCAAAAATTGACCTTTTTGCACGATTTTGGGCCACCTAAAGTCGACTCTCCTGCAACGGCTAATTGAGCTAGGGATTCCCGCAGGTGCTTATTCGATGTATTTTCGCGCGTAGAATGCAATGGCACCGTCGGAATCCCAGATTTCCCCAAGGAAGTTGCCCTTTTGCCCCGAAAACCCAATTTTTGGTCGAAAAAAACCGGGATATGATTGTTCTTATTGAGATTTCGGCCCCGAGCACCCCGCTAAATCGATTCTACGCGCAAAATTACCCCTAGGAATGACCCTATCCCGATCGAATTTGAATATTTAATTTTGACCCATTTTTGGGGTGGCCCAAAGTAGGTCCAAAAATTGACCTTTTTGCACGATATTGGGCCATCTAAAGTCGACTCTCCTGCAACGGCTAATTGAGCTAGGGATTCCCGCAGGTGCTTATTCGATGTATTTTCGCGCGTAGAATGCAATGGCACCGTCGGAATCCCCGATTTCCCAAAGGAAGTTGCCCTTTTGCCCCGAAAACCCCATTTTTGGTCGAAAAAACCGGGATATCTTTGTTCCTATTGAGATTTCGGCCCCGAGCACCCGCTAAATCGATTCTACGCGCAAAATTACCCCTAGGAATGACCCTATCCCGATCGAATTTGAATATTTAATTTTGACCCATTTTTGGGGTGGCCCAAAGTAGGTCCAAAAATGGACTTTTTTGCACGATTTTGGGCCACCTAAAGTCGACTCTCCTGCAACGGGTAATTGAGCTACGAATTCCCGCAGGTGCTTATTCGATGTATTTTCGCGCGTAGAATGCAATGGCACCGTCGGAATCCCCGATTTCCCAAAGGAAGTTGCCCTTTTGCCCGAAAACCCCATTTTTGGTCGAAAAAAACCGGGATATCTTTGTTCCTATTGAGATTTCGGCCCCGAGCACCCGCTAAATCGATTCTACGCGCAAAATTACCCCTAGGAATGACCCTATCCCGATCGAATTTGAATATTTAATTTTCACCCATTTTTGGGGTGGCCCAAAGTAGGTCCAAAAATTGACTTTTTTGCACGATTTTGGGCCACCTAAAGTCGACTCTCCTGCAACGGGTAATTGAGCTACGGATTCCCGCAGGTGCTTATTCGATGTATTTTCGCGCGTAGAATGCAATGGCACCGTCGGAATCCCCGATTTCCCAAAGGAAGTTGCCCTTTTGCCCCGAAAACCCCATTTTTGGTCGAAAAAACCGGGATATCTTTGTTCCTATTGAGATTTCGGCCCGAGCACCCGCTAAATCGATTCTACGCGCAAAATTACCCCTAGGAATGACCCTATCCCGATCGAATTTGAATATTTAATTTTGACCCATTTTTGGGGTGGCCCAAAGTAGGTCCAAAAATTGACCTTTTTGCACGATATTGGGCCATCTAAAGTCGACTCTCCTGCAACGGCTAATTGAGCTAGGGATTCCCGCAGGTGCTTATTCGATGTATTTTCGCGCGTAGAATGCAATGGCACCGTCGGAATCCCCGATTTCCCAAAGGAAGTTGCCCTTTTGCCCCGAAAACCCCATTTTTGGTCGAAAAAACCGGGATATCTTTGTTCCTATTGAGATTTCGGCCCCGAGCACCCGCTAAATCGATTCTACGCGCAAAATTACCCCTAGGAATGACCCTATCCCGATCGAATTTGAATATTTAATTTTGACCCATTTTTGGGGTGGCCCAAAGTAGGTCCAAAAATTGACCTTTTTGCACGATTTTGGGCCACCTAAAGTCGACTCTCCTGCAACGGCTAATTGAGCTAGGGATTCCCGCAGGTGCTTATTCGATGTATTTTCAAGCGTAGAATGCAATGGCACCGTCGGAATCCCCGATTTCCCAAAGGAAGTTGCCCTTTTGCCCCGAAAACCCCATTTTTGGTCGAAAAAAACCGGGATATCTTTGTTCCTATTGAGATTTCGGCCCCGAGCACCCGCTAAATCGATTCTACGCGCAAAATTACCCCTAGGAATGACCCTATCCCGATCGAATTTGAATATTTAATTTTGACCTATTTTTGGGGTGGCCCAAAGTAGGTCCAAAAATTGACCTTTTTGCACGATTTTGGGCCACCTAAAGTCGACTCTCCTGCAACGGGTAATTGAGCTACGGATTCCCGCAGGTGCTTATTCGATGTATTTTCACGCGTAGACTGCAAAGGCACCGTCGGAAACCCCGATTTCCCAAAGGAAGTTGCCCTTTTGCCCCGAAAACCCAATTTTTGGTCGAAAAAACCGGGATATGATTGTTCTTATTGAGATTCGGCCCCGAGCACCCGCTAAATCGATTCTACGCGCAAAATTACCCCTAGGAATGACCCTATCCCGATCGAATTTGAATATTTAATTTTGACCCATTTTTGGGGTGGCCCAAAGTAGGTCCAAAAATTGACCTTTTTGCACGATTTTGGGCCACCTAAAGTCGACTCTCCTGCAACGGCTAATTGAGCTAGGGATTCCCGCAGGTGCTTATTCGATGTATTTTCGCGCGTAGAACGCAATCTCACCGTCGGAATCCCCGATTTCCCAAAGGAAGTTGCCCTTTTGCCCCGAAAAACCCCATTTTTGGTCGAAAAAACCGGGATATCTTTGTTCCTATTGAGATTTCGGCCCCGAGCACCCGCTAAATCGATTCTACGCGCAAAATTACCCCTAGGAATGACCCTATCCCGATCGAATTTGAATATTTAATTTTGACCCATTTTTGGGGTGGCCCAAAGTAGGTCCAAAAATTGACCTTTTTGCACGATTTTGGGCCACCTAAAGTCGACTCTCCTGCAACGGCTAATTGAGCTAGGGATTCCCGCAGGTGCTTATTCGATGTATTTTCGCGCGTAGAATGCAATGGCACCGTCGGAATCCCAGATTTCCCCAAGGAAGTTGCCCTTTTGCCCCGAAAACCCAATTTTTGGTCGAAAAAACCGGGATATGATTGTTCTTATTGAGATTTCGGCCCCGAGCACCCGCTAAATCGATTCTACGCGCAAAATTACCCCTAGGAATGACCCTATCCCGATCGAATTTGAATATTTAATTTTGACCCATTTTTGGGGTGGCCCAAAGTAGGTCCAAAAATTGACCTTTTTGCACGATATTGGGCCATCTAAAGTCGACTCTCCTGCAACGGCTAATTGAGCTAGGGATTCCCGCAGGTGCTTATTCGATGTATTTTCGCGCGTAGAATGCAATGGCACCGTCGGAATCCCCGATTTCCCAAAGGAAGTTGCCCTTTTGCCCCGAAAACCCCATTTTTGGTCGAAAAAACCGGGATATCTTTGTTCCTATTGAGATTTCGGCCCCGAGCACCCGCTAAATCGATTCTACGCGCAAAATTACCCCTAGGAATGACCCTATCCCGATCGAATTTGAATATTTAATTTTGACCCATTTTTGGGGTGGCCCAAAGTAGGTCCAAAAATTGACCTTTTTGCACGATTTTGGGCCACCAAAAGTCGACTCTCCTGCAACGGGTAATTGAGCTACGGATTCCCGCAGGTGCCTATTCGATGTATTTTCGCGCGTAGAATGCAATGGCACCGTCGGAAACCCCGATTTCCCAAAGGAAGTTGCCCTTTTGCCCCGAAAACCCCATTTTTGGTCGAAAAAACCGGGATATCTTTGTTCCTATTGAGATTTCGACCCCGAGCACCCGCTAAATCGATTCTACGCGCAAAATTACCCCTAGGAATGACCCTATCCCGATCGAATTTGAATATTTAATTTTGACCCATTTTTGGGTGGCCCAAAGTAGGTCCAAAAATTGACCTTTTTGCACGATTTTGGGCCACCTAAAGTCGACTCTCCTGCAACGGGTAATTGAGCTACGGATTCCCGCAGGTGCTTATTCGATGTATTTTCACGCGTAGAATGCAAAGGCACCGTCGGAAACCCCGATTTCCCAAAGGAAGTTGCCCTTTTGCCCGAAAACCCAATTTTTGGTCGAAAAAAACCGGGATATCTTTGTTCCTATTGAGATTTCGGCCCCGAGCACCCGCTAAATCGATTCCACGCGCAAAATTACCCCTAGGAATGACCCTATCCCGATCGAATTTGAATATTTAATTTTGACCTATTTTTGGGGTGGCCCAAAGTAGGTCCAAAAATTGACCTTTTTGCACGATTTTGGGCCACCTAAAGTCGACTCTCCTGCAACGGGTAATTGAGCTACGGATTCCCGCAGGTGCTTATTCGATGTATTTTCACGCGTAGACTGCAAAGGCACCGTCGGAAACCCCGATTTCCCAAAGGAAGTTGCCCTTTTGCCCCGAAAACCCAATTTTTGGTCGAAAAAACCGGGATATGATTGTTCTTATTGAGATTTCGGCCCCGAGCACCCGCTAAATCGATTCTACGCGCAAAATTACCCCTAGGAATGACCCTATCCCGATCGAATTTGAATATTTAATTTTGACCAATTTTTGGGGTGGCCCAAAGTAGGTCCAAAAATTGACCTTTTTGCACGATTTTGGGCCACCTAAAGTCGACTCTCCTGCAACGGCTAATTGAGCTAGGGATTCCCGCAGGTGCTTATTCGATGTATTTTCGCGCGTAGAACGCAATCTCACCGTCGGAATCCCCGATTTCCCAAAGGAAGTTGCCCTTTTGCCCCGAAAACCCCATTTTTGGTCGAAAAAACCGGGATATCTTTGTTCCTATTGAGATTTCGGCCCCGAGCACCCGCTAAATCGATTCTACGCGCAAAAATTACCCCTAGGAATGACCCTATCCCGATCGAATTTGAATATTTAATTTTGACCCATTTTTGGGGTGGCCCAAAGTAGGTCCAAAAATTGACCTTTTTGCACGATTTTGGGCCACCTAAAGTCGACTCTCCTGCAACGGCTAATTGAGCTAGGGATTCCCGCAGGTGCTTATTCGATGTATTTTCGCGCGTAGAATGCAATGGCACCGTCGGAATCCCAGATTTCCCCAAGGAAGTTGCCCTTTTGCCCCGAAAACCCAATTTTTGGTCGAAAAAACCGGGATATGATTGTTCTTATTGAGATTTCGGCCCGAGCACCCGCTAAATCGATTCTACGCGCAAAATTACCCCTAGGAATGACCCTATCCCGATCGAATTTGAATATTTAATTTTGACCCATTTTTGGGGTGGCCCAAAGTAGGTCCAAAAATTGACCTTTTTGCACGATATTGGGCCATCTAAAGTCGACTCTCCTGCAACGGCTAATTGAGCTAGGGATTCCCGCAGGTGCTTATTCGATGTATTTTCGCGCGTAGAATGCAATGGCACCGTCGGAATCCCCGATTTCCCAAAGGAAGTTGCCCTTTTGCCCCGAAAACCCCATTTTTGGTCGAAAAAACCGGGATATCTTTGTTCCTATTGAGATTTCGGCCCCGAGCACCCGCTAAATCGATTCTACGCGCAAAATTACCCCTAGGAATGACCCTATCCCGATCGAATTTGAATATTTAATTTTGACCCATTTTTGGGGTGGCCCAAAGTAGGTCCAAAAATGGACTTTTTTGCACGATTTTGGGCCACCTAAAGTCGACTCTCCTGCAACGGTAATTGAGCTACGAATTCCCGCAGGTGCTTATTCGATGTATTTTCGCGCGTAGAATGCAATGGCACCGTCGGAATCCCCGATTTCCCAAAGGAAGTTGCCCTTTTGCCCCGAAAACCCCATTTTTGGTCGAAAAAACCGGGATATCTTTGTTCCTATTGAGATTTCGGCCCCGAGCACCCGCTAAATCGATTCTACGCGCAAAATTACCCCTAGGAATGACCCTATCCCGATCGAATTTGAATATTTAATTTTCACCCATTTTTGGGGTGGCCCAAAGTAGGTCCAAAAATTGACTTTTTTGCACGATTTTGGGCCACCTAAAGTCGACTCTCCTGCAACGGG
>OX463769.1:539529-570509 GCA_949825005.1 Gasteruption jaculator | reverse complement strand
ATTAACATCAATTCATTCACCGGAACTACATTGATTGGTTGGATTGTTTATGATCCAACTGATCTAAAACATTTAAGATTGAGAAACAATTAAAATTAAAACAACTATAATTGTAAAGTTCTATAACCTCAAAACGGATGCCGTTCTGAGGCGAAAAAAGCTGCAGATTCAACTCACCAGATGAGGAATCTGCATGCAAATTATAATAATGGGCTCACATAATGAGCTCATTAGACATTTTTCACAATAACAATTGACAAATTACACTGATTCTGTGAAATACTTCAAAGAATCAGTGACGAAACAAAAGACATAACCTCAAAACCAAACATGCAATGTTTTGAGGCTAAGGAAAATCTTTTGATAAGAATTAATATTAAAAATTAGTATTAAATAGAATAAACAAACCTTAAAGAAAGCACGCAGTATCCAATTATAAAGAGAGCACATTTTCCCTTTTATTAAAGAAAGCACTAAACTGCACCATGCACCTTGCACTTTGCACATTATAGATTGCATACGCTCTCTTTTTTACCTTTGATACTCGATGATGCAACGTCAGGCAAGATGGCTGTCCTTGTTACAGCAGCGCCTGTGCTGTCTGAGAGAACTAGATTCAAAATTTAAATTTGAATTAAGAAATAAAGTCGGTACAACGATAAGGAAAAAAATCGTTAACGACGATAACAGAAAAATTCGTTATGACATCGGTTAAGCGAAAAATTCGTTAACCGAGAGTCATGATACCGAATCAATTGAGGGCGTGTCTAACTGCCCCTTGAAACTCCTGAGCAGCCTATAGCAGGCGCGGATTGCGCGACTGACGGTGTGCCATTTGAATTCCTCCAATGAGACACAAAATGTGCGAGATTCAAATGAGCCAACTCCGTCAGGAAAACCAATCACAGGATAGAATCTGATGGAAAGGGAAAACAGCACTTTCCGCACGCTCTCAAAGGAGTATAAAAGGAGGTAAAATCGATTAGATCCTCAGATTGATTCTGCTATCGTAGCGATACAGAATTATATCTCACAAAGAGACTCTTTCGAGGGTCTGGTGAAAGCCAGCCCCTTTAAAGATCTCTAAATTTCCATAAAAGTCCCGATAATTTCCATTTCCTGGATCATTATCCTGCACTTGGGAAATCTCGATTCCTTTGCGAGGCTCCTAGCACTACGCCTAGCCCCTCGTAAAGGATTTATATTATATATATATATATATATATATATATATATATATATATATATATATATATATATATATATGTTCAATGGCTGCTCTGAGGACATATTTATGAACGATTAGTATATTTCGAGGACATTCGGCTTTTTTGAGGACAGTCCCCAAAGTATTTTATGATTAATGAACACTTTGGGGACAGTCCTCAAAAAATGCACCACAAACCTACTGACGTTTTCCGGGTCACTGGTCAATAACGTTTCTTTGAAGACTGTCCCCAAACTAAAACTCCAAGCTTTGTATTCTTTGAGGACAGTCCTCAAAATAACATCTGGTCAGTACTTTCCTGGGAACACTGTTCCTACCATTTTAATGAATACTGTTTTAAAATTACTGTGGGATTATTAAAGTTTTGAAGACTTTTACTTTCTATTGAGAAAATTACCGCACATTTTATGTTTAAAAACAGGGAAAGATTATTAAGAGAAACTTCTTTTAAATATGTTCCCAACAAATTAAATGCGTGTATTTGAAGTTAACTAAAATAAATGAACCCTTTAAGCAGTTTATATCGTTGATTTTTCCTTTTTTTTTTTAAGTTCTGTATACTAGTGTAGTAGACGAGATAATTTTGTACATTAGTATGGAAAGTGATCAACATTTTGCATCCTTCTTAAAAGTCAGATACACCAATCAATTGTTTTAATAAATCTCGATTAATTACGGTACTTTTCCAAATAAATATTACTTTTTATTTCAAACTGATTATTTCATAATTGCTGTTGTATTTTAAATATACTGTTATTAGTTAGATATAAGTATTCATGCAAATAACGAATAGGTCGTACAAAGTATACATATACATATATTTCAGTGAAGTTCAATTACATTTATTGAATGTTTTGGCGACATAGTTACAAAGAAGTCCTTGAAGTTTACCTTCGTTTGAAAATTATGTCCTTGATTTACTAGCAGTTTCAAATACCAAGAATTTTTAATTGTACTATTAGGATTTATGAAGGAGTCGCAATATTGTACAGAAATTGTAAAATCTCGTTGTATAATTCTTTATTGTAAAATTACATCAAATTGTCCAACGCGATTTCTTTGTAAATTGAAATAGTATAACACAAAACTGTGACTATGTAGTATTTCGACTAATATGGGGACATAAATATCAAGCTAAAGTATACTTTGAAGACTTCTTTGTAATCAATGAAGTTCAATTACATCTATTGGATGTTTTGGCGACATAGTTACAAAAAAGTCTACGAAGTATACCTTCGTTCGAAAATTATGTCCTTGAATTACTGGCATTTTCAAATACCTAGAATTTTTAATTGTACTATTATGATTTATGAAGGAGTCGCAATATTGTACAGTAATTGTAAAATCTCATTGTATAATTTTTTATTGCAAAATTGTATCAAATTGTCCAAGGCAACCTCTTTGTAAATCGAAATAGTATAACAAAAGACTCTGACTATTTAGTATTTCGACTAATATGGGGACACGAATATCAAGCTAAAGTATACTTTGAAGACTCCTTTGTAATTATGTCACCAAAAAATCCAGTAGATGCAATCGAAGTTCACTGAAATATATACGTAAAAAAATATAACCTTATTACGATCTTTTATTAGATATATAATGTATAATATTATTCGTCAAAATCTCTTCTAGCCTTATGATGAGCAAATAATCTTTTGCACGTTTCATTCACAGAAGGTACGCTACATTAACGTTCAAAAGATCTACATTAATTGGGGAGTTTTTTTCCAGTAAACAATCTTTTTTAATTTAATATCATTATCTTAGAGTCGCTTTTTTAGTATAAATATTTTATAACTAATTATATATAAATATGGGTAATAGAATAAATAAATCATACAGAAATTTTGTAACGGATTTATTTCTATTTTAGTGGATTTCAAATACATCTATAGGATCTTTTGAAGACATAGTTAGAAAAGAGTCCACAAAATATACCTAAGCTTGAAAATCATGTCCCCAAATTATTTAGTTATATAGTCTAGTTATCTAAAATAAATTATCTCGTCCTCTATTTATGTCTCTATTTACTACGTAAATAGAGGAACGGGTGTACATTATGAAACTTTTGTATTATCTGTTTATTGTTATATTAATACTTATGCCTAATTATTGTCCCTTATATTGCATAAAATATTAAAATCTCATTTCGAAAACGATAATTACAAACTGATAAGTTAAGTCTTTTGCATACTTTATAAGATACCTCATAGGAATCTCTTAATCCCTATTTACTAGCGACTTTTTGTAATAAAAATTAATTCTCAATTTAATACAATTATTTCGAAATTGTTCTTTTAGTTTAAATACTCTATTAATAATTAAATGTAAGTATTGATAAAACAAAAAATAGTTCATACAGAAATGCACCTCTAAATTGCACGAAGTATCAAAAAGCAAGTTATATTATTCTATACTGTATATTTATATGTAATTATCGAAACATACATCTAATTATGCAACGGCATTTTTAAAGTACCGTACATATTGCGACTACTTTGTAATCCGTAAAAGTATAATTCAAAATCTTTTGTTATTTTGTATTTCGACTAATTTGGGGGCATGATTTTCAACCTTAAGAATACTTTGGGGACTCCTTTGCAATTATGTCGTCAAAGCATTCAATAGATGTAATTAATAGATATAATCTCCACTGAAATATATATTAGGAAACTTCTGTGCGATCTAAATACTCTATCAATTCTATCAAAATATTTGCGAATATTTTGTTACAGTGAAGATGTGACTTGGTAACTGCTGTAGAAAAAATTAACATACAAGGTAATTTAAGGACATTCCTCGCTTTCATAGAATGCTCTAGTTTGTATAGGATGTAAACATTCTTCCCTTTGTTCACCTTCCGAGAACATTGTAACATATATGTTATGCGAAACTGACTTCAAAGTGATCTATCTCTAAAATCTGGAGAATTAGTATAATTGTGACCAATCACAGTGTCATATTTATAGTAGCATGTTCAAATTGTACCAATCAGAATAACGTTTATTCCTACCTAATCTGATAACGTCTCTTTTTACATCAAAAGGGAGTCAGTTACTGTACGGGCTTCTTATGTACCTGCGGTTTGCAAATTAACGTGCTTTTTGTGCTCAAATCTTTCGCAAACAATCGGTTTTAACAAAAAGTGGCGAAATGTATGCCTTGGCAATTTTTACAGATGGTGCATACTATGTATGCAAAGTGACAAATATAAAAAATGAACGAAAAGGTACTTTTTCTGTTAAATATACGAATGGTAAAAAATATGCTGCACGCATTTTAGCGTGGCACGGTAAGTATTCACTTATTCTTATTACTTTATTACGTTAAAAGAATTTACAATTTATATTTGTGATGAGTTTTTCAAGATAATTATTATTACAGCAAATCAAGAAATGTTAAAAAAAATTGAAGAGTATTTTGAAAAGGAAAGGGCCTATCATTTTGCGTCCGGAATAACGTGCACTAATGAAGAAATTTCCAGCATTCAAATTTTGAAGCGTTGCGTGGAAATATCTAAAGGTGAGTTAAAAAATATTTTAAGTGAACAATTAAAAAATTAACATGTAAAAAAAAGAACTATATTTTATTCTTATACAACAGTTGGTATTAATTGTTAACTTTGGTTGGAATTGGTAATTTATTTATAATCAGTTTTTTATTTAAAATTAAATTGATAATTTCTTTTAAATAAGCCACATATCTTTAAATTTAGGCCTTAATGTATTTACACATACTTATTTACACGTAATTAAAATTTTGAAATGGAATTAACAATGCATTCTGAAATCATTAAATGGATCGAATTGATGAGTAAGATTAACGAATGTTAGGATAAATAATGAGTGGATGAATGCTGTAGAATTATATCCATAAATTCCATCAATAAATCTCAATTGATTCGGTATAAATTATCAGTTATCATTATAATTCGAGATTAATTTTAAAACGATCACATTTGGAACTTCCATTTTATTTAAAATAATAAACTGAAGTTTTCGGTATTTTTCTTTTTCCAGAACCCTTTGCGGTATGGTTCGATATCAAAATAATTCGAAACGTTGATGCATCTGGATCTTTTTACTTACTTCAGGATGAAACAAACTTAGATGACTCAATATGTTTTGGTAAATATTTTTTTTATCCTGATATTGGTTCTAATTAGAAGAAGAATTATTGAATTACTTTGATCTTTAAATTTTGTGTAAGCAAGAAGTGGGTAATAAAATCATAAAAGATGAAATTTATTTTTGTAAATTATAACTAACAAAATAATCGGCTCACGTTTATGGACATCTATTTAAAATAAGCATGTTAAAAAATATATTCCTTCTTTTGTCTTCTTTTAATGACTAATGAAAATTTCTTTATTGCTACTGTTTCATTTTTCACAGACGAACAAATTATGTTTCGTAAATGTCTTGTACAGTGCACTAACACGGAAAGTAGCACTAATTCAGATTGTTTAATAAAAAATGGTGCGGATTGGACAGGTATGTTAAGTTTGTTATGGTTGTAATAGTAATTTTTAACTGATATAAATAAAGATAACTCACATTATTTTGAACATTTAAAAAAATTGCTTAATAGAACAGATTTCTAGGAGTATATAATTGTTTATAGGTGTTTCGACAAATATTACAGGAAATTCAAAAAACAACGTTGAAGACTTTTCAAATAATGTTAATTATCTATCCACAACCTCAGCAGGTATTGAGGTATCGATTGAAAATCAAGTGGATTCCATTTCTCAAGAACAAGAAGTCGTAAAAGACTGTTTTGCCGAAAACATTAGACATTCTGACGGTACAAATTCTGTTAGTGAGAAAGGTATGTAGGCAAATTTCGCAACTATGACTATTTTTAAGAAAGTAACTAACATAATAATTCCACATTTTTTAAGTATTTATTACTTTAACTATGTTTAGTCCAGAGAAATTATCCGTAATTGTTCTTTGATTTCAAACACATTCTGTTTGAATAATGAAATACTTTTACAAAAGTAGTACACATTTCAAATGAATAATTTCTAGAGATATTTTGGTGAATTTGTTCTTTTTGAAAAATACCATATGTTTTAGACGCATATTCACAAAATACTGAAAAATGTATTGCTCATTGTAGTGTTCTATATTTTCATGATTTTTCACACAGAAAAATGATGGAAAGAAAATCAAACTTGAAAAGAAAATCATACGGGGACTCTCTTTTCATTCATAACGTTTTGTTTATTTTTATGATTTACAAACAAACTTATCTAGTAATTGTATTTAAGGCTTTATGAAGTCTGTTTTCAGATTTATGTAAATGTATCAAATGTTAATGAAAATAATTCTCTCAATTTTACAGATATTTATTCAAAAGTAAATCAAACAGATTCAAATGATGAACGTAATGAATATATAACGGGATGTCGTAAGGAGAATATCGTTTCATCAATAATTGAAACTGACATCCATATACCGATTGAAGTACAAGATCTGAAACAATGTGCTACTAAAAGTATTACAGATTTACAAATTGCAAAACCTGTTGAAAAAACATTAAATAACACTTTCACCTTGGAAAAAGATAAAGAACTCTGTAAGTATTTAAACATTGCAGTATGAGTGTTTCAATGAATTTATTTAAAGCATAATACTTAAATGTTTCCATACGATTTCCCAAAATATTTTAAATATAGTATATCCTTAATTTTTAATTGGAGATTTGTGTTTAAAAACTGTTGATAAAAAATAAACTCTACCGATTTAAATGGTATCTAATTTAAAATTGATGCATTATTTACTTGTAGAGTTGAATTTCTTATTTGTTACTCTTTTTAAAACGTCAAAATTCCTAAAGTAATTCTGTAACAATATAAACTCATAGATAGAGTTTATTTAGTTTTTCGAATTCAAATTTTATCGAAAAATCAAGATACTTATCTTTCACTTTTATAAAATTTTAAGATAAACTTTTTAAATTCTGTAAACCTTATGTCTAAAAATAGCTTATTGTAAGTTGTATATTTTTATTATTAGGGTCATAATTAAGAAAACGTTATGAATGAAAAGAGAGTACCTGTATGATTTTCTTTCCATCACTTTTCTGTGTGAAAAATCATAAAAATGTAAAACACTACAATGAGCAATACATTTTTCAGTATTTTTGTGAATACGTCAAAAAATAAGGTATTTTTAAAAAAGAGAAGAGATTCACCAAAATATCTGTAGAAATTATCCACTTAAAATGTGTACTACTTCTGTGAAAGTATTTCATTATTAAAAAAGAATGTGTTTCAAATCAAAGAACAATTACGGATAATTAGTGGCACTTTCGTTAAGAGTTAAAAATTCATTAACTGGCTAAAGTTTCTCATACTTTCGAATTCAGTTTTCATTAGGTTTATCTGTATTTTACTAACTTTTAAGATTGTAATATTTGAAGAAACTCATTGCTTAAACATTTCCCTTTTGTTACAGTAATATTTCCTAGTGGACGTGATATCGCCACTCAAGACCTGTCGGGAAATTTAGGGTAAGATCACGATATTATAAAAAGAATTGGAATCTGATTTAAATAATCATTACTGAATACGTACAGTGATAGATTAGAAAATGTGAAATACTAAATATTTGATGCAATTTCTCCGCTATAAACATTTTTAATGTGTAATTTATTTTCTCAAATGTTTAATGAACTCTTTTATACAAATATGTTATATAGATAAATAAGTGAATTCCATACTAATTAGCGGCAAATAATGCAATTCATTGCTTCAGTATATAACATTGAATGTACGCTCAGCTGCTTTTCTTTAATTTTCGAATAAATATTTGAATTTTCTTTCTTTAGGGACATTACACTTGGTGATTTAATAGGTGGTATGATATATACAATAGAGAACAATTCCAACTCGTTACCTTCTCTGTCAAACATAAGTGAACCACGTATCACCTCAACACTATTGGATATGACTACAGATAACACTGGAATTACGCCTATTGAATGTTTAAGTTGTATCAGTACTGGTAAATAATATTTGACTGCTATTACACAATTGAAAAATCTACATTTTTTTTGCATTAAATATATTAAATTACAAGTTTCGAGTACTTTCTACATGCAATCCAGTTTTTGACACCTACTCCGTATCGAAGAAATACTATTACTATTGATTAATATTAATGTTATTATTCATTCACAGTTCTATTAATAATTGTGATGAACTCAGTGGGTTTTTTTCAATGATGATAGTGCTTTTTTGAATCGCGATGAAAAGTAACTAAAATTTTGAAATATTATAAATAGTCAAACACTTTTACATATTTTACAGATGTTACTCAAAAAGACAATTCAACAGATTCCAACTATGAAGTTCAAGATTCGAGCGAAATATCTGGTGAAAACGTCAAGGATATAGATGAAACAGAAATTTCATTCGATAAAGAAAATACGGGTGTATTTAACTTATCTCCAACCCACTTCGTCGTTGGGAAATCAGCGCCAGATGATACAAAATTGAAAGTGAGCACTTCCGAAACACCTTCGCACACAAAACGACATTTTTGTCTATATTGCAAAAAAATGCAGACTAAGATCGCTCGTCATTTAGAGCTGAAACACAAAGACGAAGATAATGTTAAAAAATTCACCAGTTTACCTAAAAATTCCAAAGAACGAGCAGAAATCATTGCTCTAATTCGAAAGGATGGAGATCACCTGTTTAATACTGACGAAAGGTTTAACGATGGTAGTCTTATAGTCTGCAGAAGACCAAATCTTCGTATGGCAAAATCTGCAACAGATTTTATAAATTGCGCTAAATGTAAAGGACAATATCATAAATCTGTTGTACGACATCATTTTAGAAAATGTTCGAGAAGTGATGGGAAAGAAGGCAGAATTACCATGGTTAAAGGAAAGGCAGTAGCAGCACGACTTCATAAAATGGCAAACGTAGCTGTTAGAAAATATATTATACCTTATATGAGAGATGATTATATTGTTCGGAGTATTAGGTACGATGAATTACTGATTCAATTTGCCAATAAACAATGTGAGAAATATGCTACTCACCAACATCAATATCAAATGATTCGTGCTCGATTACGTCTCTTAGGACGTTTTCTTACAGCCGCTAAGCAAATTGATGATAAAATCACTGATTTCGCATCTATTTACCGTCCGGTACATTATGACACTTGCATCTCCGCAGTAAGATTTGTTGCACAATATAATGAATCCACTCGAACTTTTGACGCTCCAGCAAATGCGTCAAGTCTCGGCACGCTTCTAAAACAAGTTGGAGAATTGCTACGATCTTCTTATATTAAACAAGAAGATTCAAGAAAACAGAAACTTGTTGAAGATTTCTTGAAATTACATGCAGAAGATTACTCTGTGAGCATTAATAAGATCGTTACAGAAACTCAATTGCAACAACACAGAAGGAAGAAAATCGAACTACCAAATTCAGAAGATATCAAAAAATTGCATGAATATCTTAAGGAACGACGAAATAAAAATTTTAAGCAACTCAGCAACAAGTTTTCTTACAGTACGTGGCGAAATCTGTCAGAACTGACATTAGTTTCTCTGCAAGTTTTTAACCGTAGAAGAGCTGGCGAAATCGAACGCGTCTACCTGGAAGATTTTAAATCATTTCAAAGGATCGATCAGGTGTCAAACAAGGAAATTTTTCAGTCGCTTTCACAAGAAGGTCAAGAACTTGCAAAGAAATATATTCGTTTTATGACTCGCGGAAAGCGAGGTAGGGGAGTACCGGTTCTTGTTCCTTCTGAATTATTGGAATGTCTTGAATTGATTATTAAATATCGTGGACATGCAAAAGTACCAGAAGATAATCCGTATCTTTTCGGCCTGTATTCCAATGATGCAGATAGATACAAGTATCTAAGAGCATGCAATTTACTGCGTGATTATGCGACTGATTGTGGAGCTAAAGTTCCAAGTTCATTGCGAGGAACCAAATTGCGTAAACATATAGCCACGAAATGCATTGATTTCAATTTGTCAGAGACACAAGTTACGGACTTGGCAAATTTTATGGGCCACGATGAAAGGATCCATAAGAATATTTATCGTCAGCCTATTATAGAAAAAGACATCGTAAAAATTTCGAAACTTTTGGAACTTGCTCAAGGATCAGAAGATCATAGATCAAATGCAGATTTTGAATCCGAGAGTGATATGACGGATGATGAATCAGAAGAAGGCCTGTCGTCTTCTCTTAATATGCCACCCAGGAGCAACAGTGACATCGTAGAAGGAACAGAGAGTAGTGGTATGATTTTTCGAAAATTAATGTATATTGGTAAAAAATTAACTTTGTATATTCTTCTCCCTTATCTTATGAGTCCTAACGTAACTGTTATTTTAGCTCCTAATGATCAGTCATCCATCACTAGTGTAATTAGCACAAAAAGAAGAAAAACAGATGGACAGGAGTGTATTAAAGAGATCCAACATCGACGTAAGTAAATGAAAAAATTCTACATACTGAATTGATGCGAAAATGTATGCTATTATATCAAAATACCTTTTATTACAGGTTCAGGTCAAAGACGAGCATGGACGGAAAAAGAAAAACACCTTGTGCAGTCAGCTTTTGCAGAAAATTTAAAATGTAGGAAGCTACCATCAAATCGTGAAATCACCGTCCTAATTGAGAAACATAAATGTCTTCAAAAGCGTACTGTCCCTCAGATTAAAACTTGGCTCCATAATAATATTAAGAAAGTTTATGCTTCAAATATTTAGTTAGTATAGATGACTTCCTATTTTTTGGTTTTAAATCTATCCTAAAATATAGTTATTTTGCACTACACACTATAATAAGTGAAAGAGTTCTCTCAAAAAAGAGGCTAAATTCGTTTATATTTTCTCGAAACGTTCTTATTTTTTTTATTTTATCAATTTTGAAATTGTTAACCTCTTTCTTTATTATTACTTCAACATACTAAACTTAATTACTGATATATCTTATATCTGAACTTAATTACTATTTCTATTCAGTATCTATTTCATGAAACGTAGATATTCAAATAATTAAAAATGTATCCATGTATAAGAAAACTGTTTATAATAAAGATTACTTTACTGACATAATTAAAAAAAAGTCGCAATATTGCAAAATACTTCGAAAATTACATTGTCTAATTATACCTTAATTCTATTAATTCATAATCGGTCTTGTAGCTTTGTAAATCCCAATAGTATTAGGGGGACCGAAAAGTAATGTCGTTTTTTTGCATTAATTAAAATGTGTAGAAACGACGTTACTTTTCGGCCCCCCTAATATAATCTGAAATTCTTGCTAGTTAATATTTCGAGGAATTTGGGGACATAATTTTGAAGCTAAAGTATACTTTGTGGACACTTTCATAATTATGACGTTCAAATGTCCTGTACATGTAGTTGAAGCCCACTACTACCTACATGTACATGTGTTATAATATAAATATGTCTATCGAAGATTTTGAGCACAATTTATATAATGTATTGAACACTTTGAAGACATCTGTATACTTTAAGTAATATGGGGACATAATTATGAAGCTAAAGGATACTTTGTGGACACTTTCATAATTATGACGTCAAAATGTCCCGTACATGTAGTTAAAGTCCACTAACACCTACATGTGTATACGTTATAATATAGATATGTCTATTGAACACTTTGAGCACAATTTATATAATGTATTGAACACTTTGAAGACATCTGTATACTTTAAGGACAGCCTTCGAAGTTTTCTCAGTTAATTGTATACTTTGAAGACACTAAAAGTTTGTTAATCATGTCTATATAAAGGATGTTATAAATTATAACATATAAATATCAAAATCCATTCCTACAGACATGATTCCATATAGTTTAAAGTCGCACTGTCTGCGTGGGTCTAGAAAATTTTGAAAACTCTTTGTTGAAACCAAATTTCTTTCTGTGTTCTTTGTTGAAACCAAATTTCTCCTTTACATATCTCTGTACGATCTATCTATTCTTTTACCATTACTTATATCAAAATATTGGCACTGCTATTGTATACAGTATTGAAATTGTTTATACTAAAATTATTATTAGTTTTTACAAAAATCTAAACACTAACATATTTTATATGAATGCTTAATAAAATCTGTCTTTGCTGTAAAACTTTTTGTAAGAAATACTATTTCGCTTTTTATTCTGTTTATTTCCGTTACAGTTTTTTTATCTCAGAAATTAATAATAAGAAAACGTGGTTTTCGTTTTGATGTTTCATATAATTCCAAGACACGGTATTTAAGCTAAAGTATACTTTCAGAACTCTTGTAGGAATATGACCCCAAAATACCCTTTATGTATAGTTACGGACCATTAAAACATTTAAGCTTTTTCATATCTTCATGCATTTCTTGTATTTTCTCGTCTACAGTTTTCATTTAACTTTCCTAAGGATATTATGAAAATACTGAAGTGTATGTCTTTCAAAATGATTTTTAGGTATGCGAGTCTGAGTATGTGTATGTATACAGATGTGTCCTCGAAGTAGTCATTTGAAAGATGACTGTATTTTTTTTCAAATTTCATGAATATATACAAAAATTTTTTTGGTATATAGTTCACAAAGCCGGTTTTTATCGTTTAAAAGGATAAATTTGGTTTATTGTAAATGTCCTCATATATGTCATTCAGTAAAATTCCCATGTATACCATTTTGTCCTCAAAGTCGCCGATACGAAAATAAGTCCTCATAGCAGCCACTTGATACTAATTTCGATATATATGAGTAATTAGTTACTTTGGGTTAATGTATATGGATTTATATGGTCTACAAAATCTTTCTGAATATACTGCAATTAAAATTTGAGCCAGTTAAAATATGACCTCAAAAGAACCGTTGGGCATATATATATATATATATATATATATATATATATATATATATATATATATATATATATATATATATACACATACATACATACATATATATTTTTGTTAGCACCCCCCAAAAGAGGCTTCCTGGTAAATTTGAGATTTTTTTTATCACTGGTTAAAAAAATATCTAATTTTCAAAAAAACCGCACTTTTTTTGGTTTTTTGCTCATAACTTTCCTAATAATGGTCGAAATTCAATTTTTTTTTTTAAATTTTCGTATCTAGATGGCCTTTACAGAAAAAATACAAAAAAATATTTAAAGTGTTTTTAATCGATATTTTTTAATTTTAAGTTTTCAATCGTGTTTTTAAAACTGTGTGTATCCTTCGATTTTCTTGAAGATTTTCTATTTTCAACTTCTATCCGTCCTGCAACTTTTAAGCCCGGTCCGGTAGTGGGCCTTCCATAATTACTATTTTTTTTCGACTTTTAAAAATTACAAAATTTTTTTTTCGCTATAGATTATTATCAGTATCGATTTTTGACACTGCATACAGTAGCAAAAATTTTTGTTTTGCTATAATTTATTATCAGTACCGATTATTGACACTGTATACAGTGACAAAAATTTTTTTTCGCTATAAATTATTATCAGTACCGATTTTTAAAAAATTTTGTGATGGAGAAAACGGTTTCTCTATCACAAGATTCCCCGCACTCCGGCGCACCGATTTTCGTTCCTGGTCGCGACGAGTGAATTTAATTAATTAGAAAAATCGATCGATCAGTATGGATCGATCGAAGAACGGACCACCGCAGAAGTCAACAAACTTCTAGGTTAAGATCCGCGGTGTAAGAGCGACCGGCGAATTATGTAATAGCGCGCGACATCTCGCCGTGAGATTAGAAAGATATGGATCGGGATAGATATGGGTCGATAAGTAGGTCGATAGCGTGAGGGGCGAAGTTCGACAGTTTACGACACCGGGTGCGACATCCGTCGCCAACGAGGGACACTACGATCGCGAGCACGACGGAGCTCCGAAACGCAACCGGACCCAAGACGACGAGGGTCAAAATCGACACCACGTCGAAGGGAATTTCGACCGGGAGCCCGTCAAGGACAACCTGAGGGACCCGGCGAGCCACGAATAATCGAGGGACGGATTCCCAAACAATTCGGGAACCGTCCCCGATCGAATATCGACTCCAAAGAAGAGTCCCGAGGACGATTCGGGACTGTCGTTTCTCTCGAGGGGTACACGTGACCCCTCGGAACCAATAGGGAGACGCGGAGTCTCCCTATCGAACGAAGAAACCCGGAAGTGGGACCGATTTCGCCACTTCTGCGTTGGTCCTCGACAAGTACACGTACTGTCAGTTTCGAGAATCGAAAAATTGTGAGAGACAGAGAGAGAGAAAAACCAAGTCGACGCGATCGGAAAGGAAGAAGTTCGAAGTGAAGGCCAGGAAGGAGGAACGGAGAACGAGTCGAGTCCGAGACGGGGTACCGTAAGTCCCCACATTTTTATTTCGAAATTCGAGCGAGCTCCGGGGTCGAATTGTCCCGTATATTGACGGACCCCCGAGCGAGCTCCCGTCGTGCTCGGTCGTTACACTCGAGGGGAACTTCGCCCCCTCGACCCGAAAGTTTTTTTTATTCGTAATCTTTTATTGTGATTTTGTATTTTATTTATTGAAAATATATTTCTGTCATTTGTGTTGAGAATATCGATTGCACGCGAGTCTTTCATCCGAACCCTCCCCTCTACCATCCGCAACCTGAGTTAACCGAACGTGGTGCATCGGCACCTGGCGCCCAAAAACCGTTCCTCCTATCGTTTTTTTTATAAGATTTTCAGGAGGAAAATTGTGACGTCGACAGGGATCGCGAACCCCCTGTATCGGGAGCGAAAATCCACGTCACAATTTTTTTATTACAAATTAAAAACTTTAAAATGAGTACCGATTTTTTTTAAAAAGTAAAAATTCTTTTTTCGCTATAAATTATTATCTGTACCGATTTTTGACACTGTATACAGTGCCAAATTGTGCATAGTGTCGATTTTTGGCACTGCATACAGTTTCAAAAATCGATACTGATAATAATTTGTAGCGAAATTTTTTTAATTTTTAAAAGTCGAAAAAAAATAGTAATTATGGAAGGCCCACTACCGGACCGGGTTTAAAAGTTGCAGGGCGGATAGAAGTTTAAAACAGAAAATCTTCAAGAAAATCGAAGGATACACACAGTTTTAAAAACACGATTGAAATCTTAAAATTAAAAAATATCGATTAAAAACACTTTAAATATTTTTTTGTATTTTTTTCTGTAAAGGCCATCTAAAAACGAAAATTTTGAAGAAAAAAAATAATTGAATTTCGACCATTATTAGGAAAGTTATGAGCAAAAAACCAAAAAAAAGTGCGGTTTTTTTGAAAATTCGATATTTTTTTAACCAGTGATAAAAAAAATTTCAAATTTACCACGAAGCCTCTTTTGAGGGGTACTAAAAAATATCAAAAAATTAAGAAAATTAATAAAAAAAGTTTTTCAAACTGTCCGATTTGGCTTGGAATGCCCCATATATATCACCATAGATTCGCATTAGAGATCGTAGAGTCGATAAGAGTAGAATCGGAACGGGTCGAGGAGAATCGCGAAAATCGAACACGAGGAGCCATCTGTCGAGGACGACGGGGACCAGACTTTCGACCATGTGGGAATTCGTCACGAAGACGAACCGGCAATGACGTCACCAAGACCACGTCAGTCGAAGCAGCCATTGGTGGAAGGAGGAAAATCGACTCCGGAACGCTCCAGGAAGGGTTCTCGACGCCGTCCCAGCGGGGAAAAATCGAGAGACGTTTTCCAGAAGCAACAGGGATCGTCTCCACCTCGAAGTCGAGGCCCACGCCGAATCACATCCACCAGAAGGCTCGCTGGATGACTCAAGGGGTACGAGTCGTCGCCCACGACCAATGGGAAGGCTCGTAGCCCCAGGGTCGAGAGGAAGATGCCGGAAGTGAGGTCGGTTTCCTCACTTTTACGCTGGACGTGCTAACGATCATAAGTATCTGCAGCCCACGCACCGAGGAAGAGAGAAAGAGAGAGAGAAAAGAGAGATCGAGAGAGAGAAAGAGAGAGAGAAAAGGGAGATCGAGAGAGAGAAAGAGAGAGAGAAAGAGAGAGAGAAAAGAGAGATCAAGAGAGAGAAAGAGAGAGAGAAAAGAGAGATCGAGAGAGAAAAAGAGAGAGAGAATAAAAGAAAGGACGGCGGACGCCATCCGGAGGAAAGAAAAGTAAGTCCCGACGCCCAACTTTTCCTCCCGAAGGAAACGAGCGAGCTCAAGAGTTCGAGCCACCTGACTTGACAGATGGCCATCTTGAGCGAGCTCGCCGTGCCGTTCGCGCCACCTCGCCCCGTTCATGGTTTTCGCTTCTTTCTTTTATTTTTGTTGGCATTTATTTTGTAGGCTTTTTTTTTTATTTTATTTGTACTAAAATTAATCGGCAAATATATTTATTTATTTTCTTTTTGCTTATTACCAAACGTGTCGTTGTGTACGAACCCTCCCCTCTACCATTTTCGTTTCCTTCAAGCTAGACCGCGGTGCACAGCACCTGGCGCCCGCGACTAAGCCCTGTTCGACGATTTCTTTTTTTTCCCGAGATTTTCAGGGCGATTGTGACACGTGGGGTGTGTCGACACCCCCAACGGAGGGATTGTGAGATCCTCGTCACAACCTTGGGGCCATATCGTGAGTATAATACTGATAGTAATATAATAATAACAATAATAATATTAATAACATTTTATTTGTTAATGAAATGCTTTAAATGTCTAATTTTCAGGTTCATATGATTATGCTAAAAACGTGGGAAAACAGGCTGAATTTCTTTCTTCGGATGCTGTTGTAGCAGAGAGTATGCAAGTAGACGAAACAGAAGTTCAAAAGATTCCTTCCAAACGGATACGAGAAGGGAAAAAATTTTTCGATGACGTTGATGACAATAGCGCAGATAATGAAAAGTCGTGCCCTCTTTGCAATTGTTTAAAAATCAAACTGTTCGTATAGAGACAGATTCAGATAATAGTTATAACGAACCAATGCAAAAGAAAAATAAACCGATAAATTTTTATCACAATTCGGGCGAAGCTTCAATGGATGGTAAATTTTTCGTGCTTATATAATTTGCTTATTTGAGTTATGACAATTTTTTTGACGATACAAGTGAGCGCTGTACGTGTTTAACATTGCACATGCAGTTCCAGATCATCCAGATAATAGCAACTATATTATTACAACAACGGAAATTCGTGGCACTCCAAGAAATGCATCAGCTGAAAAACGTCCAACAATGACAAAGCCCAGCAAAACCCCAACCTCATAAATACTACATGGTTTATGATTTTTTAATTTATTATGATTTTACCTCTGATTACTATCAATAACTTTGGTCCAAGGATTTACCTCGAATAATAAGTGGTTTGAAGAATATTTTTTACGTAATGCGTTATATTAATATCATTATTTTCATATACTAATAAAATTTCCCTATTTTAATTTTTTCAGTGGAAAATCTAATGATTCCGCCTGAAGAACTAGACAAAATGTGTTCGCGTACGCCACACATACAAATACTGCCTCTTGAAAATGCTAATGATGATTCATCGCAAAGTTTTGAGCCTGCTTCAACACGCGAGTTCAAATTATAGAAAAATTTATGAAAGTAGTAATTTTGTATATTTTTAATATTGTGTTGTTTTTTATGTGTTTATGTTGTGTGAGTAACATAGTATACTCGTTTTTTTAGACGAGCTTCTGACACAGTTTATAAGACAGAGTGAACAACGGTATGCAGGAATGGAACATAAACTGAACTAAATATTGGGTTTGCTTAACCATAGTCAGCGTGAAGTGGAAATAGAGAATATAATTGTCGAGTTTTCCACTTCGTTGTTTCGCAGACCTTACAAGATTTTGGGATGAAATAAAACAAGACCAGGAAGTGCGAGAACAATTTGTAAGTATGCAGAAATGTCAGTAAAATTTTGAAATACTTCGAGCTTTCGGTAAAAAGTAATATTTTTACAGAAAAAGAAAATTATCCAGAACGGAAAAAAAGCGGCCAACGAACATATAAGAAATTGCGTTTCAAGTTTTTTAACAAATAAGGTCAGAAAAAGCATTACGGGGGGTGGACAAACACTAACGGCATTAAGAATTTGCCTTTTTCGGCGATTATTATTGGTTTGTTAATTACTTTTTTGCAGTAAATTATAATTATAACTACAACGAAAAAGACTTGAACGTACATGCTTAAAAAACTGACGAATTACAATAGAAATTGCATTTTTTTAGGGACTATTTTGCGGAAACATGAGCAGGCGACTGGGTCAGAACTGAATCGTGCATTTAATGAACGATTGCGTCGCGTAGAAGACTAATATTGCTACCATTTCAAGAAGTATGGTCTAGAAACATAAAATGCAGTATTTCCAAAGTTGCCTGTTTGATGATACTTTTCATTTTTTCTTCTGTATTCTTTCTTTTATATTGATTATTTTTATCAACTTTTTAAATATTTATCACTGTAAAATGCATAAAAAGTGATGTGTAATAAAGTACTTATTCTTAGTAAAATCTGTTTAGTTTTTATTAACGTACCAATAAATATAACTATTCATAAAGAAATAAAAATACGACGTAGCAAGACGTCTTTCAATCATGCCTAAAAGATTGACGTGGAATTCGTCGTCCTTCGACAGGGGATTGGAACCCCTGTCGCGTCACCGTTGAGAACCTGAAAATCTTTTCAAAAAAAAAAAAGGAATTCAGGTCGCGTGCGCCAGGTGCAATGCACCGTGTCGACCAGCTCAAGCTACGGGGTTGGTAGAGGGGAGGGTTCCATAGAAAACGACACAAAAGAAAAAAAGTAACAAAAACAAATATATTTCAATGCGGATAAACAAAAATAATAAAGAATATCAATAGTGGCGAGAACGACTAAGCTAAAAAAAAGAAATAAATAAAAGAGATAATGCAAATAAAAAGAAATGAAACGCGAAGGGGGCGAAGCCTCTTCGGCCGCTTCGGGATACCCGGGGTCGAGCACGCAGGGGAAGAGCTCGCTCAGAGAACGCCATTCCTGTCACACGGGTGGCTCAAACTCATAGCTCGCTCGGCCTCTTCTCTTACACAACGCAACAATAAAATAACAATTGCGTGGGGGGACTCACGGTGAACTCTCGGGATGCCGGGACGTCCTGGAACGTTCTCTCTCCGCGGGTTTCTTTCCTTCCTCGATTCCTTCCTTCCGTTCGGCCTTTCTTCCTTCCTATCTTTCGTCCTTCTTTCCTTCCTTTCTCTCTTTCCGATCTTTGCGGGCACGAGACGTTTCGTTCGGCGTCGAACACAGTAGTGAAGACTTCGGTGTCGTCTCCGTCGCCTTCCGTTTGGAGGGGAGGCTTCGTGCCTCCCGATTGGTCGCGAGGGGTCACGTGTGCCCCTCGAGTTGAATGACCATCTTCATCGAATGGGATCCGTCGCCCCATTCGAATTTGAATCGAGGACGTTCCCCGTTATTTCGGGGAAATGGTCCCTCGACTTTCCGTTCCCGGCCGGGGCCTGGACGTCTCCAGGGATCGATCCCCGGTCGATATTGTTCTTCGTTGCAACGCCGTCGTCGTCCGGTGTCGCCTTCCTGGACCGATGAGGCTGCCTCGTTCGCGTTCTATTCCCGGCGCTCCCACGTGCTCAAAACGGTAGTTCGCCCCGTCTCCGTCGGATGTCGCGACCCTAATCTTCGTCGCAGTGGCTTCGCCCCTTCGAATGATCGCTCTTATCGATCGCGCGATCCCTAACCTGACCCTACTTCCTAACAGATGTCGCCATATATATAGCTCGCATTATACACGATTCGTATGCGCTCTTACACCGCGGGTCACTTAACCTATGAGATTGTTGACATCTGTGTTGGACGATAATTCGATCGATCCATGCTGATCGATCGATATGTAAATTTACTGATTACGCGTCTCAGCCGTAGAAAGAAAACGGTTTTCCGGAGTGTGGGGTCTTTGTGGCAGAGAAACCGTGTTTTCTATCACAAATTCCCCCCTCCTTAGCCAACAGATCCTCCGGATTAAGCGGAGCGCCCCCACTGAACCCGAACGAGCGCCACAGTTTTCTCAGCGCGAACCCCCTACATGCTCGATTAACCACTGATCATTTTTACCGATCTTCCGAGACCAGTAATATCTGTTAACGTTTGTGATCATTATAGTATTAGCAAAAATCAATAATTTCTTTTACGGGTCGTTTTCGTATTGGGGTGTATAGGAACACGGTCAGGATCGTTTGGATCTGGAAGTAAATCTTCAGAATAAACCTTAGCCTGTTGCGAAAAGGAAATTACGGGTTTATTTTCCCCTTTTTGGTACAAAAATAAAAAAAAACTAAGATATATACTGTAATATTGGGTGTGTCCCGCCGACGTCATCGAAAAGAACACTGAGCATTGCCGACGTCGAGGGACAACCCACTGTCTACAGCAGGGTCGGCTGACGTCGTCCCGCTCGAATAAAATAAAAAAAAATCTCCACTCGGGTCCCCACAAAGAAAACAAAATCGAGAAAAAGAAAGAAAAAAAAAGAAAACAAATTCGACGGGCCCCGTCGACGCCATCGAAACGGAGACTTTGACCTCGAGGCTGTCGACGGGCGCCTCGGAAACTTTAGCGGGATTCGACGTAGCCGCCCTGCTGGAAGAAGAAAAGAAAAAAAAACTGAATGACAAACGGCGACGTGAAACGAAAACACATCGCCATCACCCCCCCCCCCCCCTTCGACGCCGTCTTTTACTTATCAGCGGGAGTTGCTCTTGCAGTAGGGGCACTCATTGGTTTTGACGTTCCGCCGGCAGCATTTCCGACAGAACGTCTCTTTTAGCGGAAGATTACAGTATCTCCAGGAGTGCCCCTCCTGCAAGCAGTTAGCGCATCCTTTCTCCCCCGTATACTGTCGTTTAAACCTTGATTTCGGCTTCGAGGAGGGGTCGGAGGATGAGTCGACTTTCGGTGCCAACTCTCTCAATGCCTCCGGTTTGCGTCGAACATTCTCCGGAGGTGCGCGACTAGTTCATGGTCGTGGTGAGGGGGACCTTGCCCTCTCTGCCTCCCGGTTGGTGGCTTCTTTCGACCCCATTGGAGTCGACGGTGCAGAGGTCCTCGCGCTGGGCCTCGGCGTTGGGGCCAGTTCCCGCCCCGATGGATGTTCTTCCCATAAGGTCCAGACGTCGTGTAGCAGAGGGGGCTCCGGTGTTTGGGTGGCCGTAGTTCTCACCCTTTTCTCCGCTGGTTTGTCCGTTTGGGTACCCCGCTACTTTCGCCGACCTCCTGGTCCCGCCTGACAGGCTATCTCTCTGACTTCGGTCAGGAAGGTTGGTAGTCCTTTCACGGATTGCGTCCTCGTTCCCGGCGTTTTTGGATTGTCCGGAAAAACGTACCGGACGTGGGTGATGGGCGGGTTTTTCCGATAAAGGACGATAAATCGTGGCGGCCTGGCTCCTGCTGATGTCATAATTTTCGAGGAGGGCCAGGACCGCCTCGACGAACCCTTTTGCCTTCAGGGGGAACCTGACTTCCTTGGGCTCCTCGTCGGACATCTGCGGGGAAATAGAAGTGGTGTAGGCGGGTTATTTTTAAGATTTTGCAGCCCGAACTGACGAATCCCTTCTCAAGAATCGACCCTACCCGTTTCTTTGTCGGAGGCTATACCGACGCTCGTTTGAAGACTCCGACGATGTCCCTGCGGTGGGCTCGATTGGTACCGTTCGGCCCGGTAAACTACGGTTCGCCGTAAATTTCCGGGGACAGCCTCGTTTGCGCTTGGTCGCCCGAGCCGGTTCGCTCTGTTTCGATGTCGACCCCTTTGCCGGTTCCGACACCGGCGTATTCGAGTTTTCGAAATCCACGCGCGCGGGTTTTAAATCGGAAATGTGTTGTTTTCCGATCGTCACTCCCTGCTGGTTCTGGAGCTCGTATAGTAGGCCGCACGAAAGTTGTCCCTCCTCTAGCGCCGCGAAGCGGAGCATCGCGAACTAGACGCTCTGGATGAAAATAAGCAGGCGAATTACTTGGTCGAATGCTAGGTTCATGGTCGTGGCGCATGTGTTTTTATCGGGGGGGTCGGAACCCGATTTCACCAAGGTGTCCAACCCGACCTCACCGATTTCAATAATTTTTGGGTATGATGTAGTAGTCGAAAAAATAAGGGACGCATATTTTTTTTATGTGCTGTCAACCACTTTAAAGGGGTGAACCCCCCCCCCCCCCAAGTTTTATCCGAAAATCGATTTTTTATCATATCTCGGCTTCTAATTAATATTTTTTAATAAAACAAAGTGGAAAATATTTGTCATAAGAAGTCAAAGATATTAGGTGTGTTTATGACCCAAGGGGTTGCAACCCTTATTTTATATTTAAAGAAAACTAGATTTTTTTAGCTTTTTTTCTTCATATAAACCAAGGTATGAACTGAAAAAAATAAAGAAAAGCATTTCCGTTTGCTCTATCGAATATTTCAGTTGTCGGGTTTCAGGATTTCTTACGCAACCACCCCCAAATACCGTAAACTACTCCTTAAAGTAATACATCGCATGTAAATGATGAAAAAAAAATTACTTTTCTTGGTTTTTATTACACGTGGAAACAGAATATAATTTATATTAAAAACAATCATTTTATAAATTTTTTGCAATATGTTAATATAAAAGGGGTGATAAAAGTCACCCGCAAAAATAAATTATTCAATATAACTCGATATTTGTTTATATTTTTTAATGGAATCGATTAAAAATCATTTTTTAAGGGAAGATTTATCTTTTTTACGAAGGGATTTTTTACGCAACCGCCCCTGAATACCGTAAACTATCCCTTAAAGTAATACGGCGCATATAAATGATGAAAAAATCTTTTTCTCTAAAAGTACTTACACTTAATAAGTTAGTAAAATATAAAATTGTTTTAATATCATTTGTAACGTGGTATTTTACCCGTTACAAGTGATCTCTATGAAATCTCATAGAGAGCACACTGACACACACAATCGCCAAGAGGCTCACGGACCCAGACTCACACACACACCACACACCGTCATGGATAAGGGCCTCGCCCGCTGAAAGCGCCGAAAGCCAGCACTCCTAATTGACGCGTCGGAGTGACAACTCTAATTACGAGCCATACTCGGAGCGGTACGATTATCCTCAAGCGTACGCGGAAAGAGAAGAGAGTGGAGAAGAACAACAGTGTTGTGCCAGGAAGAATCCCGGAGGCCGGAACACCGAAACCCTGACCCAGGAAGGATCCCAGAGGACAGCCTTCTGCATCTGGAGATCCAACGGGTACACCACCGCATAACGGGAGGCGGAAGCTGGATGTGGAACGCCGAACTTCACGACACCAACCATCGAACGGACGGACGCCTACACACACACACACACACACACACACACACACACACACTCGCGCTCATCGCCATTGTTATTAAAAAAATAGATCAAAGGTATTGTGAAGGTTCTTGCTTTATTTCTTTGCCCACTTCGCTCCCCAAAAAATAACAGCCCGCGTGTGCCTTCACGTAGCCTGTTACAATTTGGCGCCCGAACAAAGTTCGGAAGTGTCGCAAATTTTTTTCTTTTCTCTTTGTCAAAAAAACACTAGTGAAACACGCGAAATCTAGTAGTTTAGATAAATTGAGAGGCGACACTTCCGAGGGTTCTTCGGAAATTTCTTTCTGTCTGTTACAGCTCCATACTCTCTTTCTCTCTGTCTTCCATCTCTTTCTATTACGATTAATAAAACATTTAAAATACATATATTATTAACACACAAATTCACACCTTACTATAGCACACATTAAACACATTACACACACATACATTTGTTCTCGGAAAAAATATTTTTTGTTTGTTTAAAAAAAAAACCATAGAAAGAGAGGGAAAAAAAATTAAGGTAAAACATCAAAAATTGAAATAAAAGGTGAATTTTAAATTTTTCTCTTAGCTGAAAATTTTATTTAATCGTCAGCTAAGAGAACATTAAATCGAACCGCGGGTTGAAAAAATGTAAACACGCGGTTCGAGAAGTAACACTATATAGCCGCTGAAACATAAAGATTTCGAACCGCTGTAAGTGAATAAAGGAAACAAGACGCTCCGAGAACGAGCAGTTTAAATTACAAAATAAATTTCAAACATTATTCAAATTTATCAAACGAACAACTTATTTACACAAATTCTCACACATACATATTACAAATTTAAGCACATTTTTTACACATTTTTCCACACTTTATTACAATACACATAGTACAGATTTTTGCACATTTTTTACACAATTTATTACACAACACATGTTACATTCTTAAACAAATTATATTTTTACACAACTTATCAAAAAGCACATTTTTAGCACAAGTTATATTTTTACATAAGAAAAAATACAAATTTCATAGATTATTAAACAAATAATTATTGTATATAAATTTTCACAAATATCATTAAAATCTTTACAAAGTTAAAAATTTTTTAAACAAATTCAATTCTCCTACACTAATTATACATACGTATATATTTTTTTCACTATTAGTTATTATAAATTTAACAAATAATATTGAATTTTTTTTACACAATTGAATTTTTCTAAACAAATTAAAACTTTCCTACACAAATTACACTTGTTCACAATTTCAGATATTACAAATTTCACAAATATTATTAAAACTTATAGAATTGAATGTTTTTTACATTAAAATTTTTCACAAATCACATTTATTCACACAGTTATTCAATATCACAAATTTCACGAAATTATTAAATTTTTGTTTATTATTTACACAATTGAATTCTCGTACACAAATTAAAATTTCCACAAACAAAGTACATTTCTTGACAATTTTTAATATTACAAATATCTCAAATTATTTAACTTTTTTTTACAAAATTGAGTTTTTTTGGTCACATTAAAAGGATTATATTTTGTATGACATTAAAATATTTTCCTAAACAAATTACAGCGGTTCACGAATTTTAATAGCACAAGTTCACGAATATTATTAAAATTTTTTATACAATTGAATTATTTCAACACATTTGAACATTCGTACACAAATTATATTTTTTCACAAACTGAGGTATTACAAAGTTCACAAATATTGTTAAATAAACAATTATCACAAAAGACACAGGTAAGACAGATAACATTTCCCTTATTTATCCTATAAGTAATAGAGACAAATCGTTTAAACCATTGAGAAATAGAAAATAAGAAAAGAAAATGCCCAAAAAACTTAACACAATGACAAATCAAGATACAAATAAAAAAGAAGAAACAGAGGACCCAATGGGGAGTCAAGAAGTGCAAAAACTAAAGAGAAAATTACAATTACTAGAAGAAAGATTAAACACACAGGCAGAAACACAAAACGTGCAGTTTCAAATGTTAATGCAAAATATGCAGGAATTAATAGAAAAAATACAAACAAAAGAAAGGATAGAAGAGGAACAGAACACACAAATAACAACACAGAGACTACATGACAGAACAGGGTTAGAACCTAATGAAATATCATTACTAACACAATCAATAATACAACAAACAAAAAACACGACGATAGCAGCAATTAAGGAGTCAAAAGTAAAATTCAGAGGGGAGCCGGAGGAAAACCCTCAACAGTTCCTAGATTCTCTGACAGAATTAGGAATAATTTACGACTTAACACTAGAAAACATTTTACCATGCCTGGCATATATCCTTAAAGATACGGCCTTGCAATGGTATAAAATTAACAAAAATAAGTGGGAAAATTGGCAACAATTCGAAAATGAATTTAGAATCGAATATGATGCGCCAACTTTTCAAAAGAAATTAAAATATAAAATAAAAATACAACACAAAATGAAAAAGAAACAATAAACAAATTTATAACACGATACAGAACACTACTACACCAAAAACTCCCACAATACACACTAACACAACAATTAGACACGACGTATTTAAGACTGACACCACTATACACGAATCACATAAAACGAACAGATTTCCGCTCGTTCGAAGAATTAATAAAATTAGGAAAAGAACGGGAAAAGTTCAAGTCAGAACGAGAGGAAATCGAAAGGTTTAACAATTCATATTACACACAAAACACAAGGACAAATGAAGACAGACAAACTACACAAGACGACACAAAAGATATTAGAAAACAACATTGTGAAAAGTGTGGAAACCCGAACCACACAATACAACAATGCAAAATACCTTTTGATCCAGTCTGTTATAAATGTAAAAGACAGAACACTTTAGCAAGATTTTGTTCCAATTGTACAAACAACGAGGTTTGAGCACCCTTAGAGTGACCAAAGGGGGCTCAAATGGAAATAAAAAAGGGTCACCACATAAACAAATTGCATAAATTTCAAAATTATCAAAAAAACAACAGACACAATCATACATTTTTCTCAAAAACACCCTACCAGCAAAACAAAAGAAAGCAAAAACAAGACGGAGAAAAAGAAAAAATATAACAAACACAGAAAACAGACAACCGATTGAACGTACACAAGAACACACACATTTCACACACATTACACAGCATACACATAACACAAAACCAGCTAACGAACCAAAAACACAAGACAACGACAAGACGAACACACAAACATCAGACACAAAAACAATACTTAACAGGTGGTACAACAGAAAGTACCACACAGCACTAAACAATCCAAAAAAATTTAAGGATTGGAAAATTGAAAACAACAATTTATATATAAACAGACCAAACGAAACACACTCAGAGAAAATAAAAGAACCTAATCCTGATTGGAAATTAGTCATACAACATCACCTAATAAGACCAATATTAACAGAAAATCATAATAGCCCAGAGGCAGGACATCAGGATGTTGAAAAAACACACGAAAGAATAGCAAAAAATTATTATTGGTTAGGTATGTATGGTGATATAGCACAATACGTGCGAAACTGCCAAACCTGCCAAAAGACTAAGATCTCTCAACAAAAACCACACGGATTAGTGGAAAGCAGAATCATAGACGAGACAGACTTAGACAAATGGACACACAATATTAAAAAACTATCAGCTTCACAAGACGTAACACAAAAAAACTTACAAATCGCACACAACAAAATAAC
Organism: Gasteruption jaculator; assembly: GCA_949825005.1. NCBI lineage: Eukaryota > Metazoa > Arthropoda > Insecta > Hymenoptera > Gasteruptiidae > Gasteruption > Gasteruption jaculator. Next base: position 543,193 of record OX463769.1, on the reverse strand, counting down.
ACAATACTACAACCCCCTTAAAAAAGAAGAAAAATTTAAAATTGGGGAAAAAGTATTAAAAATAAATTACACTATATCGGCGGGATCAAAAAATATCTCGACAAAATTAAATGCAAAATTAATATGACCCTTCACGGTCTCGAAAATAATTTCAGATAATATCTTAAAACTAATTACTATGGAAGGAAAGAAAATAGGAAAAGTTCACACAAAAGATATTAAAAAATTAAATGAATAAAGAAACAACAGAAAACAAAACACATAAACACACATGCAAACAAATTAGGCTACACCACAAACACACTATCATACACAACACATAACACACAAACCACCTTTGTTTTGAATTTTTTTTACACTAGACAAACAGAGACAACACGGACGGACGAGAGGGAGAGAGGGGAGCTGAACGGAGACATGAGCAAGGATTAGACAATAAACAAATGACGGAGCGGAGTTAGGAAGGAGGAAATAAAGAGACACCTACCTCGGTAAAGTAAAAATTGGGTATAAGTAGAGATAAGGACATTAGCTTTAGGAATCAGTACAAATGTACATTTAAAAAAAAAAGTTTTTTTTTCCAATTTTCTTTACTCACGTTAAGATGTACGTTAAAATAACTGAACATGTAAATATAACAAAATAAGCATTGTAGAACATATTAACCTACACACAAATACGAAAACTTACTGAAATTAGGACAATACAAATAAGCATAGATTTAAATATAGTTAAGTAAGACAATCATCTTAGGCTAAGTAAACAAATATTGTAAGTTTCATTTCCATTACTACACATACACACATACACACGTACAAACATACACAAACATACACGACGGACGGAACAAAATCACGGTCATCAACATAAGAAGAGGCAAGAGGACAACAACACCACGAACAACTGGACCTGCAAGGAAGACGGGACCGAAATGTCCGAAAACTACCACCACCAACATCAACACCAGCAACAACTGGTATCGTCAAGGACGAGGGGACCGGAATGTCCGAAAACTACCACCACCATCAATGGACCGGAATGTCCGAAAACTACCAACACCAACATCCAACGCCACCGACGACACAACAAGGAGGAGGAAGGATAGACAACGACAACACAATAAGGAGGAGGAAGGGCTGAAACCACACAACACAAAAGAAGAGGAAAGTGAAGAAACAACACAACAAGCAAGGGAACGAGATCTGGGACCGAACAAGGGAGAGGCGGGTGATGGGCCCAGAGAATGGAGGGCGCCACATCGACCTCTTCGCCCTTGGGGGTTGGCAGCTCGACGGACGTCTTCGCTACCCCCTCGGGAGGAGGAGTTGTAACGTGGTATTTTACCCGTTACAAGTGCTCTCTATGAAATCTCATAGAGAGCACTTGCAATTTTTCAATAAAAAAAAATGAATTACGCACATTTCGTAATTTCTAGTGGGGATATATGGGAACAGGAATATTGGGAAATGGTGTAATAAATAATAAAGTGCCCAAACGAAATTCAACCTAATTTTAAAAAAAATCTGTTATTATTTTTGCACGAATGCCCAGATCTAAGAGGGCACATCAGAGTCCCAACGTCTATGTTTGTGGCCTTGAAAAAGGCCGTTTGGGATCAATGTTGAGATTTTACGAACGTTACGAAGAATAATGTGGTTCAATATTTAGTCCAGAGCCCTCCGGCGTCGATTAGTTCACGCAACCGGTTCGGGATGGATCTGCTTAAATTTTGTAATAATTCTGGATTCGTCCGGAGGTCCTCCCATGCGCGTGTAACATGGTTCACAAGATTTTCCCGGGTTCTCGCCCTGCCAGCGGGAAACTCTTCCTTAATAACAGCTGCCCAGACATTTTCTATGATGTTAAGGTCGGGTGACTTCGCTGGCCATGGCAAGACATTAATTTCAGGATGACTCGCAAACCATTCGCGTGTCATTGCAGAGGTGTGAACGGCACTGTTGTCTTGGACAAAGTTTATCACCGGCATGTCTTCTGCTGAATATACCGCTCGAACGCTAGGCAGCATAACGTTCTCCAAAATGTCGATATATTCTGCAGAATCCATTCTGGGTGAAATTTCAACAATTTCTCCAAGAGCATTACCGTTCACCCAGCCCCAAAATCCACACGTTACACGCCCGCTGTCTCTGCATGGGACGAGGTATCGCGGATCATACCTAGAATCTCCCGTGGGCTGCCAGACATTCATTTTCGGGACTGGCGAAGTAGAAAAGATCTTTTCGTCAGAGAAAATGACACAGTCCAACTCAGCCTGCGACATGGTCAAGTAATCCAAAGCAAAACCAACGCGTTCGTCGGCATGCTTTGGTAATAAATTGACCTTTCGTGCGGCCCGGCGACAGTGGATACCGGCCTCCCGTAAACAACGTTCATTGGTGTCCGCAGACACATCTAAGCCTAAATTTACGGGTACGTGTGCCGGAGCCTGTAGTGGGTGTGCTACCATTTCCGCGACAATGGCCAAATCTTCTTCAGCAGTCGTTTTCCGACGCGGCCCGCTCCTTCCCCGACGTTTATCCAAAAGTCCTTCTTCCCCCCCCTTCTTCGTAACCTCGTAAATATCCCCTCACCGTCTTTTCGGAAAGCTCCAAATTCTCGGCTATTTGGGCGATGCTGGCACCGTTTTCGTTCAGCCCGATAACTTGCCCTTTTTTGATTTCCGAAATCTTCCTTCCAGCCATTGCAAAAAGACACTTGATAAAATCCGTGTTTAGGTAATAATGATTCACACAGTAATGAATCGATAGTGTTTTGTTTTGTGAAGTTAGTAACTTTACATAACAAAACACTAACGAGTCACTATGTAACTAAACGCATACGATGCTCAATTGTTTTTAATTATAGTGACTCGTTAGTGTCTTGTTATGTAAAGTTACTAACTTCACAAAACAAAACACTATCGATTCATTACTGTGTGAATCATTATTACCTAAACACGTGCGGATTTTATCAAGTGTCTTTTTGCAATGGCTGGAAGGAAGATTTCGGAAATCAAAAAAGGAAGAACGACTTTTGGATAAACGTCGGGGAAGGAGCGGGCCGCGTCGGAAAACGACTGCTGAAGAAGATTTGGCCATTGTCGCGGAAATGGTAGCACACCCACTACAGGCTGCGGCACACGTACCCGTAAATTTAGGCTTAGATGTGTCTGCAGACACCATCGAACGTTGTTTACGGGAGGCCGGTATCCACTGTCGCCGGGCCGCACGAAAGGTCAATTTATTACCAAATCATGCCGACGAACGCGTTGGTTTTGCTTTGGATTACTTGACCATGTCGCAGGCTGAGTTGGACTGTGTCATTTTCTCTGACGAAAAGATCTTTTCTACTTCGCCAGTCCGAAAATGAATGTCTGGCAGCCGACGGGAGATTCTAGGTATGATCCGCGATACGTCGTCCCATGCAGAGACAGCGGGCGTGTAACGTGTGGATTTTGGGGCTGGGTGAACGGTAATGCTCTTGGAGAAATTGTTGAAATTTCACCCAGAATGGATTCTGCAGAATATATCGACATTTTGGAGAACGTTATGCTGCCTAGCGTTCGAGCGGTATATTCAGTAGAAGACATGCCGGTGATAAACTTTGTCCAAGACAACAGTGCCGTTCACACCTCTGCAATGACACGCGAATGATTTGCGAGACA